>CM042746.1:26157835-26172835 GCA_022496165.2 Catalaphyllia jardinei | reverse complement strand
TTGATGTTCCCCTTGTTCGAACCATGTTGCCCAGGAACGAATAATCGAACCTCTTACTCTGCCTTAAGCGCTTAAAGATTAACAATATTTTCCTGTGTTGGTGCTTCTGCTAATTCTTTTTCGCATACTTTAAGGTCAATTTCAATGGTCCAGAGTCTCTTTCGTCTTTCTTTTGCTTTAAATTTGCTATAGGATATGCTTTCGTGGCATATTTTATATTTCATCCAATCCCATTGAATTCTTATGTCATCACAAAAATTAATTTCTTCGAGCCATTCAGGAAAGTTCTCTTGCAAGCTTTGAATGAAAACAGGGTCATCCAGAACGCTGTTATTAAACTTCAAAAAGACGGCCCACATTGTTGATCGCCTAGGCTATCGATTTCTAGTGTTATTGCCAAATGATCTGTTTTGATAGCGGTTACAATGTCACTTTTGACTATGTCTTCCTGTAGCATATCACTTATAAGCCAATAATCTAAATGTCTTTGAATAATTGGGCTCTTTTGTCTCCAAGTAAATCTTTACTGTCCGGGTTTCGGATTCTCCAAATATCCACCACATCGTTTTCCATCACAATATCCTCTAAAAAGTTAACCGATTCCTTCCAAAGCGGGTTTCCCCCTGAGCAGTCTAAAGCAGGATCTAAAGTTACATTAAAATCCCCACCAAGAAAAACTTTGCAATCTGGTGCACTTTGTACCTGTTCAGAAATGAGGTCTGACAGTGTTAGGAAGAAGGAAGATTGCTTCGTAGTAATATTAGGTGCGTAAATATTTACCAAAAGGAAAGAAGCAGCCTGTATACTTGCCTCTAAGATCAGATACCTCCCCTCCTCGTCAGATCGAAAAGATTTGTATTTAAAATCAAAACTCTTGCGTTTTAGGATAGTTACTCCTCGACTGTGGATGGAGCCATGAGCAAAAAAAATCTCTCCAGGCCACTGAGCTTTCCATTAGTTTTCGACCTCTGTGCTATAAGTTTCTTGTAGGAAACATATGTCAGCGTTTTGTTTGATCAACCAATTAAAAATTGACTGTCTTTTTTCAAAAGTGCAAATGTCACGAACGTTTAAGGATATAACTTTAAACTTTAGATTATTACGATCCATGGTAAGAAGTAACGAACAGATAAATTGCGATGATAAAGAACCGAACAATAGATTTCATTCCAGAAAAAAAACAGATGTCAGAGAAAACAACATTTGTTTGAATAATTTAAGAAAAAACACCACATAAAACAAAAGGACATAAGTTTTGAACATAGCCAGTGGAATACAACTGTTAAAAGCTACGATGGAATGGGACCGCCCGATGGGAATACGATCAGCTTTGAGTTGCAAATTAAACTTATCATTATTGAGGAGGTAAAAAATAAATTAAATAAAAGGTCTTTCGAGCTCCCAACAAATCAAATTAGACAAAAAAAACTTAAGTTCTTTTAACTTACATTAGGAATTTCTTACCGTTAAATGGACACTTGGAGGTCGCAGTATTTAAAGAAGTTGCAAGATGGTGAAGAAATTATCCACACTATTGCTAAACAAAGCTAAAGTTAGTAAAATTGTACACCAACAATAAACAGCTGATATAGCTCTGCTGTACCGAAAGCCGCTCGTTTTCCCTTCTTTCTCACTTCGAGCATCTTAGGGATAAGGTGTTTACGGATCTCCACTACTTCTTTAGGTAAATCTGGCCCAATTCCGATTCCAGATTCTTTATCTAGGGTAGCACAAAGCAAGAAGAGCGCTTCTCGATCGGTGTAACGAAGAAAACGCGCTATAATAGGTCTTGGTTTGCTCTTCTTGTTGCCTCTCTTCCCCAATCTATGAACTCTCTGAAACTCAATAGCCTGAGTGTTATCCATCTTGAACCTATTTTCAAGAACTGTATACAAGGTTTCTTTGGTGTCTTCCAATTCCCATTCGCTTATACCATAGAAACGCAAATTTTCCTGGCATGATAGAGTTCGTAATTAAGTAGCTGTAACCGCAACATGTTCATTTCTTTATCATGCTCCTGGTTTAACTTCTCGAAATTTGCCTTTCCTTCTTCTACATCTTTGTTTAAGCTGATTACACTTGCTTTCAACTTGTTGGTTTCATTAACCACACCTTTCAAATCCTTCTCAACTCGTGAGAAATCTTTCTGTAAACCCACGATGGTTAAGTTAATCATGTTGACAGTTTCTTGAAGTGAATGGATGTGGGCAGCTGTGTTAGTGGCCATAACCTCTAATTTCTTGAGTGTATTGAGAATTATATCCATTTTGTGTTGGTCTCCTTGTTCTGTGTCCATTGCTGACATTTCGGGTAAGATGCTTTTGACACTTTCCGCTTCAATGGCGGACCCTTCGTTGCTACTCAATTCTTCTTTGATGTCTTTCAGGCACTTGTATTTGGGGGATAAACTGCTGCTTTTTCTGGTCTTTCATTTCATGGAGGTAGGCAATACCATAAAAAGAAATGAATAAAGATTTTGAAACTCTTTGTTCAGAACTTTCTATGGGAGCTCAACGTTTCCCGTCTTCACTCGACCATGCTAGACCCCATTCTCCCCCCAAAAAATCTATTTCTTATCAATCCAGCTTCATCATTTTAAAATTTCAGCAAAATCAAACAAAACCAGACAAAATTAGATTTTATTTTTTGTATATTGTGCTCAGTTGCTTGAGTAAACTTGAGAACAGCAGTAACTTATAGCAACCGAAAAACAGGGACCAAATTTTGGTCCAACAAAATCCACAAATATTAAGAGCTGAAACGTGAATGGAAACATCTTTTTCGAACTTTTCTAAGGTGATTTAGATGAAAAAACTATGTCCTAGTGCTACATAAGAGAGCGAAACAAAAAAACAGAGGAGACTGGCATGACAAGGTGATGACAAGCCAATAATTTATTCAATGTGGGTGATTAGTGCGGAATTCCTTACACTAACCTTACAAATGTCCTAACTTCAATTTTTGATTTGGCGGTACTTAGCACATTAGACAGGGTTTTGCCGAGGTGAAACTGCAGATCAAAACCGCGATTCGACCGTGGCAAAATCGCGGAAAATGGCCCCATAGTTTCAAGTGGTACTGTAAATCTAACCTTTGCACACATCATCAAAGAAGTCATATGACTTCATGACTTCATGCAGGGCCAATAAGGTTGTATCCTCCTTATCAGTTTCTTCTCTTATCTGGGACACTCTCGTTGGGCTTGCATTCAGATGAAGATGGACCTTGTGCACAGATACATCAAGCCCTTGCATGGCTTCACCATAACATGAGCTGATTTCTGAAAGAGCGTCAACGACAGGAATGTCCTTTCCAGGGACATATTTGATTTGCGCATCATACTTCTGTATCAGCAGTATCATTCTAGTGATACGGGGTGGTGTGCTTGACAGATGCTTCTTAAAGATAGCTCTAGCCGCTTGTGGTCGGATTCCACAACAACGTGCCGGCCATAGGCATAACAATGGAACTTCTCCAAGCCAAACAGGACAGCTAACATTTCCCACTCAATGTTGGAGTAATGACTCACAGCTGTGGTTAACAACTTGCTGGTGAACTCCACTGGACTGTTGGCTTGTAGGAGAACAGTACCTAAACCCCTCTGTGAGGTGTCCACCTGAGTGGTCACAGGCTGGGTACTGTCAAAGTACTGCAACGAGGTAGGAGGAGCAATTTCCTTGATGCAGTCTACAGCAGAATGATGCTCAGGACTCCAGACAAATTCACTTGTCTTCTTGGTCAGTGCCCAGAGACTAGCTGCTATGGATGCCAAGTTAGGAACAAAACGACTCAGGAACTGGACCATCCCAAGGAACATTTGTAGATCTGCAAGGCTGGTTGAGGGGTCCATAGACGGTATGGAATTGATCTTCCATGGATCGGGCCGAAGACCTTCAGCACCCATGATATGGCCAAAGAAGGGAATTCGTGTGCACCTGAATTTACATTTGTCCAGGTTGAAGCGAAGACCAGTCTCACGCATGAGCACGCTGAAGAACAGTATGAAGATTTTCATCATGATCTCTAAAATCACTGTTGTAGCTGTAGACTACAATGTCATCTGCAAGTCCAGTGACACGTTGTAAGTCACCAAAGGTTTCGTCCACTCTCCTTTGGAAAATGCCCTGGGCACAGATTAGGCCAAAAGGCAAACAAAAATCTGTATCTTCCAAACAGTGAATTAAAGGTTGTCAACAGCAAGCTCTCCTGGGTAAGCTTAATATTCCAGTAACCACTGCGTGCATCAAGGATCGAGAAGCATTTAGCACCATTAAGCTTAGGTAAAATATCCTCCAGTGTAGGTGTAAAGTGGTGTGGCCTCTTGATAGCACAGTTCAGATCTTTAGGATCCAGGCAAAGCTGCAGTGCACCAGTGCTGGTAGCAATGCAAACAAGGGAGTTGACCCAGTCAGTAGGCTCAGTAACTTTTGCTAAGATTCCTTGCTCAACCAATGAATCAAGTTTCTTCTTCAAAGGCTCCCTGAGGGCCTCAGGGACCCTTCACAGAGGGTGCACAACTGGGGGAATGGTACAATCAACTGTAATGTGATATTCACCCTATAAGCAACCAACACCTTCAAAGCAATCCTTGAATTGTTTAAGCACCTGTTCTTCAGCAACTGGATCTGGGTCACAAATAGGTCAAGGCGGAGTGCTTGGCTTGGAAACCCCTTCGTGGTTTGTGATACTGAAATTCATGGTTACCAGGTTCAAATCTGTACATGTTGGTAGGCCTAATATGGTTGGACCATCAGCATCAACAACATGGAATGGGCATGATTTACAGGATCCATCATAATCCAGATTGAGTACACAAGTGCCATGATGACCAACAGCATGTCCACCAAACACAGTGATAATGGTGCTAGATGGTGTGAAAGTAGTGGGAATGCCACCAGGGTTTCAGGATGCATTGGGGAAGAGTGACTTGTATGCACTTGTAGAGATAACGTTTCCCTCAGCGCCAGTGTCCACCTTACACAAGAGCAGTTTCTTACAATGATCTGAAACCACTTCCTTATTTAGGAAGGCTTGAAGTGTCATTCTTGGTGCCCTGGTTAACTGTCAAGGTATGGAAGTATACCTGATCTGGAACTGATTTTTGTGGGTTGTCTTCACTTTGATCAGGAGCCTCAGGGCTATGAAAATGCCTCTTTCCATCAGATTTCAATCTTGGAGGCTTAGGAAGCTTTTGATGACCATGCTTATTCTTCCTCTTTTTGTCAGACTTTGATAAACGCCAGACTTGCCTTAAGAGATTCTCTTTTCCGCATGCACCACATTTTGAACAATGAGCTGGACAAAAAGATTACTCAGAAATGTCATGTCGGTGCCGCAACATCCACACAAACGAAT
The DNA here is from genome assembly GCA_022496165.2 of Catalaphyllia jardinei. NCBI lineage: Eukaryota > Metazoa > Cnidaria > Anthozoa > Scleractinia > Caryophylliidae > Catalaphyllia > Catalaphyllia jardinei. The sequence goes on along the minus strand of CM042746.1, from coordinate 26,167,480 downwards.
GACAGGGCCGCAAGGCCTGGTGGGGGGATCACAATTTAGTACATCGACGTGAGTTGAAATACCAGGTGAAATTTCTTCAATTTGGTTACCTGTTACCTCTTTGGTCTGGGCGATATCCAGAGTGGTATCAAGCGTGAGAGTGGCATCCTTGTCCAGGAGCTTGGTTTGCGTAAGCTTGGAATTGGATCCAAAGATAAGGGCATTAATGATGTGCTCATCAGGATTCGTAAACTGACATACTTTGACCAGAATTCAAATTTTCTTCACAAATCAATCCGCTGTCTCACCAGGTTCTTACTTTCAGGGTCCCGAGCTTGTACCTTGAGAGCCAAAAGTTGCTCTTTGGAGAGTACTGAGTCGGTAATGAGTTTCTTCTTCTCCGTGGCAGGTAAGGCCCACGTGGAAACTAATTCAATGCCATCGTCGCCCGACCAGATGAGAACGTAGGTTATTTGTTCTTCCTCCGACTTCTCTTTCAGCGGGCTAGAGAAGTAATGTTTCTATCGTGCGTTTCGTTTGTATCATTCGTTTTGTTTCTATCGTTCGTTTGATTTCTACTTTCAGTATCGATTATTGGGATTGGCATCGTCCTTCTCGGGAGGAAGGAATGTTCATGCATTTGTTCTATTTATGACATTTGCCCATAAGTATAAGTTAAAACTATTTCAAATCTAAACAGTCTTGTCTCCTCTAAAATATGTCCTTTGAACTAGAAGTGACAATTTGTGACCTCTAATTGAATTTACTCATGAAAAACAAAAGTATCAAGTTACCCTTTGTAATCTGAAATAAAATATCTCTTTCCATTTGTTTACTACTGACTTATGAACTACTTCAAAACACAAAACTCATCTCTCTGAAACAACCCAATGTATATTATGTAACTGTCACAATCCCCAATCTTATCTAACCCTCTTTGCTTCCTTGTCTTAGCTGCTTTTAATGCACCACGCTTTCAGTTTCCCTGCACAGTTTTGAGATGCTGGCACCACATGGAAACCTTGAAAAAGAAATGGACATGTCAAATAAAAACATAATAAACATGTTCTAAATGCAAAAAGGTCTTGCCTCATCTTGGGGGAGGAATAATTTAGCAGCCGTCTTTTCAGTGTTTAACCGACCGAACATTTCTTTCAACAATTCTGTTGGTGGTGGAACTGTCTTTAGGGTGTTGTCCGAATATCTTCTAAAATGTTCTTCAGGCATGATATAACAACCACCAGCATAGAATCCTTTACAATCTTTACAGGCTGGAATACCATAGGGTCTACGAGAAAGAAAATGCACAATGATCTATTATCATTAATCAAGTCATATGACAGTAAAAAATGTAAATAGTGCATTTCTCCTACCTGTTTGGATCTTGTACAGGACGAGGGTGAAGCTGAGAGGTGGACCTCCTTTGTACCAAAGTGGTTCTACAGTTGGCCGTCCTTTGCACAGTGGGTGAATACAGTCATCTTGGTGAAAAAAGCTCCACTGAAAGCGGGAAAAAGCAATGAAGATCCTTTGCGCAGTGACTCATTTCCAGGTTCTCTCGGTCTTCCAAGGTGGCGGCCATGTCAAATTAGGGAACTTAAGCACCAGACATTTTTCGGGCGACGGCAACGTCTACAAATGAGCGAGCCTGGGTAAGGGGGTGCTGTCGTTCCCACCAAAATCCAAACTTAAGTAAAGAAATATTTTTGCAACGGCAACTCATTTGAAACCTTCCCCGAAAGCTTGAAAAAAACCTGTGAAAAATGTCTTTTCGTCAAACAAGAGAGATGCTGTTACTAGCGTAAAATAATTTCTGATGAAGAATTCTTGGTCTTGTGGGAGAGCTGCCGTTCCAAGAACCCTGATTTTCCGTAGAGTTTGTATGCAAGATTTGATCTTGAAAACACTTACGAAACTGAGTGTTTGCAGAGTTCAGAGTCCAAAAACAAGACATCCCTGTGCTGGCAAACGTTCTTCAAGTCACATTGAACATCCGTTGTCCACAAAGGTTTATGCATGCTACTGAGAAGGTTTTCTTATCCTTGATCAGCCGATTTGGAAGACCAGTTCCAGAGTTGTGCATGATTACGTACGAAGTCATGGACAACATTTTCAACAATCACAGCCACAGAATATCTCAATGGAATGACGATATTTTGAACCCTCATTTGTTACAGGAGTATGCTGATGTCATACACGCAAAAGGCGCCCCACGAGAAAATTGTTTTGGATTCATAGATGGGACAGTGAGACCGATCGTTTGACCAATCGTTTGACAGCATACATTCTCAGGAAGATTCTGTTCTAGAAGTGGCACAAAACAAACCAGGACTGAATGCACTTGCTGAGATGGTCCTGTGACATTTGGTGATTCTAGACCCCTTTTGGGGTCCGGTCTATTTCCAGCCAAGTACCCCAACTGTGAATAGAGTTGTGGTGTGCCATAGGAATAATAATCATCATTATTATTAACTTATGATTATGATAATTGTCATTATTGTTCTTGCCTGTATAGGGTAAAAAGCATGATGCTAGTATGCTGGTGGACTCCAACCTTCTTCATGAGCTTGAGCAAAATGCATTTTCCCCAACTGGAGAGCCCATGTGTGTGTTTGGCGACCCTGCTTACCCTTTACGTGTGCACCTACAGGCACCATTTCGTCATGGTATACTAACCCCAGTGATAGAAGGATATAATGCAGAGATTAGTTCTGTCAGAGTGACTGTCGAGTGGCTCTTTGGCGATATTATTAATGATTTTAAATTCTTGGACTTCAAAAAGAATTTAAAAATTGGCATGAGCAGTGTTGGAAAAATGTACCTAGTCTGTGCTATTCTCAATGCAACAACCTGTTTATATGGAAACAGCACCTCTGAGTTTTTTGGGCTAAACCCTCCTTCCTTACAAGACTACTTCACATAAATCAAATGTAATTGAATGAATTTCAGTGAAAGCAAACATGCATATCAGTAGTGTTTCCTGATTTAAAGGACAGTGGTTTATAATAAAAGGACCGCAATCATACTTAAAACTTACAACAAATGAGTAAACGTAACACAGTAAAACACAAAGGCTGACTGCCAAGTAATGAACAGTTTGTTTTTAAGTTCTTACAGCACATAATATAATGAGCTGTATTGTTAAATCAACACTAGACTCAGTAGAGGCAGGCAGCCCATTTTCATGAACACAATGCTTTGTCCCTAACACAAGGAACTACAATTAACGTGTATAAACTGTTAAATTACAAAATTTGTAAAGGACAATTAAAGTGTTCTTTTTTGAATGATCTAACCTAAGATCTTACTTCTTAACCATATTTTGCATTATGGTCATCAATGCCTGTGAAATCTGCACTTGCTGCTCTGTTTGCTTCCGTAGCAGTTCAATCTGTAGCTCTTGTTGTCTGGCCCTTACTTCCTGCTCCTTTCTTTGCAGCTCTAGCGCCTCTTGCGAATGGAATACTCACTTTGAGCTTTTTCTTTCAAGAATTCAACCGCATCACCCCCGCTTCTTCGGCTCTTTTTGGCGCTGCCTCCAGCAGATTCGTTTGATTTTCTTTTCGAGGCCATGCGTCCCATGGCTTTCTTTCTGATTTCTTCAGCTGCCTCTTTATCATCTGATTTTTTCTTGTCTTTGGCAGAAAAGCTATCTTTCTTCTCACATAACTCTTCTATTAGGGCATCTTTCTCAGATAACTCACAATCAATGCCACTGGCTTGTAACTCTCCTCATTGCGTGCGTTTAAACTTGGCCTGAAGCAGATTCCATCGATCTCTGACTCCCCTCTTCTCCTTTATCATAAATTTTGGATTATCGAGCTTGTTCAATCTTTCCTGGATTGACTCCCAGATTTTGCCACGGTCTGGACTGCCTTTCTTGAACTGAAACAATTCGCTAGCAATCATGTCACGCAACAGGAGAATGTGATGGTCATCTGTCCATTCCATTACAGGTTGTTTTTTGGTAGCCATCTTCAAGCTAGAGCGTAAAAAGTGAAAAAAAAGGACCTGTAATACTTGACAATTGCTCGAACAAGCACCAAAACGACAGAATAATATTTCACGTATCACCAAGTGCAAAACATCGCAAGCAAAATGATATAAAAGCACGAAAATCATAAAAGCTAAACTCGCGTTTTACAGGCAATGTCAAACTAGGCAAAACAAAGTTGGCGCAGAGTCGCGACGGCGGACTCTGTCGGCGGGAAACGTGGATCGGAAGTAAATTTAACTTCTGGTTGCCATCGCCCCGTAGAAAACGTCTGGTTCCTAAGTTCCCTATTCCTGACCCAGGGGAAAGCTGGCTGAGGCAATATCCCGTGGGTAGCCCGCCCCCCCCCCCACCCTGGGGCTAAACATTGATAGATGCATAAGTTTATCTATAGAATACTTGCACAGCATGTAATGTCGTGTAAGTTTTGGGTTTTTGTGCATTCCATGTCTGCCATCTTTAAATGGTTAGCCGAGTATGGCTGTCTTAAATTGATTTATATATTCTGCAAAAGTCTTTACGAAGGGTTTTGGATCCAAGAAACCTTTATTGATGTTTACAAACACTATTTGGGTCTTTTGTAGAATATAACTTACATGCTGACATATTTCCAAGTTACACTTATAGCTCAAGACACCATGTTTGTGCACTGAAATGAAAACTGATGAAAAGTTTATCTATAATTTGTTCTTTTGGGAAATGAAATAATAATTTCATTTGGTTAAGCTTATATTTTGTGAAGTTGAATCAAACAGCCTCATTCGCTTTCCTTTTCAGGTTCCTCATGCCTCTTTCGGGGATTAATTCACGGCCTTTAGCACTGACTACAACGTAGTGTTGTTCAAGCATCTTTTTGAGGTGTTCCGAGGCTTGTTTAACAGAGATGTTGGTTTGCTTAAATAATTTAAATTCGTGATAAATCGATTCACCTCCTTGTTCACCAAAGAATCCTAATGGAAATTTACATTTCTTAATGAATGGCACAACGTGATCCTCCAGCATGTGAAACTTCGGAGGGAATGTTTCTTCAGGGAACCCACTTCTGTAGAATGCTGCAAATTTCTAAATGTCGTTATCTGTAAAGAAACAAAAATGTTCTGAGTTGTGGATCATGATAAGGTAGTCAAACTTATCAACTTTAATTTGTGGTAAAATTCAAGATTTTGACCTTTTACCTAATGTATTTGCCTCTGTTTCATCCATTGGAGTACTCGAGTTATACTTGAAGTGGCACTCTCCGAATAGTGTGAAAAGCATTTGAAACTTGTCCTCTGTGGCTTTTGCCTCTGGAATCAGTTCAGGATACTCAGATTCTGTGACTTCTACCAGTTTGTGGCAAATCTTTTGGATATTTTGAGTCTAGTTTTGATAACAAGAGCAAAAAATACATTAATAAAAAAACAAGGCTTAACAAATACTAATTCCCAGATTATAAAAAGATATACCTTTAGGCAGGTATTGACATGATTTCCAACAAAGCTATTGCTGTGATGTGCTTGGTGCTCCACATTTAGTTCTTGGAGCTAGTTCTCCATTGCTGTATGTATTTTGTGCATGTCCCTTGTAAAGTTCAGATCTTTCCGTAATTTTTTTGCGACAGAATCCTGTGCAAAGGAAATCATGTAATTATTGTAATACTCAATTTTATGTAGACCTGTTACTGTATCTATGACCTTGGATAAATAAGCACACTAAAATTGTTTATAATTTTTTTCTTCCTCTGCTTTGCTAATTAATTGCTGACCATGCTGTAACAGCTGTTGGATATTTGGTTGAAGATTTGTTGCACTCAGTTCTAGGCCACAAAAAGTTACCAGATAGGTCAAGTGGTCTTGTACCTGTTGGATCTCTGCACACAGTTGCTCTGCATCCTTTTCGTGACTGATGGCTTTTTGCAATTTCTGGACATACTGGTCAAACTCAGATGTTGTGGGTAGGGTGCTACTGCTTGCTGCTTTTTTAAAGGCAATCTTCTTGTCAAGTTCCTCGCACTCTTAGAAGGAGCTCATAAAACTGTAGGAATAGGCCAAGGTTGATGTGAAGTCCTGGAGCACAAATCTGAGAAGATATGACATTATTAACTAAAGGAATAAGAATGAAGAATTGATTTTTATTTTACTTTTAGGGTACATTATATTACCTGATCTAATGGGATGTCAAGAAGAGGCTTATGGATGACATTAAAATAGTCCTTGTCTTTTTTAATGTCCCCGTTTCCCTGTGTTTGAAACCTCTGTAAAGTTTCCTTGAGATTCTCCAGGGTTCTCTCCTGAACTGCTCTCCTCCTCTCGTCATGTGCCAGATGCATTTGTAGTGCAAGAATAGTGCACCATATGTATGGGTGTCGACCTGTGACATGATGGATGTAACAATAACAAATTCATACTTGAACTGAAAAGCTTACCACTTGCACCAGAAATGCCCATCATTTTACAAAGGAATTTGTAGTCACCAAAGAGAAACAAACAAAACGTTTTCTCCCTAGAAGAAAAATGTTAGAGATTAAAAGTTATATCCAGGTTTGGTACATTTTTATGACATTTATATTTGTCTCATCAGTTGTTTTTAAGGATATACAGAATTACTTATTACCATGTTGTGCTAAGTAAGTCTTTCAACTGCTCCTTGTAGTTTCAGGTGACAGCTTGCAGATTGTTTTGAGTATCTTTGGCCTTGAATATGGCAAACACCACTGTTTTCTTGCTTGAGTTGGGCTTTAGAACGTTTGCAAGTTGAAACTCAAACTTCATAGTCTTGGCCGTGATCACCACTGATTTTAAGGAAGAGTTGATTTTCTGGGATCTGACCACCATGCCATATTACTGTCCACTTCTGAAATGTAAAATGCATAGTATTTCAGGATTAATGTGTGCTGTTACCCAGCTGAAAATCCTAACTGATAATTTTTTAAGTAATAAATAACTTTTTACTCTGAAAGATCCGGACATAGGCGCAGGCTGTTTGCTTGATAATGGTGGCGTTCTTGTTGTCTTTTCTGTGTGTGTGTTCCAGGGGTAGATCTTCAGCTTCGAGATTTTCGCCAGTAAGCTCCTCCTTTTGAATTCTCTGCCGTTTCTCACTGTCCATCTTAATGCCCCATTTTTTAAACCACTTAAATGTAAGAAGGAAAGCTCAGAGACTTTGCTTTGCATGCTAATAATTGATTGCAATGTACAGTGTCAAAAAATGCGATTTGTAAAGTACATTTACTTTCTCAGTTTGTTCAAGTGAAACCAGGACAGCCCAACATCTTCCTTCATTGAAAGTGTCTCCCCTTCTGGTAGTTCAAGGGTCAGCTAAGAGCCCAGGGCTTCTGTAAGAAGTCTCTTGCGCTCATCTTTAGACTCTCCTTAACAGTTTGATGATATGCCTGTCCATCTCACCACTACTAACAGTGTCACCCACCTTCTTGATTGTGCTTGTTCGACAACGAAGGTACCTTGCTGATACCTGTTTAGTTGGTTTTTCAGCTTGAGCAATATGTTGCATTATAATTGGCTATGTTAAAAAAAAAGAAAAGAAATTTTTTTTTAATAAAAACGACTTTCCTAAGAAAAGAAGAACCATACAATTAGACATACAGAGTGAATGTAACGTTGACTGAAGTGAAAGTTTTCATACCTTTCCAAGGCCAGCCTGGAAAGCTGTGCCTTGCTGTGTTGTGCTGTGCCTGGAAAGCTGTGTCTTGCCGTGCCTCCGTCATCAGACTCCATCAGACTCCATCAAGAGTTTGACTGCAGCCGTGCTAAGCCATGCTAAGCCTTGCCACATTTAGTAAATAAACCCCTTCAGGCGGCTGGTGAAGCAAAGCTTCGAGGGCAAATGTGAAATTTTGAAGACAATCTCTCAGCCAAGAATATTATCAGCTGACATACCAGCAAGCCAGAAAGTGTAAGAAACAGACGTTCGACTTTTATGTGTTTTATTGGGAGTCCTTCGAATCAACCCCATACGTCCACGAGGTCTGAGTAATTCTAGAACCTGGGTTATGCACTCACATGTAATTAGATTGATTGGCTAATCAACAATAACAAAAACCCAAGCAGTACTTAGTTAGATATTAATAAGTCACACAACTTGTCACATCTTCCTTTTTTTCACAAACAAAAGTTTGTGCAACATGTACTGTCATAGATACGGTCTGAAACAAGTTCTTCTTAGGTAGCAAAGTCCTTAAGCCACGCGGGTGGCTTTATTTGACGTTGTGACTTCCGTGGCTCAGTGGTTCCATTCGGTGTGGGGCATTCCCCACGTGGGGAGGTCACAACTGCCTCGTCACTTGTGGAAGTGAGGTCATCTGGGGTAGACATGTCCTCTTGCAAAGTAGGTTCACTGGATTCTCCTGTCTTGATCAGCTGCCTCCGATTTCTTCTGTATATAGCATTTCCTACTTGCACCCTATAGCTTCGTGGGCCTGCCTCAGCTGTGCATGTTCCCAGACTCCACGTTTCTTCTCCCGGCAGTCTCATGCGTACTGTGTCGCCTATGCTGAGTGGCTCCAAAGGTCTGACTTGCTTGTTATAGTAGTGTTGTTGTCGCTGCTTTGTTCCCAGCAGTTTACCAGTGTCTGCCTCAGTTGGGAACAATGGCTGCAGTAGAGAGCCTGCGACCGGGAGGAGTGTCTTGCAACGGCGACCCATCAGACGTTGGGCAGGACTGGTTCCAATTCCAGCTGTGGGCATGTTGCGCCAGTCTAATAGTGCCTGAAACTCAGACACCCCGGATGCCTTGCACTTTCTGAACAGGTTCTTAACGGTATGGACTGCATTCTCTGCCTTTCCGTTTGACTGAGGATAAGCTGCTGACGATGTCTTGTGCTCGAACATCCATGTCTTTGCGAATACTGAAAACTGAGCGGAGGAGAACTGCGGACCATTATCTGTGACAAGGGCGTCTGGTACTCCAAATCTTGCGAATATCTCTTTCAGCTCTTTGACCACAGTGTGGGTAGTAAGGTTGTTCAGACGAGCTACCTCGATATAGTTGCTGTAATAGTCACTGACCACCAACAATATTCTGTTGTCAAACTCACAGAGATGCAGCGACCTTTGCCCAGGGCCTTGCGGTGAATTCGTGTTGCAGCATCGGTTCTTTTCCTTGGCTGTTGCGATGAGCCAAACAGACGTCGCACCTTGAGATGTACTCTTTGATCTCGGTGGTCATGCGCGGCCAATACAGGGTTTCTCTCACTCGGCGTATGCATCCCTCAATGCCAATGTGTGTCGCGTGTGTCTTCTCCATGAGTTCCTTCCTCAGAACTGCAGGGACAACTATCTGTTGACCTTTGAAAACGAGCTCATCCTGGATAGTTAGTTCGTCACGTACGTCATAGTAGGGGTGCACACTCTCGGGAGTTTGTGTTCTGTTTTCTGGCCATCCACCCCTGATGACGTCTCGTAACTTCTGCTGGACTGGATCATCAGCGGCTGCGTTCTTCAGCTGTTGCCAACGGTTGTTTGTTACCGGAAGCCAAACCCGGTGGTCTATGCCTTCCAACTCTCTCAAAAACTCGGTGGCATTCACCTCCGGCAGGTAGGCGCAACTCAGTGTGTCAACCACAAGCATTTCCTTTCCTTTCTTGTACCTGACCTGCAAATTATACTTCTGCAGGCACAACAGCATCTGTTGCAGGCGCTGAGGAGTTGCAGCCAGTGGTTTTGTAAAGATTGGTT
>CM042746.1:26134050-26152835 GCA_022496165.2 Catalaphyllia jardinei | reverse complement strand
TTGCAGGCGCTGAGGAGTTGCAGCCAGTGGTTTTGTAAAGATTGGTTCCAGTGGTTTATGGTCTGTCTCCACATTGACTAGATCTCTGCCAAAGACATATGCATCAAAACGATCGTGGAACTTATCCACTGGGGTGTGGGTAATCATTTCTTTGAGTTTCTTGAACGCAGTTTGCTGAGCTTCTTCCCAGACCCAAGTCTTTTCAAAGCCGTTATAGGAACTTGCACAAGACGACAACCACAGTCAAATGGGTTGGTAACTCACGGAGAGCCAATATATATTACGCGAGAAAAAAACAAAGCACCTGAGAGAATAGCAGGAAGAATATAAAGTAAAAACAATAGCGATACAAATACCACGAAAAAGATGATGATCCGGCGTGCCCAGGTTGGGAGTTGTACAACGCTTCTTATTACTCTGCTGCTGTCGTTCCCTTTCTTTCTGTTTCCTTTTCCTATTAGCTGCGGCTCTAGCATTGCGAATCTTCTTGTCGTCCTCATCGTCCGAGGCGATATCTTGGGGTTCGTATTCTTGAACTGCGTCCCAGCCGGCTTCACTCGAGTCTGCGAGTTTGATAAGCTTCTGTCTTTTGTGCAACAGCGCTTTGGCTTGGTCCGTTAAGTGAGCCACCTTCTTGTGGTCTTTCTGGGCATTTGCTTCTTTGATTTTTCCCACTAATTCTTCAAGCTCGGCGTTGAATACGAACTGCTTCTGGTTACTTTTGAATTTGAACTTCTCTGCCTGCAAATCAATTTTTTGTTTTTCATCGAGCTCTTTGCCCTTCTGTTCCAAACGGTTTTCAAGATATGTCTTGAAGAGAGAGAACACTTCGTCAATCCCCTGCGATGTGGGAGGATCTGTTGGCGGATTGTTGGGAATATCTTGTTCTTCGTGAAGATCATCCAGTCCGCTTCCAGGCATAGCTTCCAAAAAAAAAACGAACTGGACGAAAGCAGAATACAGTAAAGCTATATTGGTGACGCGAGAAGTGAAATAAGCATTGGGCTACTGGACTATATAGCAGAGTATGCTATGACACCTTACTCCCATGTGGTACAGAAATCATGCATACTTGACAGGTATTACATAACAGTAATGCACAGGAAGGTGAGAAAGGAAACAAGGTGTGAGCACTGATGTTCCGTAATCAACTCCTATAGATTGGGACGCGTCACACTGCAATGTAACCTGCAACCGTGGAACTTATCCATTTTGTGGGTGTGGTGACTTGGGCTATAACACCCTGAGCTTCCAGATCATCTAGTGTTTCCTTAAGCTTCGGCCTCAGTGCCACCGCAATGCGACGTGGGGCGTGTTGTACTGGCGGGACAGTTTCATCCAATCTTATCATTTTCATCCAATCTTATCATTTTCATTTGGCTTTGTGTCAGGTGACGGTGTTTGAGACCAGGTTCTCTGTTTCTTTTTGGCGTCATGTTGTTTCTCGTAGTTAACTATTTTCTGGATAGAGATAAGATTCGTTTGGATCTCCGAAAGTTGTTTCTTCAAATCTTGGTTTTCCTTTCTTAACAATTTATCTTGTTCTCCCATCTTAATTTAAAGGATTACACAGGGAATGTAAAATTTGCTGCACATGCAACAGTGCACATGCTTACTGCTACTCTTATGACTTGGAGCCATTTATGCGTCCTTTTCAGGGTTAATTTTGAAGTTTTCTCTAAGAATTCTCTGTAATCCTTGCAACTATATGTCGCCTGGTAAGTTTGCTGGAGTTTTTTTTAAGCGATTACCACAGATTCTGCATAGCTTTGCGAGGTTTTGAATGTGTATTTCGGTGACCTCGTTGCCCTCTGCCATTGTTTGCCTCGATCAGTCGGCCGTATTAAGTTGGTCTCTATTTCCAAAACTGCATGAGCAATCTATGACACGGGTGATTTAAGATCAAAGACCTCAAGGGTAAAGAACTTACTGGAACGTAGTCAATTGTAAGAGAAAACTCCACAAGAAACACAATTTGATGATAAAATATTTTATTACAAGACATGCCCTTCTGCCATTACGCAAACTTGCAAGACAACAGGAAATCAGTTCCCGCGCTCGGCGGTACACCTTTTGATCTGCGACGTTCTCTTTTTGTATCATCATTATAAAGTGTTGGGAGGGCATTATATTCCAAGTTCCAGTTATTGGACTGGTCTAGACTACTCTAGCACTAATTGTCATAATGGTATGTCACACATTGATGATAGAAGTTGCAGTGGAATAGAACACCATTAGTAGACATTGCATCCTTCAAGTTGCCTAAAGACAATGAACTGACATAAGCAGATTATGGAGCTTGAAAAGAAAAAGGCACCTCCCTTCTGTACTGAAGGGTGACTATTATCTAGATATGTTGTTTTTGAGCTTGGGGGATACATGCCTTGAATGTATCTGTGGCGGTTAAGTCTTTGGGTAGTGACTTCCCCCAAGCTTTAGGCAGCATTCTGCTGCTTTCATTTGTGTACCTGCCAATAGTCTTGTCCGATCCAGTGCTGGCTTGCCCAATGCCGGGAAGATAAGTGAGGCCAGTGCGGCCAGTGCTGGTAATATGTGAGGCTTGAAAGGTCAGTGTTCTTGCTATTGTTATATTGTGATCTAGTTCACCTGTAGTTACTCTTGTCCATTTCCAGTGCGGTAGTGCTGGTGATAAGTGAGGCTTGAAAGGTCAGCATACTTGCTGTTGTTATTGTGATCAAGTTGACCTGCCGATACTCTTGTCCGTTTTCAGTACGGTAGTGCTGGTGATGAGTGAGGCTTTAAAAGGTCACGCAAATCAAAGTCGTTTCCCATGCCAACCGCAAGGTTGTGTCCCGCCACAATTACACCAAACAATGTGTGGCTTTCTTTATTCATTCACATGGGTGCTATAATATAAATGGGCTATACTGTATAACACAAAAGCGAGCTACCACAGAACAGGGACATTAAATGTTCAACTAGCTACTGTCCAAATTTGAGAGCAATCAAACAAATTCCCTTTGACTTGTAGCTCTTTTAAAGTGTCTCCTAGTTAAAAAATTGTTTTGAGAAAACAGCACTGAAAAATTTTGCTTGCTTCACAAGCAAACTCCGTCCACAAACACAGTCAACTGGGCTCTCAGATAACTGAGCCAAGCTGGACTTGGAAAGTTTACTTCCATTTGCCTTCTGATGAAATTTGCACGGGTAATCTTCAATCAACCCCAGTGTTTTGCATTGCACTCAAAGCAGAGAGAAAGCCTTTCAAGTCCAATATTGCTGCTGTATTTGTAGGATGAACAAACATCCATGCAGCAATCAAGCCATTCCTTCATGCGAAAGGGCAAGAACTCTTTTGTTTATTTATGACAGATTGGATGAAAACTCTAGCTGATAGTTTGGAGAAAAGCACATCGGATTGGATAAGAAGAGGCAAGCCAGCCAGCCAGCCATTTACTATCATTACAGTGCCTTTCCAAACTTTCAACTCAATCTTTTGCAGGCATGACCCCATAGCCGTAGTAGCTTCAACTTTCCGACAACTTTCACTAGTTCACTCATTGCTGTATTTTCAGTTTTGGTTTGCTTCTTTTTCTTCTTTGAACTGGTCCACGGACATTTCCATGGTCTAGGTTTATCCATACCTAAAAAAATTGCACCAAGGAAGATACTTGGTGGCTGATCAACTGAGTAGCCAATTCTTCACATCTGTTAATCCCGCGAAAGTTATCTTGGTTGATTGCATAACATCATAGGACTGTCAATCAAGAATAAGCTTTTGCTTCCGGCAAAAACATGAAACTGTGATTTCTCTGCCAATATTTAGTCTTTTTCAATAATTTTTTTAAGAAATTAAAGATCACACTTCGACCAATATTTTGACTCAAAAATCCAGATTTGAATAAAATAATCAATCTGAAGGTATACTGATAGATAAATAGATACTGTAGATAGACAGATAGATATTCCTTTATTTAAACACGATAGTAATTAAAGCTAACAGCTTATGGGGTTGTGTATCTGCATGCATTAAAATTAATTGAAATTTGCATCTAAAAACTGTATTTGACATTAAGGTACATTTACATAAATTGCATCTACTAAATGTACAATTTGTAATAGAGAAAATTGTTATCGTTAGAGTCTGGTGGAAATGTTCAGTGATTTGAAGTTAAAGTTTAGCAAACCTGTATTGTCTTTCAGTTTAGATGTTAGGGCTGTGCACCTTGCGCTGACGATCAAGTCGTCGTTTGTTACTGTGTTGTTTCAAACAGCAGAGCTTCTGTATTTAATTGAAGGATTCATAAACCATGAGATAAAACATGGTGTAACAGCACAGTCTGGTGTCCTTGACGTGTATCCCAAGGTTTTCTTGGCAAATATGTTGTCACATAAACGAGATGGTAAATTCTCATTACAAGCCCTATGAAATAACTGTAACAGTTCGGTCTTGTACTGTAACCTTAATCAATCTGATACTAACAGGGTCTGACATATTTTTGACAAAACTTGTCCCTGGGCAAGTGGCATGTCAAAATTCCTTACCTGGCAGAATGAGCTAGTTGTCCCAGCTAGTAACGGTGGAGGACAAGCGATTCCTTGAACTGTAGCTGTAGAACTATATTTTAGGAGCTATTATAGCAATAACAACTTAGGTTCATCATTTCATCATCATTTGCCTCCTTCGGTCAAATTAATAAATAGTACAAAAAGTACAAAAAAACAAGATAAAAAGAGCTAGGAGGTGGTGATGGTGCTGTTGGAATGACGTCTCTTGTCACTATGCCCTGTTTGGGAGAGGCATTGTCTGCCACACAAGCTACACTGGTATTAAAGGTTTTTTTTTATGGTTGTGTCTTCTTGCTGGGCAGTGTGTTCAGAGCGCATACGATGCATTTCAGCAGCAAACTCGTGCCATCTGGCCTCACATGCCATGATGTGTTCGTGCACAGTTGCTCTCCATTTCGCCCGATATTCAGCCAACTGCTCTCAGGAGTCAGTGTTGATCTTGATACCTACAAGGTCTCTTTTAACTACGTCTTTAAAGTGCAAATGGGGATGGCTGATTGGGCACTTGCCCTGAGCAAGCTCCCTGTACAGGATGTCTTGTGGGATGCAACCATCTTCCATTCTACGAATGTGGCCTGGCCAATGCAATCTGCGCTGTTTCAAGAGAGAATGCATGCTGAGGAGACCAGCATGAGATAGTGAATCAGCATTTGTGACATGAACTTGCCAGGAGATTCCCAGAATCTTATGAAGGCTTCTCAAGTGGAATTTGTTGAGCCTTTTCTCTTGCCGCGACCAGTCTACAAGCATTGTAGACAGTCATCTTGGTTTTAGTGTTCAGCTTCGAGTTGTTCCATACTGTACAAGAAGACCAAGGGTTGCTGCTTTCCCCAACCTGATGTCCAACTCGGCATCCAGGGAGAGGTTGTCTGTCACAGTAGATCCAAGATAGTTGGAGGGGTAGACAACGTCCAGCTTTGTGTTGTCAATGAAGATGGATGGAGGATATGGCATGCCTTGGCAGAGAATGTTGAGGGTTTACATCAAATAACAATGCATCCAGTGGGCTGTTTGTGTGTTAAACATTTGGCCACACACAGCATATTTTACGCTTCATGACACTGTGTGTTGCATCCATTGTCAGTCACAAAAATTCCTCCAACCATTTTGGTTGGCACATTTGTCTGAATTTCCTTGCATCATCTTTCTTTTCTTGTATTCAACACCTTTTGCCTTTTGCTTTGTTGCATCTGGGTACAAACAGGGGTGCAGAGTTTTCAAAAAAACTTCTCCATAAATTATAATCAGTCGTACCTTGAACTTTGATCCACAATACGCAAACTTGCAGAAAGATGTTATGAGGAGTTTAGCAGTCAGGCCTTCAGAGGTTTATGTGGGAATATACTGGGTTATGAAACTCACAGAGATATAAAATGATGATAAAAAAAGTAAATGAAAATGATAAACATGTATTGCATTTTGAAATGCTTTGATGGGAATTACTCAAGGTAAATGTTTAATACTCGGATATCTATATTGCTTGAAATTGCTCGTAAGTCAAATGCTACAGTAGAAATAAAACACTTTCTTGGTATTCTTTTCAACTTGTCCTGTTTGTCTGGGCCTAATATTTGTTGGACCCTGACTAAATGTACAGCTTACTTGTACACAACAATTCTACTCAGAAAAGGCACCTCCATAACATACCGTAAAGACTCGCAGATAGGCCACACCTTTTTTCCAAAAATTTGCGAGCAAAATCGTAGGTGCAGCTTATCTGCGAGACCATTTGGGAAAGGTGCTGTGAATTTCCGTGAACGGCCACTTTCATGGCATAATACTGGAATAAATGCTACATTACAACAAGAGAGTATTGGTCATTGCTTTTGCGAGTTTGGTGGCTCCCAAAAGAGCCGTTGGTGATGAGTATAAGCTTATTTCAAGCTTACATTTCTTGCCGTTAAACCTTCCTCGTTAACAGGTCTTTTAAACGGTTTATGGTCGCTTTTCTTGAACAGGAGAACCTTACACAGCATGGAATTTCCATTCCCCCACAAAGTTGTTTACATTGTCAACAACGGCCTGTTACTTCAAGGGTAATCGATCCTCCACGAGCGAGAAAATACCACAAAAATGCCACATTTTTTCGCACTGCTTCCGGTGTCCAGTCTTCCATCGTCCGATATTATGCCTGGTTACACAGCTTTGCACAGTGCATGCAAGAAAACAACAAATTTACGCGCGCAAAATCCTATGGAAAAACTCCCTTGAATGGAGAAATACCTGTGAACAAATACCAGAATAATATCAATCATATGTCATAAGTGGTGGACATGATGTTTATTCTACTAAAGAGCTAAAATTACGGGTAAGACTTTACGATCCATTGTTGGCGAGTTTGCCTTGGAATCGAAGGTCTCGACTTTGGATTTTATTTCGAGTTTTTTCATGAAAAATTTTTTTTTTCAAAATTTGAGTTGCTAAACTCGGGGTGCGGCTTGTCTGTGAGTGGGGCTTATCTGCGAGTCTACGGTAAGTCTTCTATCTCCTTATTTTTGCAAGAAACATTCTCCTATCCACTTGTCTCTTTGGTTGGAGAACTTGTCTAAAACAAACAACAAAAACAGAACAGGGTAATACAAATGCTTCATAATTTGTATTCAAAAAATGAATTAACACAGAACTCCACAAATTGGATAGACTTATCTTTTGATACATCTGTCTAAGTCAATGAGACAGTATCAAACACTTTTTCAAGCCTTGCTTGTGATTTATTGCTAATTTTTTAGACAATATTTTGCAATGGCCTGTTTTCAGGTTTCTGGTTATTCAACAATCTTGTATGGCAAATAGCATTGTAATGATTTTTTGAATGGGCTGTTAAAATTCTCCTCTGAATCCTTGAACTCCATTTCCACATCCGATGTACATTGGACTGCTTTTGTTTGCTGTTCTGCATACTTCCTAGAAGTGGAGGAGTGCATTTTGTTTGATCTTCATAAATGACCCAGTTAAACACATTCAGCCAAGCTTGTTGAAATTTTCTGATGAGCTTTGTTTCATACCTTTCCTTGTTATCTTTGTTCTTTTTCTTTTTGGATTGAACATCGTATGGAGCTTACCTGTTTAAAAAATTACTTAACGTCAACTGAGACAAAGACCTTGTGGATATGCTTGAAGGAAAAAAGGGCTGACAAGTGACTTCTGCTGTGGACTATTTCATTGTCTGAACTGTGCTCACCGATTTCAGTACTGCATACTTGGCAGTAGTTGGAGGCCAAGAGCAGCTGCTGAACCTTTGATTGACGGTAGAGAAAAACGGATTTGTTGGTTGAGCTGTGAAGTTTAGAGTCTGCATTGAAAGGTGCAGTAATGATAATTTGTCAATCAGAACCTGCATCTAGTAGCGTAAAAAACGAAAGCAGGGCAAAAGATAAAACGTCTCTGTTTTGTCATAAGGATTGATTTTCAAAAACTTTCAAACGAAAGCTAACAACAAGTGTGTTATATGATGTTTCAAAGGCCTCATGTCATCATTTTCAAATTCCAGTTGCAATACTGCCTCGAGTTTCGATTTGCTAGTGTAACAGTTCAGGTTTCATAGTTAGAGGCCATAATTTGTTGAAATGCAAATAATGGAACTGGTACTTTTAAAACTAACCACTTATAAGCTGTAGTAAACTGCACTGTTTTATTGAACTAATGTGCTCTCATTTTTTTATATTTTACATGTGTTCATGTAGAGTATCAAATCATAATGTCAATCACATGTCCTAGTCCATAATATTCATCACATCTCCCTTCTCCAAACGAAGAGAAGAATGGGAATCTACAGTTTCACTCAAGACATGACGAAGTCCTTAAATTTAGACGGAAGAACCTTCCGGGTCGAGACTCTTGGCTGAACAGGTTCCGGTTCTGCGGGCTCTGCGTGAGAGTCAGGGCTGGTTTGGTATATTTCACTCGGATCTGGTGGGGTTTCTTCTGTCTCAGGCTCGAATGGTTGGGATGGTCCTGAGATGATGTGCGGAGGTTCTCCAGTTTGTAGGAGGCCACGTCGATTGCACCAATAATCTTGCCCGTTTGTTGTGGTAACAATATAGGATCTTGGTGTGTTGGCTGACTCGGATACAACTGCGGGTACCCAAGTACTTCCTTGACGGAGGCGAACATTTTCATTTGCCTTCAGGGGCTGTAAGGGCTTTGCTCCTTTGTTGTAATACAATGCTTGCTACCTTTGACGCAATTCTAATTGTTGACGGACATCGGTAGGCACACAGGGCTGCAACAGTTCCTTTGTTGCTGGAATCTTTGTCCTTGCTGTGCGGCTCATGAGAAGTTGGGAGGGAGAATATGTTATCCCGGTGACTGGAGTATTGCGGTATTCCAACATGCCAATGTATGGATCATCAGCTTTCTTGAGTATTCTCTTTACGGTTTGTACAGCTCGCTCACTTAGCCCATTGGATTGAGCGTATGTTGGGCTTGAGGTAGTCAGCTTGAATCCCCAGCTGCTGGCAAAATCCTTGAACTCTCGGCTGTTGTACGGCATGTTGTCCGACACTAGTTCTTCAGGAATTCCGTGTCTCGCGAATATTGACTTCATGTGCATGATAACTGTTCCAGCTGTCTTGTCTTGCAGCAGGCTAGTCTCGATATACTTTGAGTAGTAATCTACTACGAGGAGGTATGACTTTCCTTTATGTTCAAAAAGGTCGGAACCCAGCTTCTGCCATGGTCGGTCAGGTATCTCATGTGCTATCATGGGTTCTTTCTGATTTCTGTTCCTGTAGGTGGAACATGTGCTGCATTTTGAAACCATTTCTTGAATATCATTTGACATTCCAGGCCAGTAAACGGTTGCTCTTGCTCGGGATTTGCATTTTTCCACCCCTAGATGACTTTCGTGTATCAGCATGAGAATATTCTTCCTTGATGCTCTAGGTATAATGACTCTCTGTTCATTGAACAGCAGGCCTTCTGCTTCACTCAGCTCGTGTCGTACGTTCCAGTAGGAGGCGATACTTGGATGTACAGCTTGCTTGTGGTCTGGCCAGCCATGTATGATTTGTTTCCGAAGTGCTTGAAGGGATTCATCCTTTGCAGTCTCCTCCTTGAGCTTAGCAATTTTTTCGGGGGGTAGCTGGCATTCTTGCTACAAGACTGTGCACCATGACCTCTATATCTTCACTGATATCTTGTTGTTCATTGCTTCCTGTTAGGTAAGCTCTCGACAGAGTGTCGGCGATGAACATGTACTTTCCAGGTACATACTGGACAGTAGGCTGATATTTCTGTAGTCTGATGAGGAGACGTTGAATCCTCCGTGGTGCTTGTGAAAGTGGTTTTGTCATGATTGCTTCAAGAGGCTTGTGATCACTTTGCACTGTCACTTCCCTTCCGTACACGAATTGATGGAATCTCTCACACGTGAATACTATGGCTAGTAGTTCTTTTTCTATCTGTTCATAGTTCTCTTCAGAACTGGTCATTGATATTGATGCGTAGACTACAGGATGCCCTTCCTGAAGCAGGCAACCCCCCGTGCTGTTCTGAGAGGCGTCGGCTTGTATGGTGGCTGGTTTGTTGACATCAAAGAATCGTAGAACGGGGCTGCTTGTCAGAGCTTCCTTGATCTTGGCTAGTGAGCGGTCGTGTTTGTCATACCATGACCACTGTGCTTGTTTTTTGAGTAGCGAGCGCAGGGGAGCCGTGATTTCTGACATATTTGGTATGTACTGCGATAGATAATTGACCATTCCAAGTAGGCGCTGTAAGTCTTGCTTGTTTTGTGGCTGCGGCATGTCGACGATGGCTTTGATCTTGTCAGGGTCTGGCCTGAATCCTTCACCACTTACAATACTTCCTAGGTACTTGACTTTGTCAATACGTAGTTGGATTTTCGTCCGATTGAACTTGATGTTGGGTTCCCTGGCGCGATCTAGCACCAGCTTAAGTGCTGTGTCATGTCCTTCTCCATCAGCGCCTGTGACTATGATGTCATCATGTACTGCTAACATGCCTGGGATGTCAGAGAAGGTGGCCTCAACCATTTTCTGTGCTACATCAGACGCTGAACATACACCAAATGGCATTCGGTTGAATTTATACCTTCCGAATGGCGTGTTGAACGTGCACAAATAGGAGGATTCTTCATCCAGTTTCTTGTGCCAGTAGCAGTTACTCATGTCGATGACAGTGAAGACTTTCATTCCGCTGAGTTTGCTTGATATGGTTTCAGCTGTTGGGGCCTTGTAATACTCTCTTTTGATTGCCTTGTTTAGGTCTTTCGGGTCTAAACAAAGTCTAAGTGATCCATCTTTTTTTTCTACAATGACTAAGCTATTCACCCAGTCGGTGGCCCGATCCAGTTTGCTTACTACTCCTTGCTTTGTGAGCTTCTCGAGTGTTTCTTGTAGTTTTGGCATGAGGCTTAATGGTACTTTCCTCGGAGGGTGAATCGTTGGCTTGGCATCTGTCGATAGTTCGATGTGGTATTCGCCTTCGACGAGGCCTAATCCTGTGAAGACATCATCGTATTTTGCAAGTAGATCTGGCTGATTTTCCTGAACTTCACCGATGTTGTTTATGCTAATTAGTTCCAGATCACGGCATGTTTGTAACCCAATTAGCGGTTTCACTTCGTTGATTTCTACCATGTAGAATTCTGCATCGATTGCTTTCGAACCATGCTTGGTTGTCATCTGACATTTTCCTTTTATTGGCACTCGGGTTCCTCCGGAAGCTGTTAATTTCGTGTTGGTTCTGCGGAGTGCTGGCTTTATCGCGAATTTGGCGAATGTGTGCTCAGGTATTACGTTACATTCTGCACCAGTGTCAATCTTGAAACGGATATCCTCGCCGTTGACTTGGAGGGCAACAAATAATTCATTTCCTGGCGGCTTGTTTAGCGCATCAATTTCTCCTATGAACAAATCATCCGGGCTAGAATCTTCATTTGGATCTGTTTGTTGTACATCGTGGAGTTTCTGTGAGTTTGGATCCTTGGGTTTTTTGGAAAAACACATTTTCACGTAGTGATTCTTTCCTTGACATTTGAGGCATGTTTGTCCAAATGCCGGGCATTGCCCTAGGTCATGATTTGTGCCACAACAAATGCAGGGCGAGGATCTTCTGTAACCACTTCTCGTGCCCTTAACTGGATATTTTGGGTTGGTTAGTCTCCTGTCGTTTGTTAGTGCTGCTGCTTCAACGGAATTGTTGAGTTCTTGTGTTTGAGTCTTGCTTGTTTCGGCAGCTCGAATGGCGTCGATCGCCTTTTCTAAAGTGAGTGCATTGTTGCGGAGTAGGCGCTCTCTTGTGTTGTTGTCGTCTATCCCGCAAACGATTCGGTCTCTAATGAGACTGTCTTGCAGGTCCCCGAACTCACAGGTCTTTGCTTTGCTGCGAAGAAGTTACGAACGCGTCGATGGTTCTACCATTCTGTGTACAGGAGTTGAAAATGTAACGCTCGTAGGTGGTATTTTTCTTTGGCGAGCAGTATGCTTCAAATTTTTCTATTATGGGAACCAGTTTGTCTTTTTGCTCTTCTGTGAAGGAGAATGTGTCGTACACTTCGAGTGCTTCTTCTCCAATCGTGTGTAAGAAGATGGCGCATTGCGTCACTTCTTGTTTATCGGCGCCACTTGCTTTTGCGTAGAGATTCGAGCGTAGTTTCCATTTTCTCCAATTCTCCGGTATGTTTCCTTCCAACTTTAGCGGGCCCATAGGCTTCATGTGCTCCATGATTTACGATCCCACTTCTGACACCATGTAGTAAACTGCACTGTTTTATTGAACTAATGTGCTCTCATTTTTTTATATTTTACATGTGTTCATGTAGAGTATCAAATCATAATGTCAATCACGTGTCCTAGTCCATAATATTCATCACATAAGCTATGCCATTGTTATTCATACATGCAAAGTGATATCTTTTGCATGATGAGGAATTATACTTTGGTTGTAATAGCTTGTATTTGTAACATTAATTTTGACCAAGTCAGAAATGAGATACGACTGAGTTTTGATATATTTGGCTGGTCAGTATGACTGAAACTGTTCAAAACAAAACATTTTAGCCTTGTGTGTGGAGTGTTCAACTTTCTTCGAATTGAATTTTTTCAAAGGGGTTAAAGGTGTACATACATGTACCACACTTGAAAATCTGGAAAGTTGGGTTAGGTGGTAATCTTGAAGACATTTGCTCAAAAGCTATTATATATAGAGATTTCTGTTGTGATTTAACAAATTCCTTGAATCAGAAAATATGTGAGAAAAAACAAGGGTCACTGACTTCTTTGCTCAAAAGAGGTAGAGGCAGAGGCAGAGGTAAAGGATGTAGAAAAAAGTCCAGATTTTAAAAACTGTGAAAGTGGTCTAGAGTGGAAAAGTCCAGTTCAAGCAATGTGTAAAGTGATAGATTGTTTGATGATTCCATTTTCACCTTTGGAATTGAACAGTTTGCCACTGAAGTCTGAAAGATTTAACACCACATATTGAATTACAACATGCTGTTGACCGTTTGTAAAATGGTTACAACAGCAGAGTTATTAACCCATTCAAAACGTAAACAATTAAATTTTGGCAGCTTTGCAAAACATAGTGACGGTCAAACCACAGCAACAAACCTGTACTCATGAGAAATAAATTCAATTCCAAAGTAACTGGGAAATCAAAAATGATCAAAAGTGAAAATTGAATTTGTGAAATGTGATTTTCTTACCTCTTTCCCTTGGAAAATGATCGGAAACCTTCATGTTCTCTTGGAGATGTCAAATGGTCTAGTTTCCCGTCGCAAAAGAGACATGACCTTGGCAATGTCAATATGGGCACCGGAAGTCCGGTCCAGACTATTCTGTGTGCTCTCATGCCCTCAACTGATGTTCCTGTTCTGTTGCTAAATCTCTCTGATAAGCCATGGGGGAACTCCCACAGATGCAGTGGATGTAGCTGCCCTCATCTCATAACTATGACCTGCACATTGAGATGAGGTAAAACCAGATTGGGAAAGAAGCTGCCTTGTTTGTAGCATCAAAGCCTCTTTGGTCAAAGGTTTCCCAGTTACAGATATAACTAGATGCCTTGCTGCATGTACCCAGGCAGTCATTGTACTGAGAAGCACTAGCTATATTGCAATTTAGCTGAATGTTCTGCATTTCAAGTTGTACAAAATTCAATTGAATAGATGTGCTCGAGCTATTCTGCCTTTGATTGCATTTCCTGGAATGGATTAATAGCTTATTGCTTGTTTGCAGGCCTTAGGCAGTTGAAATGAGTCAAGATCATTGTATCAGCCAATTCAGTCTATTTTCCTTAGGCTTTGTTATTGTTGCTGTTGTTTATTGTTTTTTTATTTCTTAAACAAGCGAGACAACATGAATTTCAGTGAGTTATGACGGTGCATGACATAGAGCTATGAATATGTTTGTCGAAAAACATATACTTATCTCGTGATTTTTAGTGCATTCAGAACTTAAAGTGTTAGGAAATGTGCTTATGTAAATGCTTGTTTGTTCAGTGCATATAGTCAGTCTCCTAGTATATAGATAGCCGAAGTAAGTTTCAGATGTACCGCTGATGTACACCAACATGACCGCTCCATATTGGGCTCTGTAAATTTCTTCAGAATATTTTAAGGAATATCTGAGGTTTGGGAAAATGCACATCATCATGGAAATCATGGAATTTGAGCTAGGGAAGTCTGGTTAGGTTAGTACCCTGTGACTATTTGATTCCTCTGCAAACAAGCTGTAAGCAAAGACATTTGTTAGGATGGAGCACAAAGACTTTTTCTGCACAGAGAAGAAAGAATTTCATATCTTCTGTTACCACAGATATAGGTGCATTCAAACTGTAGCAATGGCGTGAACTTCCTTAAGTCAGCTGTGTCTCTTACACTTTTCTCTATGGCACACAGCGGTGAGGTAGCCCTTTGTAGACAAGTATTTGATTGACCTGGCCAGAAAGACAGCATTCTTGATATGGGCATCTTCATCAGCTGGCAAACATCTCCCATAAGTTAGTGGTAAAGAGAACAGAAATCAAAAAATCTTTTTTCAGTGGAGGAATGCACAGTGGTCAAACGATTGGACACTCGGGTGTACATGCACATGATTTAAGCACTTCCGGTCACTTTCCCTCTTTATCCCACAAAACGTCCATGGTCAACCTCCGCCACTCAAGCCATCTTGGTACTAAGTTCAATCATTCTGCCCCTAGAAACGTTCTTTTCCCGAGTTTTACTGGTTAGGCAACAGCCTTTCTCATCCCAAAATCTGCCCCCAGAGAAACCAACGACCACTATCGCAATAAAAACACAATAAAAAGTCTTCATTTTTTGCTACAAACTCCTAAATTCGACTAGAAAATTCACTATTGTTGCAGAGATAGTATCTTTGTTGAAAAATAAAAGAGATGCCCCTTTTAGAGCTGTGTTTAGTTCCTGTGGTATGGGTCAGGGATGTAAGTGTGGTATGGGTCAGGGATGTAAGTCTGTGTCTGGGGCCAGGGTCTGAAACCTCTCCATCTAAAAGCGAGAAAATGAGTTGGGTATTTCATTCCTTTTATCTTGGTGTGTCTGACCTTCAATTTAAAATATTTTGTACTGAAGTGTCGGAAGGGTCAGGTGGCAAACAAAGTTTATTACCGTAGGGATGCGAGGCTGCTTGGAATTCATAATTATTTCTAACAGACTTGTCACAAAAAAACAAGATGCCATTCTTGGAGAAAGTTGAACCCCACAAATGGCAAAAAGCAAAAAGCTCTTGTCATGCAATACTAATACCAGGCTGCCAGAGTTGCTGGTGAGCTCTCCATTAACCATTACACCACTGAGAGGAAAAGATACTACCATAACCTATGGAGCCTGAGGCATCAGTATAAAGGTGCAAAGAATCTGAGTTGATCAAAGTTGACAAGAAAAAGCTAGCACCATTCCAACGTGAGACAAACTCTTGCCACATACAATTTGAGCTAGTTGACCCTTAACCTCTTTTAAATATTATCAGGGGAATTTCCTGAAATCTTTAAAGTATCAAAAGTAACTCCAATATTCAAAAGTGGTAGTACATCTGAATTAGGAAATTATAGGCCAATAGCAGTTATTTCTCCCTTTAGTAAAGTGCTGGAAAGATTTGTGTGTGATCAACTTGTGTCCTATCTGGAAAAAGAATCTCTTCTTTATAATTTCCAGTTTGCCTGAATTTGCAATTCTAGAAACTGTGGAGAAATTAAAGTCAGCAGTTGATGATCAAAAAGTATGGTATCTTTTTAGACTTTTCCAAGGCCTTCGATACAATTAACCACCATATTCTCTTAGGAAAACTGTACAAATATGGATTCCGAGGACTCCCCCATGCATGGTTTTCAGGCTACATAACTAATCGTAAACAATATGTAAAGATTGGTAATGTAGAATCTAGCCTGAGGACCATTGCATGTGGTGTACCTCAGGGCTCCACATTAGGTCCACTACTGTTTTTATTGTATATTAATGATTTTCCCAGGTCTTCTAAGAAATTCACCTATAGGATTTTTGCAGATGATGCAAATATGTTTTATTCTGCAAGAGACCCAGAGCAGTTACAATCAATCATTAATGAAGAACTTGGAAAGGTCTTAAAATTTTGTGCAGCAAATATGCTGTCCATTAACTTTAAAAAGACTAATTACATGATAATTACTTCACCTAAGAAGAAAGCAAATATTAGAATAACAGTGTGCAATATAGAGCAAAAGTCCCAGATAAAATACTTAGGTGTTTTTATTGATGAATATTTAAAATGGGATGGTCAACTCCAGCACATTAATAACAAAATAACAAAAAATATTGGAATTTTACTTAAACTTAGATGTTATGTGCCTACGACTACACTTAAATAACTATACTATACTCTTATATATCCCTATCTGACGTATGGACTAGTGAGCTGGGGTACCGCATGCCAAACTAAACTAAATAAAATCAAAATAAGTCAAAATAACTGTATTTGCTGCATCTTCTTTGCAAATAAGAGAGAAAGTCCCACACCGTATTTTACACTTTTAGAAATCCTAAAGTTACAGAATGTTTTTAAATTAAAAATTGGAATTTGTGTGTATAAATTACAATATAGAAAAAAGGATACACCTCCTGCCCTCTTATGATTTAGTTGAACCAGCCTCGGCTTTACATCATTATAATACTAGATATGCCTCTAAGCAAAACCTACATAGACCATTTTCTGGAACTAATTATGGCCTGGCAAGGTTTAGCGTAGTGGCATCGCAGATCTGGGAAACTATACCCATGAAAATTAGGTGTCTTGTATTCAACAGTTTTAAAAAAAGAATATAAACTATCCCTAATTGAAAGTCAGGCATGTTGAATAACCTTAATCTACTGTTTAGCTCTATTTGTTTAAATATTTTATTTAAACATAGTTATTGTTTCTCATATATACTTTACCTTCTCAATGTAATTAATCTAACCAGAGCTTATATAATTAGTTTTATAAGTTCCATATAACCTCCGCCCACTTATAATTGTTCCGTGGTAGCAGCCAACTCAAAAGCTTTGCTCCTTTGGCTGCTACACACTTTTTCTTTTGTTATGTTTAGCTCAATCTAGTTAGCTCTGTTTCTTTACTTCTTTTTTATTCTTTATTGTTGTTATATTGTAATTGAATAAGTGTGAATAAATGAACTTGAACTTGAACTTGAAATAGGTTTATAGTACAACTGATGGCTGGACTGGAGTTTCCCAGTCCGATTTGATGTGAAATAAGGTTGTAAACTTATAAGAAATATAAAAATTACAATTGTTTAAATAGTTTGGTCCTCAGGTGATTTTAAAAACAGTAACTGAATAACACCATTTAAGGGAATTATCTAAAGAATTCCCTGAATTAACTATTCTCTAATAAAAGGTTCTTTGGTTCCTAGCGGTTTTAAAAAGTGGAATGTTTGACAACTGTGAGTTTCTGGTGCTACAACTGCTCACCTTGGCTCGCTTTGAAAATTTTGGAGACAGGTATTCAGGGGCATGGCCCCTCATACATTTAAAGGCCATTAGAGCACCACAGTGATAAAATATACAGGGAGCCAATTGAGCTTTTTATGAATGGGCGTAATATGGTCATTTGCATGCGCTGCTCACAATGTGGCAAGCGAAGTTTTGCACAGCCTGCAGTTTGTTGATGTTACACTTCGATGTATTTGCCCATACATTAGAACAATAAAGTAATTTGCTAAAAACTAAAGAGTTGATAATCATAAGGAGTGCACATTTGTTAAAAACATGCTTAAAACAATTTATTTGGCCGAGGCAGGATGCATGAAGAAGCAGTTTAATTTTGTGTTCATCATAAGTTAAAGTAGAATCTAAAATCATGCCCAGGTCTTAAGCAATGTCTGTAGGGATGATGTCCTTTCCCATAAAGGGAAGGGAGTGACATTGCAAGTTTCTGTTCAGCGTCCCTCAGGATGCAGCTGATGTCACTTGAAATCTTGGTCTGGCACAATGTTGACTTGCACTTTGTACCACAGGTCTTTGGGCACATTTTCTTGGTGTGCACCTTGAATTTCTGGATTGACAATTTGGAACTCTGAATTTTCTTTTCCAGAGCTGAGGTGCTGTGTCAATCATGGTGAGGTCTTTTGTTGGGAATGCTGTTTTTCCCTTCTCTTTGGCGGTGCCTGCGAGCAGTTGACCGTCACTTTCAAATTTGCCATAGATTTTTAACAGCATGTCCTCATTTGCACCTTTGTTACTAGGTCCTGGTTCTGAGGGGCCTGACAAAAGCATTCCGTCTTCAAGTGTTTGGTTCATTCTTAAACAAGACCTGAGTTTCGGTTCTTCAGTGAACCTCTTCAGTTGTCTCTAAGTTATGTGTCTCAGGAACGTTAGTCAGTGAAGACCGTTAACATTCCTTGGAAAATGGGTGTTTTGGCCCCTACAAGGCACATCTGGGCTCTTTTAGTACCCAGGCCCCCCTCAAATTATCCATAAACAATGTGTTTCAATATGGTGGTGATTTGAAGAGAGTTTAGTACTTTTCCTCATGCTTTTTCTAACTTTTCCAAGATGACTTTCAAGTTTGCTTTTCTGGGGATTTAAAAATGGCTGCCAGGTACACAAGTCTTGAAGAAAAATGATTTTGGCAATGAGATGCCTTCGACTGCTGAAATTCATGTTCAAACAAAATCAAAATCAAAGGTCAGGAAAATGTCAGTGTGTACGTGTAATTTCTGTTATACAAATTCCATTTTTTTCTCAAAGTAAAATGTACATATAGACTAAGGGACAGCCAGCATAATTTAGTTTAGATTTTAAA
>CM042746.1:26114050-26131550 GCA_022496165.2 Catalaphyllia jardinei | reverse complement strand
ACTTGAAAGCGCTCTAATCTTCATGTTTTGCGGCGATAGTAGGAAGAAAAACTTCTTCACCAGAAAGGTTTGAGGACTTTGTACTCTGTGATTTTCCATTCTGAGGCCACCTAAACATTGATTTGTATTTGTCCTTTCTATTTTGAAAACCAAAGCAGTAATTTCTCCATGTTAAGAATGAAAACAAGACCTTTGAAGTTTAAGATTTGGCCTGCAACGCGCCATGATTTACTGCACTTTTCGAGCGCACGATTTTAAGAAAAACTATCTTTCTAGGACCCCTAAAGTCCTCTAAAATATGCTCAGAAGGTCCATTCTGATTGGTTTTATTGTCCTAAAGAACAATACAACAATAAGAGAACCAAAGAGTCTTCAGGGAGGGTAGGAAAGTCAATTGTCACCACGTGCATTTTTTTCGGGCGGTTACGGGCGGCACAGGGAAATGGGTTAAGCGGGGCATGCTTGTCCAAAATGTCAGCAAGGGTCATGTTAAAGCAGTCAGAGAGTGCATCAATGTCCCAATGTACGCTTCAACAAAGCATAGAAGAGGCAATATCAGCCGAGAATTCGGCGATATCAATATTTTTGAGTTTGCGAAAAGTCAATTCTTTGCATCATAAAGCTGGTCGCGGGAAGCCAATCGGACACTGAATAATAAAATGATCGGAGATGGGAAAAGTAGCTTTAGGGGAAGCAAGAACAACATCATCTGACGAACGAGTGATGATTAGATCCAAGGTATGACCCGATAAATGGGTCGGGCCGGAGAGGGCCGGAGTAAATCCACAAATTTCTTGGTGTCATTGTCGCGGAGGTCATCTAAATGAAGGTTGAAGTCTCCAGAGATAACAAGAACCTCGGGGCAGATAACAACATTCTCTAAAAACTGAGAGAATTCATCAAAGAAAACGGAGGCAGAAACAGGATGTAACGAAGAATATGGTGGTCGATACACTACTATGTGTCTCATTGAGCGCTCGTGCACTTTAACAATCCACTCAGAATATTCGAAGGACTTGTTTTCTTTCCCATCCATTAATGAAACATTGAAAGACTCTCGAAATAAAATCCCAGTTCCACCACCACGGTTTTGCGATCGTCAAGAGAAATTCTTGAAGAAATAACCGGCCACAGATAACTGAGCAATACTGCTTGAATCATCATCGTTTAACCAGGTCTCGGTAACGGTGCAGAGGCCAATAATGGTCAATAATGCTTTCGATCTTGTTTCTAACAGATCTAGAATTGAAGTCCGCAAAGTTTAGGAAAGTTGAGCATGGATTGACAGACAAATTTGTATGAAGTGAAGAGTTAGTCGAAAAAACGTTAGAAAATAACTGATTGTTTATATTCACAGGTGTAACAGCGTAGAGGTTATTTGAAATGCATCCTTTATGCAAATTATCGCTTCCTCAGTGAACGTGTTGAGAAACCACGGATTCAATTCTGTGAATGGATCTCGACGGCCAGCGCGGCACCTCCTGTAGGTCGATGATAACGGCAATGAACAAGGCTGATAGGAAAATCGATGGTGAAAATCCGAAAAGTAAGAACCACAAAATCCAACATGGCGGGTGTTGACAAAATTCGTAGACAACAGCTTATCCCTTGTACAGTATTGTGCAAAAGTAACGCAAGCGAATTTCGACGAATTTCTTGGCTTTTCATGGCTTTTCAAAGAAATTTCTCTTCAAATGAAAGTTCCGCGACTTCCGCGAACTTTCAAGGTACCTATTATTTTATTCCTCCTGATTTTTTGAACGCTAATTCGCAGTGGACGCTAACAAGTCAGGAAATTTCGAGGGAAAGTTCGCTCTTTTCGATCGTTAGCCACGAAATTGCGGGAGAAAATTCGCTCTGGTTGATAAGCATTCTGACACAAACTAAGCAAAATATAACTACAGTTCGTGATTTGTTGTTGTGTAAAGAGACGTAAGGAACATCTGAAATTACGTTCATCAAGTCGATCAACTATTACAATCTTTTTACCTGTTGAATGTTTGATTGTTAATACATCCTAGCGGCTAAAAAACGTCAGAGATTCAGTACAAACTTACTGCTTCAACCACGTAAGCACTGAGGCAATCAGAAGTTGCACAGAGTGCCATTTGGTGCGTGGAAATGAAGGCTGGAAGGACTGGGGTTTCAAAGATCTTTTGGCAGAGCTGCAAAAGTGGACCCAAATCAATCCGGTAGAAGATGCAGCCGCAGAAAAGTCAGAGAAAGACCCAACGTGGAAAAGAAATCAATTAAAGCCGCCACTGCCTGCCTTCAATACACATCAATTAAAGCCATGTTCTGGAAACCAGTGTGTCTACTGCGAGGATGACAAACACAGAGCAATTAATTGTACAAAGGTCACAAGTGTTCATGAGAGACAAAAAATCCTAACAGAGAAAAACTGTGCTTTAATTGTACAGGTACAAGACATCGCGCTGATGAGTGTAAGAGCAAGCTAAGATGTCAGATCTGTGATCGGAAACATCATACATCGATTTGTCCTAAGCAAGAAAACAAAACCAATCCACTCTTTGTCGCCACAGGAATTCAAACAGGAAATGTTACATATCCAGTTGTTATTGAAGTGGAAGGAATTAAATGTTGCACTTTGTTGGACACCGGTGCCGGAAGCTCGTACGCATCTGCTGCCCTTTCAGACCGCATTTCAAGCATTAAGCACAAGAAAGAAGTCCGAAGAATAGAGATGTTGCTGGGAGCATCGACAAGAGAGGTAGAGCTGACTACTGTCACCATTTCTGATGTAGACAAAAAAAAATTCAATGCCTGTGGAAGTCACTAAAGTGGACAAAGGAGAACTACTTCTTCTAGAAAACCCAAAGTATCGAGAAGTGATCACGAGAAATCCACTCTTATCAGGAGTTGTAATGAATGATGTGGACACAAAGAGTCGCTTACCAGTGCACATAATACTAGGAGCCCGTGACTATGCTAAAGTGAAAACAGAGTGTACCGAAGATCTGTGAGCCTGGTCAGCCTGTGGCTGAATTGACAAAATTCGGCTGGATTATCATGTCTCCAGGAAAAGAGCTTCTAGACTTAACAAACGTACTGTTGACTCAAACATTGCATGTGGATCACAAGGAACTTTGTCACCTGGATGTTCTTGGCTTGTCTGACACACCCTCTAACGACCAGAGCAGCGTGTATGTTGAAATCAAAGAGCAGCTTGTGCGACACAAGGAGGGCTGGTACAAGACTGGTTTACCATGGCGAGGAAATCACCCTTTATTACCAAACAATAAAGACGGAAGTCTTCAACGACTTGCATGTCTAAACAAAAAGCTTGAGCTTCAGGAACTGACAAATCAGTATGCAGAGATAATTGAAAACCAGAAGAAAGAAGGAGTTGTCGAGAGAACAGACAAGTCATCTATCAATTCCCAAGAATTCTGCATACCACACAAACCTGTTGGGAGAGCCACAGCAGAAGCCACAAAGCTGCGAATTGTGTACAATGCCTCAGCAAGAGCCTTCAGCGGCACTCCATCGCTAAACAAGTGTTTGCATACCGGCCCACCCCTGCAGAACAAACTCTGGAGTGTGCTAGTAAGAGGGCGCTTTAACCCCGTGGCCATTACCTGCGATTTCCAGAAAGCATTTCTGCAAGTGAGAGTAAGACGCAATTCGCTTTCACGAACAATCCCCATTGGAGACCTTGAGATTTACCAGAGCCCTATTTGCACTTGCATCATCTCCCTTTTTGCTGGGGGAGTGATCGAGATGCACCTTAACCACTGGGAGGAGAAGGAGCCGGAACTGGTAGCCAAGATCTGCAAGGAACTGTACGTTGACGACTTAATCTCGGGATCAGCTACAGTGTCCAAGACTCGAGAACTGAAAGATAAGACCACAACAATCTTCCAAGACGCTTGTTTCAACCTTCATAAGTGGCACTTGAATGTCCCCGAGCTGATATTAGGGCAGTCCCCTCAAGAAGAACTAGAACCAACCTATGCAAAACAGCAGTTGGGAGTCCCACAAGGAACATTTTCTAGCATGCTCGGGCTACCATGGAACAAAGAACAAGACTCACTTAGCATCACAGTCCCACCAGAGAAAGCAATGCTGAGTAAGAGAGGTATCTTAGGTAAGCTAGCAAAGATATATGACCCCCTGGGACTTGTCTCGCCTGAGACACTTAGCGGCAAACTCATCTACCGCGCTGTACAGTATTGTGCAAAAGTAACGCAAGAGAATTTTGACGAATTTCTTGGCTTTTCATGGCTTTTCATGGCTTTTCAAAGAAATTTCGCTTCAAACAAAAGTTCCGTGAACTTTCAAGGTACCTATTGTTTTATTCCTCCTGATTTTTCAAATGCTAATTCGCAGTGGATGCTAACAAGTCAGGAAATTTTGACAGAAAGTTCGCTCTTTTCGATCATTAGCCACGAAATTGCGGGAGAAAATTCGCTCTGGTTGATAAGCCTTCTGACACAAACTAAGCAAAATCTGACTACAGTTCGTGATTTGTTGTTGTGTAAAGAGACGTAAGGAACATCTGAAATTACGTTCATCAACTCGATCAACTATTACAAACTTTTTACCTGTTGAATGTTTGATTGTTAATACATCCTAGCGGCTAAAAAACGTCAGAGATTCAGTACAAACTTACTGCTTCAACCACGTAAGCACTGAGGCAATTAAAACTTGCACAGAGCACCATTTTTTTAAGGTAATCCCTTGTAACAAATCATGACATTTCCCGCTGGGATTCCAGTCCCCGCTTGAGCGAGTGCGACCTGCATTGTTTACACGCATATCAACGCCTCTCAAAACGTTTAGTGCGTTAAATACCTGTGTTTATCCAAAAATCGGAGTACTGAAGTTAATTTGTGATAACGAAAGAACCATTCCCGATGCTTTCTCGGACAAAAACATGTGTATCGATTTGAATTGCCTGGTTTAGAGAAAGAAAGGGATAATTTTCTACGCAGCCGCACATCTGATGACTTCACAGATCAAAATTGGGCTTGTTTTGCATCTTCTCATGCATGAAACTAAATTCAAAGTCTTCACTCGGGGTAAGTTTTATTTGTAATTTGCTTTCTTTGTGTTCGTGGCTGAACTCCAGCAAAGTAGTGTGTTGAAAGCTTTTTGTATACTTCGTGTACGTTATATGATCGGTAGATTGAAGAGATCGTGTGGAGAATTGTTGTGCCTGTCTAACGCAAAATTTCGGTCACCAAGTTAGTGGAATGACGCTGTTATCCGTGAAATTTCGTTTTGTACCGAAAAGTTGACGAAAAAGCGTTCTTTGTTCCAGGGAAATTTCGCTTAAAAGCCCTCCAATTGTCACTCGAACTTTCACGCGAACTTTCCTGGAAAGTTCACGTAAACAAAGAACGAAATTCGCACTTTTCGCTTGCGTTACTTTTGCACAATACTGTATGTGATACCAAAGGAGCCTGGGACGCAAACCTATCACGTGATCTTGCTGTGGGTCAAGTGGGAAAGCGGACTACCAGAAAGCTTCACCATACCGAGATCGCTGGTTGCTCATCGACAGGAAATTGAATGAATTGATCTACATTCGTTCGGAGACGCATGCACACATGGAGTCGCAGCCTGCATTCATCTCACAAGCATCCGGGACCAACCAGGGTCTAATTGCAGTGAGATCGAGACTGGGCAAACAAGGCCTGACCATCCCGTGGTTGGAACTGGTCGCTGGTCACATGGCTGTGAACCTAGTTGACAATGTGAGACACCCTGGACAGGCTTCCTGTGAGCAGTAGACAGTGTTGGCTGGACAGTTCAGTAGCTTTGTACTGGATTCGAGGGCAAGGAGAGTATGAGCAGTTTGTGGCCAATCGCGTGCAGAAAATAAACAGTCACAAAGAGGTGGCATGGGGCTATGTTGCCACAGCAGATAATCCCGCTGATCTTGCAAACCGTGGAGGACACGTAGAGGAAGCTGATCTCTGGTGGCATGGACCAAGGTGGCTTGCGTCTCCAGAACTTTGGCCAGCGGATGTATTAAACGAGCCATCAGAAGAAAGCCAAACCAAAGCTAAACTTGTGCAGAAAGTGCTGGGAGTTGCAGTAAATGAGAAAAACGAGGTTGAAGAAGTGCTACACAAGTTTCAGTTACAGAAAGCTGTACGTATCTGTGCATGGATGCGGAGATTTGCACACAACTCTCTCCGAAGCCGAGGAACACCATGCCTCCTGGGACCATTGACCACTGAAGAGACAAACAGCCAGCAACTCCTCCTGGAGAAACAGGCCCAGAAGAGTCGTGACATTGAGAGAGATTGCGTGGCACTAAACCTACACCCAAACCAGGACGGAATATTAGAATGCAGGGACCGAATACAAGGAGATTATCCTGTTTACACACCAGAAACAGGCATGCTTGGTCTCCGGCTAGTAGAGGAAGCACACCAAGCAACACTTCACGGGGGAATGGGGCTTACCATGACCAAAGTGCGTACCCGTTACTGGATTCCAAAATTGAGACAGCTGGCAAAGAAAGTGCGCAAGAACTGTCATGGGTGCAAGAGGTTTCAAGCATCGACATATGCAGCTCCACCACCTGGAAACCTGCCGACTACCCGCACTCAAGGAACCAACCCATATCAAGTGATTCGAGTGGACTACGCTGGTCCAATCCAGTATCGGGTGTCTAAACAGCGAGAGGGAAATGTCCTGCTATATTCCTGCAGTCTTACGCAAGGAATTTACCTTGACCTCGAGTGTCTAACGAGTTTGAAGCAGTTCATTGAGCGCCGAGGACAACCTGAACGAATCTATTCAGACAATGGCTGAACCTTTGTTGGAGCAGCGAATTGGATTAGAGCTGTCATGGAAGATGAACAACTGCAGACATACCTCACCATCAATAAGATCAAATGACACTTCAATCTGAGCCGCGCACCATGGTGGGAGGACAGTTTGAATGTTTGATTGGTCTTGTCAAGTCAACCCTAAACGAGACAGTAGGGAATGGCCTATTACAGTGGAAAGAGTTACAAGAAGTCCTACTGGAAATAACGCTTAACAATCGGCCGTTAAGCTACATAGAGGATGACATGCAGATGCCCTTTCTGACACCGAACGCTATGCTGTTCTTGAACAGCAATTTGCTTCCAGAATTGCAGCCACACCACATTGAGACCACTGACCTGCGTAAACGAGCAAAAGACTTGCGGAAGTGCAAGGACGCAATATGGAGCCAGTGCACCAAAGAGTACCTCCGCAGTCTACGCGAGAGAAACTGTGCACAGCGAGGAGCTGGAGGAGACACGCCAGCTGTTGGTGACATGGTGATCATCAAAACAGAGGACAAGAACAGAGGGAAGTGGCCGCTGGGAAACATTGAGAGTTTGATCACTGGAAATGACGGAGTCGTTAGAGGGGCAAAATTGCATGCGGGAAAGTCCTACATGAAACATGCTATTCAACAACTTTACCCCCTGGAGCTATCCTGTGACACAGATGCCAGCACTGCAGGTGCGGATGAACCCAGAGGCTGTTCCTTTCCTCCGGAGACGGGATGCAGCAGTTGTAGCTTGCCTACGTTTACAAGAGATTACCCAAGAGGAAGACTAAAATGAACAGTCAAAATGAACAGTGCAATCAACTTGCATTTAGCTGATGGAATGACACTATAGAGACAGTCGTTTTGTTTACCTTAGAGAACTGATTATCAAATATGATGAGTGTAATAATTTTGTTCGAGGCAGATCGACCTTGAGTGAAATACATATTTTCCCCGGCGATACATGGGGGGAGTGTGTCGCAAATATGATTACGTTATCAGGGCATGACGGTGTTAGTATTTACTTAGGATTGAAAAGAGAGAGATATTTTTGTACACGTGAATCAAAGTAGTAGAGGGGGTTGGTATGGCTGGTAGCCAATCAGAGAGCTGTATTTTTTGAATGGACCAATCAGAAAGCCGCATTTGGCCCACGTGACTTTGGTCACGTGGTCTATGACCCACAGGGGTCTGGACCCTAGTTTGGGTGAGGACCTAGGTCCGCTCGGCCCACATGGGAACGAGGTTGACCAGAAGTGACGTCATGGCAACCGAAACGTCATGGCAACCGGAAGTGACGTCATCAGATCGGCAAGGACGAGGGGAAGTCGAAAAGAACGACACACCCCCAAGGTGAGAGGTGAAAAACGATTTTATTTTACAGATTCATTAACAGTTCTACATTTTGCATGTCTACATCATCGAGCTGCCAGGGCTTGACTGAAATCTTCGTCCAGGATGGTGGACTGTTTTTGGTAACCATAGGGGTACGACTGGAAGGTGTCGGGATCGACGACGCGTTTGTCGAAGACCACTCGGTATCGTTTGGTTTCTTCAACCGTTTCCAAGGTTTTGGTGTGGACATCCCGTTTGATCTTGTGGGGGTTGTACACGGGGATGGCACGTGGTTCGTCCAGGGGTGTGGTGACTTCTTCAATGACGTTGACCTTGAGAAGTTCAATTGGCTTTGTCCGCATGCATTGAGGGTGAAACTGCGTACCTTGCATTCGACTTTGCCTTGCTGGGTTTTGTACCCGTAATTCTTGGGGCTGGCGGCGGCGAACTTGACGATGTGATCGTCGGGTTTCGATTCGCTGGTGAATTCGCCCAGATGATCGCCGGTGGGTAGCGTGAGTTGACCGGGTCGTTCATTTCGTCATTCATGACGCGTAGGTTTTGGATTTCCCGACTGTCATCGTTCAACAGCTTGTACAATCGTCCTGGTGTGGAAATGGCCTCGACTTGGCTTTTGTTACCTTGTTGCCCGTACTTGCCCCAGAAACTGTTGAGCATCATTTTGGCGAGGGAGTGTTGGCCTGGATTTTTTTTAACCTTGTCGGGATCGAGTTGGATGCCTTCCTTGACCTGGTAGTCTTGGATGTATTGTTTGCGTTTGTCGGGATCGTCCCCCACCCACTCGGGCCATCTGCTGGCTTGTTTCATTTTGAGGAAGGTGTTGACGTAGGAGGAGAACAATTGATCGGATTTCTGTGGGAAGTGCCAGACTTCGTACACGTGTTGAATGACGTAACCTTGATTGACGGCTTCTTGCAATTCGGGGGTGGGCCAAGTGTCCAGGAGACCGCGTTCGTCGTCGGTGTGACTGCAATGGTGACTGCGTTCGGTCAGTGGTTTAGGTTCTTGTTCCACGCAGGTTCGACAGAGGGGAAACGTGAGTTTTCCGCCGTGGCGATAGGGTAAGACGGGATGGTAGAGACCGTGGGGTGGTAGAATCTTGCATTGGACCAGACCGAAGTAACCGCTGATGTCGGTGCCTGGAGGTTGGTAGTAGATCTCGGGATGTCCCACGGGATAGAAACAGTTTTTGTTGGTGCAGGGGTAGAGGGAGGTGAAATCGAGGTAATGGATCTTTTCCCCGTCGACGACCATGTGATGTAGTTTGATGGCATTGGTGCGTCCCCCGAAAAATGCATCTCGGGGTTGGAGTCTGGGTACGAGTCCAAAGAAATCCACGAGGGCATGCAGGGTGGCGTCGTTTTTCTTCATGGCTTGCACTCACATTCCCACATGACGACGACGCTCTAGCCCATGGCGAACAGAGCGTCTTTGCGTTGGGTGACTTCGTAGACGTCACGCATGGTCTGATCGTTCATTTTGTGACGCGTTTTGTCCTGTTCCGGGTAACATTTGGGACAGCCGTGCCAAAAGCAGCCGTGGAATTCGTACACGGTGTGAGTGTTGGTATCGTACCCGTCCACATGGAAGGTCTTACCATCTTGTTGAATCACGTGTTCTCCGTTGCGAGCGTGACGGATGTGACCGCCGTGGATGTGATTCAAGTAGGTCAACCATTCCATGGCTGCGTGGGAATGGGGTTTACCTTGCCCGTGCCATCCGTGGATGGGTTCGGAGGCCAGTTGACCTTCGGGCATGTGCTTGGTGCGGTAAAAGAGATTGCAAGCGGAGGCGATGGTGAGACAACGTTCCAGGGGATTGAAACCGCTGATCTCCTCAAACTCTTGGGAAAAGACTTGACAGGCCCCTTTGAGCAGCAACACGTCGGATTCACAATAGGCCAGGAGTTCCTTTTGAAAGTCAAAGACATAGGGGGGATTGTGTGCATCGTACCATTGTTTGAATTCTAGTGCTCGTTCGACGGACATGCCTCGAGGATCGTAGTAGGTCTTGTCGGGTAAGGGTCCAACGTAATCTTGATGGTCGGGCGTGTTGAAGAAGTGAGGGAAGAAGCCTTTTTTGTGTTCCTTGAGCCCGAAGGCTTTGGGGAAGGCGGACAGCGGCATTTGGAAGAAACACAACGAGTCTTTGAACACGATCTCTCCATCCATGATGGCAAGGATAAGATCTTGGCTCCATTGACGAGTTGCTCGGGCACGACATATTGTTTATAGAGTTCGTCCAGGATGAGGTAAGAGTCGAACCCTTGGGAATTGTGGGCTAGGACGGTGAGTAAGGGTCCAACGTAAAGTCTCGGATGCAAGTGGTGCCTTCGAAATGATACAGTTCGTCGCTGTTGGAAGTGGCGGCGCACACTAGGTTGGGTACGTGGATGCCGGTGTCTTGCATGGTTTCGCTGTCCCAGTAGACAAAGAGTTTGTTTTTGTCTTGGGAACTTGGTGTCCCGTCGGCTTTTCGTTTTCGGCATCTCAATAATTTTCTTCATACTTCCAATTGGGTGAGTATTGAGATCGCGATATTGTTTGCAGGATGGACATTCGCTGGTACCGCACACGTGCCGTGTCTCAATTTCGCGTTCTCCTAGTAGTCTGTTGCAGTGGGGGCACTTGCATAGGACGGCACAGACGGGTTTGATCTTTTTGGTGGCATCGGCTCTTTTTCCGTCGGCACGGAATAGACGTAATGGTTGCCCATGCACTGTTCGCCGAAAAAATTTCCGATGGCATCGAGGGCATGTGTGACGAGCCTCTTGTCCAAGACTCTGTAAGTAATCGTGGCATTGGGTTTGACAACAAGCGTGACATTTCTTCCCGTTGCACGGATGATGACGAATGTCATCGGTGTTGAATTGGGTCTCACACTCGACGCAGAAATAAACGGACCCAAGAAATCCTGGGAGGGAGTTACATCCGTGGTAGTGTTCTCCCACTTTGATGAGTATGATCTCTTTGGGTCGGGGAGGTCCTTTGAAGATGATCTGATATTGCAGATCCACCGAGAGAACAATGAGACGGTAATCGGGCAGATGTCGTTGAAAGGTTTCGATTTCGGGTAGTCCGCAAGGACCTTCGGGAACGCCAGCCAGACAATGTAATGCTTGGGCTTTCTTTTGTTGGATTGGGTATCCATCTTTGAGATTTTTGTAGTCTCGATCTCGGGTGTAGATCGCGCCCGCAGATCGTTGTTGATCCATTCCCTGACGCACATGCGACTGGAATGGTACGAGTGTCTCAAACGATTGGAATTGATGTTGATGAGAAAATGACCGTTGAGATGGACTTCTGGATCGTTGAGGATTTGTTCTTGTATGGCGCGTTGGAGCGCTTCTTCCATTTGGCGGGGTAAGATCTGTCGTTGTTGTTGCGCGGGTAAAGGTGCCCTGCCCCCGCGTTGCATCAATCGTCCCACATAGTTTCTATGTCGGACACCTAATCGACGCACGCGTCGATCCAAGTGAGGTGTCAAGAGAAAATCAAAACCTCGTTCTACATCGTCTAGATGTTGAGCTAAGAGGGCGTTATCTTCCTCGTTGTCGAGGTCGAATTCAGGTCTGAATCGTATCATGATGGAGAATGTGGGGTGGATGGACTTGGAGCTTTATTTAATGACTCAGACGAGCCAATGAAAGACACACCACACCAAATAAGGAAAAAACAATCCTGAAATGAATGAGAAAAAATAGTTTAATCACGTGTTTGATGACCTTTTTTTACAGATGGGACGTGTGTCAATTCCCTAGTGGAATGACGCCCTTACTGTGTACGAGGGTATACATGTGAGAAAATGGATGCGTTTGAAACCACAACCCGGTTCTGACATCAGTGCAGTGTTCTAGGGCCGTCTCTAAAGGGAAACCTAAGAATTTGGTATTTTTCACACTTCGCAGATCCCAATAATGACCGTAAACTTGCATATGTATGAGATTGTTACCGCACACACTGTGGCGAAAACTTTCACATCGTATAGGACCTATGAACCACTTTTTTTGTAATTGAGCATACAGTTCTATTTGATCACACAAACGACAATTGGATGGACGTTCGCGCCATTCGATTAATTCTTGACTTGCTCTGTAGGTGAGAATCTTTTCTTTTATTTCTGGCGGTAACAAAGTCCAATAGTTGTCTGTGTGCTTCATCAATTCCAATTTGGTTTGTACATTCATGGTCTAGTCACAAAAAGAAAAAAGTGTCATTTGCACCGATTTAAATTTGTCACTTTGTTAATGGAGTAGACTAAACGGTAACCGAGGAATTTTTTTTCTTTTCATGGGTTTCATTGTCTATGTAGAAACCGAAGACTCTTGAATGTTGTTTGTCACAATTCTCGCACTTCCAGGGCTCTGGAATGCATTGGATATGTCCGTGTCCCCATAGTCTTTTTAGACATCCATAGTAGCGGATCTCGCGAGACAATCGTTTCATTGTATCTTTTCGTTCCTATTCGATGACAAGTTGGGCTGCTCTCAACTCGAGTATGTATTCTCTTATTTCTGGGGGTAGCATGTCCCAATAGCTTTCATGAACATTCATCAAATGCACTTTAGTCCAAACATCCATTCTACTCATGGTTTTTATTCTGAAAAAAGATTTCACAAAATTTTACAAAAAAGACTTTACTATTTTTTTCATTTTTTTTTTACTATTTTTTCCGTACAACTGGATTTCGCGGCATAGACTGTTCATCAAATCTTTTCTGTCTTGGTCTATTACTTCTTGTTTAATGTTTAATTGTAGAATGTACTCTTTCATCTTGGGCGGCAACATGTCCCAGTAACTTTCGTATGATTTCATCAGTTCCAACTTCTTCTGGACATTCATTTTTTCTTTCTTCTAAAAACATTTTGAAAAAAATTTTATTTTTACTAAATGAAAAAAGTTAATTTATTTTTTTTTGAAAAAACAAAAAAATTTTGGTTCCTTTTGAAAAAAATTACATGAGTATGAAAAAAGTTTTATTTCTTATTACAATTTTATTTCTTTTTACAAAGTCAATGATTTAAAATGTTGGTGTCCACCAGAGCAGAAGTGACTTCGTCGGGGTCAGTGAAAGGCGATACAGAGTAATCAGTAATAAGCTTGTTGTATGCCAATACTAGTTGATCTGTCTTAATATCCAACATGGTGTAGTCACTGTTGCGTACGAACTCTTGATTATTTAACTTATTGTATAACTTTACAGCCGGTTTCAAGAAATTGTGCTTTCAAATCAGTAAATCCTCATATGCAGCACATTCGTCGTTCTCTTTCTCTTGTACTATCCACTTTACCATTTTATTTACTTCTCTGATTCTTTTTCCCCATAGTTCGTTTAAACTCATCTGAAACACAAAGGATTGTGTCTCAGCCACAACACTCTCTCACATAGCATGCTTAGGATAAGAGGTCAACTCACCTTGACGACTTCAATGACAACAATGGCTTCACAGCAAAAGGGCTCTTCTCTTCAGCGTCTGGTCACTGCAAGACTTTGAATGCGAATGAACCCCGTAGTGCGTTGGTTTATATATCCTCTGACCTGGTCTGACGTCAGAGGGGGGATACCCAGACTAGTACCCCAGTGTCTTGGGGGTTGAGTGAGAGAGTATAAGAGAAGACG
Source organism: Catalaphyllia jardinei (assembly GCA_022496165.2). Classification (NCBI taxonomy): domain Eukaryota; kingdom Metazoa; phylum Cnidaria; class Anthozoa; order Scleractinia; family Caryophylliidae; genus Catalaphyllia; species Catalaphyllia jardinei. The sequence continues at coordinate 26,117,794 of CM042746.1, read as the reverse complement.
AGGGACGGAGCTCATTTTCACTGATGGAAGCCAAGCGGTGCCTTTGGTGTAACGACCCTGAGATTTATGCTTACACGGATTATACCAAGTGTTGCGGTAAATTCTATCATTATCATTGTCGAGTGAAGCACACGTGGATTTATCCTACTTGGGAAGTGCATTGTCCTAATTGCGGCGCTTTGAATTTCAACGAACCTGTGGGGAGATTGTTGGGAAGTGGTAACAAGAAAGAAAGTGACGACAAGAAAGAAAGTGACGATGAAAAGAAATCCTGAATAAGGTGAGTGCTTCGATGGCCTAGTGGTACAAGACGTCGCGTTGTGGCCGCGAAGACTCAAAGGTTCGATTCCTGGTCGGAGCAATTTTTATGAAAATTTTTTATTATTATTTTCAGATGGGTCGCACGTGTAATTCATTCGAGATGGCGAGTTATTGTGTCTTGTGCACGAGATCATTGGACGAGGAAGGGGAAAAGATGCTGTTGCTGTCCTGTTGCCAGAACGGCATCCATGATGTGTGTCTGCGTAACCAATTTCCAGACCCGTGCCTATTGACTTGTCCCAAGTGCACCAGAGTCAGGCGTGAAGTCATACGACGCGACGAGTTTTCCCCCGAGGATTCAGATAAGATCGAGGCTTGTTTCCTCAAACATCATGTGGTGCGCACCGTTCCCATGACCACCGAAGAGATGAGCGGGTTGCGTATTGCCCTCAACGTGAATGGGTTCAGACCCATGCGTCACGTGAGTCGTCGCGTCTTTACCCTGGCATTAGCGTTTTGGTGGCCTCTGCCCAAGGAAAGGGTGTGCGAATGGGAAGATATCGCAGCACGCCTCTCACTGGGGTTGTTGTGGAATATGGTGGACGAGATGCGCGAATGCTACAAGTTGCGCGTGGAACGCGGTGGGCGAGGGGATGCCTTTCACCACCTAGTAGATTACTTGTTGGAAGTGGCCGTGGTGGATGACGAGGTGAGTACACGTGATTGTATAGTGAAAACGTGCAGCAACAACGAGGGGGAATGCCAGGAGTGCCCAGGGTTTGCTAGCGTGTTTGACGAAGGGCGTTTTGGTTATCCCATGGCTTTGGGCAGTCATACCTATCTGTACAAACGCGTGCCACCCCACATGTGCAATGAGTTTGCGGCCATGATGAAGATGATCAACGGCAAGAAATGAACATTAAGAACATTTTAATGGCTCAACTTGTTGTTTACATGTATGTGAGAGAGAAGAAAAAATAAATGAACGTTTTACAATTTCAAACGTTTCTTGGCTTGCATGATTCTCTTCACGATTCTTTCGGTCATGGTTTTTTTCCCAGGTAACTTGTCGATGGCTTTGATCATCTTGGTGACGGCTTTCCACTTGTCTTGTAAGTTCTTGGAACGACTGTAATCGATGTCGTGTTGTTTGGCGATCCTGTCCAATCGATTGATGCCCGGATCACCTCGTTTTAATCGCTTTTTCAAATGTGTCCCGGGTCCCATGTACTGGTAGCCTGGCCAATGAAATTCGATGCCTGTCTTGCCCAACATTTTCTGAATGTCAAAACCGTAACCGCGTTGTCTTTTTCGTTTCCTTTTAGCTCCGGTCTTTACCATACTTCAATTTCCTCTTGGTGGGATTGTCCCAACCTTCCCACAATTTTTGCGTCTCGGCTTTCTTGGCTTTCTTCAAGGGTTGCTTTCCTCCGGCTTTGGGTGTGTAACCTCCACCGTCGTCGTCGTCAATGAACTTGGGATCGATACCGAGGGTCTTCAGAAAACCTTTGGTGGCTCCCGACAAGGCTGCCTTTTTAAATCTTCCGCTCGGTGCACTACCGGGTTTGGGTGGAATGGGAGGTTTGGAGGTGGGAGTGGTCTTTTTCACGCCCGAAGGACCGGGTGTGGCGAGTTCTTTCTTGATCCTTGAAGGGCCCGGTGTGGCGGGTTCCTTTTTGATCCTCGACGAACCGGGTGCGCCGGGTGCACCCGTTTCCTTTTTGATGATCTTCTTCAAGAGGGATTCCAAAGGACTGTCGACCATGGCTTCGTCTTCGTCCAGGGCACCGACTCCACTGGCGGGAATGTTACCCATACGAATGCGTTCGGTCAATCGCACTTGTTCCCAGGCCATGGGTTTGACCAGTTTGATGGCCGTGGCACTGGGAATCTTGGGATTTTTGAGAATCATGTGTAACTCGGCGGCCAAACGTCCTGCTTTGCTCAATAAGGGACTCTGGGTGATTTGTCCTTTGTAGTAGTCTTGCAAACGTTCAAACTTTTGGGTGGGGATCATCATGACTTCCTCTGTCATGGTTCAAGGCTCCGTCTGGGAAATCGCCTATTTGTCGCAACGCCGTCTCGTAACAATCTTGGGATCATCCCCAGTGTAATAACCACAGCTGACGTCACTAGCGTATTGGCGTCACGTGTACTGTGGAAAAGGTAAAAACAATGCAGTAGAAACAGTAGGAACAGTGAAAACAGTAGAAGCAGTAGAAACTGAAAACAGTAGAAACAGTGAAAACAGTAGAAACGGTGGAAACAGTAGAAACAGTGAAAACAGTAGAAACGGTGGAAACAGTAGAAACAGTGAAAACAATAGAAACGGTAGAAACAGTAGAAACAGTGAAAACAGTAGAAACAGTGAAAACGGTAGAAACAGTGAAAAAAGTAGAAACGGTGGAAACAGTAGAAACAGTTAAAACAGTAGAAACGGTAGAAACAGTAGAAACAGTGAAAACAGTAGAAACAGTGAAAACGGTAGAAACAGTGAAAAAAGTAGAAACGGTGGAAACAGTAGAAACAGTTAAAACAGTAGAAACGGTAGAAACAGTAGAAACAGTGAAAACAGTAGAAACAGCAGAAACGGTGGAAACAATAGAAACAGGGGAAACAGTGAAAACAGTAGAAACAGTGAAAACAGTAGAAACGGTGGAAACAGTAGAAACAGTAGAAACCGTGGAAACAGTAGAAACAGTGAAAACAGTAGAAATGGTGGAAACAGTAGAAACGGTGAAAACAGTAGAAACGGTGGAATCAGTGAAAACAGTAGAAACGGTGGAATCAGTGAAAACAGTGAAAACAGTAGAAACAGTCAAAAGAGTAGAAACGGTAGAATCAATAGAAACAGTGAAAACAGTAGAAACAGTAAAAACGGTAGAATCAGTAGAAACAGTGAAAAGAGTAGAAACAGTGGAAACAGTAGAAACAGTGAAAACAGCAGAAACGGTGGAAACAGTAGAACCAGTGAAAACAGTAGAAACAGTGAAAACAGTAGAAACAGTGAAAACGGTAGAAACAGTGAAAACGGTAGAAACAGTGAAAAGAGTAGAAACGGTGGAAACAGTAGAAACAGTTAAAACGGTAGAAACAGTGAAAACAGCAGAAACAGTGAAAACAGCAGAAACAGTGAAAACAGTAGAAACAGTGAAAACAGCAGAAACGGTGGAAACAATAGAAACAGGGGAAACAGTAGAAACAGTGAAAACAGTAGAAACAGAGAAAAGAGTAGAAACAGAGAAAAGAGTAGAAACGGTGGAAACAGTAGAAACAGTGAAAACAGTAGAAACGGTAGAAACAGTGAAAACAGTAGAAACGGTAGAAACAGTAAAAACGGTCGAAACAGTAGAAACAGTGTAAACAGCAGGAAAAGTAGAAAGGGTAAAACTAGTAGAAACGGTGGAAACAGGAGAAACAGTAGAAACAGCAGAAACAGTAGGAACAGTAGAAACGGTGGAAACAGTAGGAACAGTAGAAAAC
>CM042746.1:26068975-26100370 GCA_022496165.2 Catalaphyllia jardinei | reverse complement strand
TATTCACTGGGAGAAACCCTCCCTAAATCAACAATTGTTTCATGTAAGTTTTAATCTTTCTTTGTAATCAGGTGTGTATCATACCTTTGTTATTCCAATGTTCCGCTATATATTGCTCGTCATTGTAATTCCATTCGTAAAACTGACGATGGCACAGGAGTTGCCAAAACATGTACTTCAAATTTAAGTCTCGTTCTTTTCATTAAGATTCTCACAAAATCGCTGCTTCTTCGTCCTTTTAATAATAACATAATTTTATAATCGTAATGATGTTCAAAGAAAGTAAGTTTTAAAGAAAATGTGAATTATCAAGAGTAAGACTTACAAAAATGCTGAAGAACATGAAACAAGACTACTAGTAAAACCAATCACAATGAATAAGTATACTCTACAGAAAGTTACCATCACCAATAGGCTGTTTCCAGAAAAGTCTTCTATAAATTACTGGGGTGGAAATCACATTTCCCATCAGCCCATTCATGTTCATCTCTGCAGTGATGACCCCCTAAACTCCTCAAGCATTGCATAGTCATCTGGACTCTTGCACTGCTGCAAACAGCGGAAGTGGTTCAACCATGCAACCTGGATAAATGAATCAGACATACAGCCACAGGTTTTGCTGTGGCGCTTACATGCACACTTGGCTGATTCAATAGCAGGGATTGTATCTTTCCATTGACTAATTTGTTCAGCTGAAAAGACCTTTTGCTTGGCTAAGTCTTTCAAATTGTTCACATGAGCCCTTCCAACATGACCCCCGCACTTGAATACCCTCCTGGGTTCAGCTCCAAAAACTTTTTCAACAGACTTCTGGGAACTAGAATCACCATCCTGCCATACCACCACAACATTGCAACCTTCACTTTTAGCCTGATGGTAGCACTCATCTGCAAGAATTCCTTCCATTGAGTTGGCAATCCCCCAAAACAAATCATCATCCCCTGAATTTCCATGCATGCACTTGTGTCTGAACCATAATAAACCCCCAGTTAGGTAATTCTTTATGATGAAGGAGCCATTTTTGCTAAAACGGCCTCTGGTGGGCCAGACTCCATCAGAGGCCAACTTCCTCATCACCATTTCTGTCAAAGTGTCGTGAATGTGTGGATATATCAATTTGACAACCTCAAAAAATCGATTATTGGATATGGCTTGGATGCCAAGACACTGATTCAGAGTTCTATGTAATTTTTAAAACCCATGACCTGAGACAATAAATGCCACAGCTAGGCTAGTCCAACAACAGTTCTCCTTGATGCTTCGACCATAGATGACCCTTGAAAAGAGACACTTCTCAACTGGCACCCACTACAAGCAAATGTGATGTTGATGGTTCCACCAAGCCCCACTGTCTCAACTCTAGAGGGTATCAGCTGACCTAAAAGATGCAGGAGAGGGGTATTCTTAGAAATATTTTAAGAGAAGCACTGAGTTATTGTTTCTTTGATGAAAGAAGCGAGAATCTAGCCAGCTAATGAAGTTGTCAAACTGAAGGAAAATGTTGATGGGTCAATGTAGGGACATCTATTTCAATACACAATCATTGATTTCAAGCCTTTTTTTTACGTATGACAAGGATAGGAAGTTTGCAAAACTGCCTCAAACATGTTCCGAGAAATGACTTCAAATTCGAATGATTGTATGACACCTGTAACACCAAAATATTATTCACTTCTGGCCAGAATGAACTCAAAGCTACACAATAAAAAATTAAAACGGCAACAGCTCAACTGTTCATGAAACATACCATTGCAATTGGGTATAGAGCAACGAGAGGTTTTGTTTATGTTATCTGCGAAGATTCACAAACACAAAGCTGTTGCTCCACTTTCAGTGGATTCTGCGAAGGTTCCTCACAAGCCATTTTCAGTAGTTTTGGCCGGGATGGATCTGGCTGGAAATCTGGATCCTTTTTATCTGTTTCGTTACCCGAAGACTGATGACTTATCTAAGCAGAAGTTCAGTTTTCTTTTAGCCAGCCTCTCTTTGACTTTAGTTGACGTGTGCTACATTGTTTTGCCTGGAGAAATATGTTTCACCGCATCGTGATGTTTGTATGATGTTACTTCTGTTGGCTTGAAGCGAAAGATCTATTGGAGATCCAGTTCCAAGACCTCTTGTTTCGGCCCCTTTCTTTACTCTATCCTGATACAATTTCTTTTTCTCTGAGTTTGAAAGTTTCTTCTTGTCATCTCACGACGCCATTGCAAACAAAGGCATCTTACAATTCGATTGATTATGCACACTTCGCTAGCGGAAGTCGATCTCAAATGTCACACCCCCCAAAATAACTCGTCCTTAGCAACCAACAAACAAAGTATTGCATGGGTAGTGTTAGGGGTCAAAAACAAAGACAAATCTAGCAACTGAGACCCGAGAGGAGGGTAAAACCTTGTTCAAGATGGCGGCCAGACATTAAACGACTATCTCTTGCTACAAAATTGACTTAAGCAAGCCTTTTTGGGTGTTTTTTGACAAAAAGTGTACTTAAGACAGGTTATCCATCGTTCTTCTTCAAAAGTATACCACCTATAACAATGAAATTTGGCCATTTTGTTGAACTCGTAATAAACGATCGCTAGCTTGCAAACTAAGTTGTGATTCAAATTCCTCGAATACCGTCAAATTTGGGCAAAAATTGGAAATTTCACAATAACTTTTCAAATATCGCCTCTTGTGTTTTGCAAGCTAGTGATTATTCTGGGTGTTAATGTTTGTAGGATTCTCAAAAAAAGGGAAAGTATTTTTATCCCACGTCTACAATAAACAGGTACAAGGCCACAACTATATTGGCATAAAAAAGTCAAGTGCCAATTCTAGTCACTGACAAGTTTTCAAATTGATTTGCTGAAATTCTAAGATAGTATCCCATTTTAAAGTAGATTCCAAAATACTAAAAATTACCCAGTGCAACTACCTTAAGCGTTTAATTTTTACCCCAGTTTTGCTGCTGTTGCAAAGCTTACTAGACCACCATTCCACATGTTTTTTTCAGTGGTTGAAAATACTCTTATCTGACAGCAATGGCAACACTGGAAGAAAGTAAGGATTTCATTAAAAATGTGGTATCGACTGGAATTAGAGGCACAGTTAGGCCCAGAAAAACATATCTAGCCGTCATCTGCAAGAACATGTGGGGAAAGGAAATCTATAAGAAAAAATACCAAACACTATCTAAACGATACATATGAATGTTGTGCCGTGTAGCACTATGAACACAAATGATGTAACAGAGAATTAACTCTGAAGTGTAAATTTTAGTGCTAATTTAACCCATGAATAACCCACTGGGTGTTAGCCCTAGTAAAGGGACAGAGAAAGTCAGGGTTCAACCCCAACTTTCTCTGTCCGACCAGTTGGCAGAGTAACGGTAGATCTAATCCGGAGGTTGTGGGTTCGATTCCCACCAAGGTCAAAATTTGTTTTCTTTACCTCGTGTAGTTCCCTGGTTCCCTTTACTTTCGTTCCCACGGTCTACTCTGCTTTCATGATGGTGGCTGAGGGCGGAGAAGACCCTGTTTAAAACCGATATAACACCCACTATGATTGGCCTGAAGATATATATATTCTTACATTAGTCGTGATTGGTCGGAATTGTCTTCCTTGCAAAATGGCGACTTGTGCAGCTATATTTGTTATTTCCTCTGTAATTGAAAGGAAAATATCGCTGGTTACACATTCCTCGTGTTGTTTCAACTATTCACAGCAATTAAAGGAAGAGCCAAAGTTGACGTTGGACCTTAAATTAACTTGAAATTCCTCAAGGCCCGCTATCAAGAGGTGGAATGAAGGTGATAGCTCCAGTTTATTCGGCCGTCAGAGTTTTATTTTATTACATGATTTATAAGTGTTTTTTCTAGTACCCAAAGCCTGAAATAGTTGGGGAATCCTGAATTAGTGAATGTATTAATGGTTTGCACAAGAGGTGACTTTTTCACTCGTAAATTAGGCAATCTGTACCAAAATTGATACATGATTTCAGGGGTTAATTGTATTTCTTTACCTGTTACGATATATACTGGCATTCTGATGGCATGTATGAACGAATTCCAAGTTAGGCCGTGGTCTAAGAGAATCAAATGGATCTAGATGAACTTAAAAACAAATGCAGTCTAAGTGTCTAATTACTTTTTTTAGTTTGTGTTACACCTTAACATGGTTTACTGTAGATGCCAATTTATAATAAAATTGGATGTTGGCCTGTCTAGTCACACCACTTTGGCCTATTATGTTGAAATTTAATATTGCTTAACCGTTTCTGTACAAAAATAAATCAGGTACAAATAGAGGAACAATTCATTTGCCAAATAGATAAGCGGAGAAGAAATTTATATTATAAGTGGAGAAGCTGTATTAAATCAACTGGTTTACAACATATTTTAGTCTGATGTTTGGATTCATTATTATCAATTTCTTAAGCCTCATGAAAATATGTTGTGGCGTTATGATTATTTTGGTGTACTGTGGGGGATTTTCCTAACAGGTAATTTTTTTCACTTTTTGTTCTTTTGTTACTCCAACTAAAAGACCTCAGTTTTCTTTCATTATCACCTTAGATGTGGGAGAAGAATTTTATTCACTTTTATTAATAACAGGATCCCAATTATGAATGTGTACTTTGCACTCACTTGGGTAGGTCTAAAAATTCAAGATCATCATTACATATTAAATTGGTTCCATATTAGCCTGAGAGGGCTGGGGTTAGCTAGTGGTTCTGGTAATGCTAGTTACTTCATTATTCACTACACACATTATGGATTACTTGAAATATAGTGTGAGCATGTGAAACATCCCAATGTTAAAGGCCAATAACACATGATCCACAGAATTGCGGAGGGTGCAGGGGGTGCACCGTCCCCCCCCCCTGAGATGACCTGCCACTTTCTTATACAACTGGTATTCTGCAAAAAAAAAACTATGTGCTTTGTTGGTGTTGAAGTAGAGCAGTGAGTGGTGCATGTGCTACAAATGTAATAATTGACCTAAAATGTAATAACTTTGACGCAAAATGTAATAGTAACCCAAAATGTAATAACTTTCAATGAAAAATGTAATAACTTTTGACGCAAAATGTAAGAAACCAAAGTAACGCAAAATGTAGTAAATTTGACCCAAAATGTAATAAGTTATAACTTTAGTTTTTTTTCTCAGTTCGATGCCATAGTTCAATGGGTGCAGTACCAGTTGAACATGTGCAAATGGAAACGCTGTAGATCATTTGACTAGATCGAAAATTGTACAAATCAAGGTATAAAAACACTTGCCAACCATATTTAAGTATAAAGCCTCTTCCAGTAAGAATTTTAATTTCATTTCACGTTGTCTCATTCTATGCATCGAATAAGGTCTGAGATTTCGGCTTTTGCTGGCTATAAAATAATAGATTTTGATCCTCACTAAAAATTTAGCTTTTTTTTTAATGTCGCCTCTTCGTTTTCGCTGTTACACTAGTGTAAAGATCTTTGAGGCTCAAATAAACACAAAACAGCTTGTGAAGGCTCCGTAATTCTCGAGCTTTTAGAAGTCAAACTACAACTCATGGTGCTGACGCGAGCGCTGGGTGACCAGGTGGCTATTGCACAATATCGTTACATCCTCCTCTTTCTTAAATACAATATGAAACAACTGCAAGTGACAGTAAATAAAATAAAAATAAAATAAAATAACAACTAAGTCTGTGAGATAAAGAGTCAAAGATGTCCACAAAGTTCAACTGCACTGCGCAAAGTCTATCCTAACGGTACAAGAAACGAACTAAAGATGTTCACAGAGGGCAAATCTAACTGCCCTGTGCATCCTAACATAAAATGAAAATATAACAAGTGACAGTTCTGCTTGACTGCACCCCTCAGGGCTGGCAGTAGTCCTTGAAACGGACCGGGGTCCTGATTAAACGCCCTCTGGTGGATCTTCTCTCAGTTGGCTGAGGGGTCTCTGGAGCTCTTTGAGAGGCCTCTGGTCCTTCTGGAGCTGTGTCCTCAGGTAGAGGTGTGTCAGGCTGAACTGGGTCGAGGACTCTTTGAGACTGGTCATCCGCCAGAGGTGGCTCGTCTGGTTCCCCTGCACGGCTATCAATTGCAGGACTCTCTCGTGTCGCTATCAGATCCTTCCTGTTTCTCCTGTATCTCGTCCCTTCGATATCAACTTCATAGGACCTTGGCGCAACTTTCTGGAGACATGTTGCTTTCTTCCACGGCTTTTTTCGATCTTTTGGATCTGGCTTCATTCTTACGATATCTCCAGGTTTGAGCTCTTTTAGTCGTTTGGCCCCTTTGTTGTAGTAGTGTGCTTGCTTTTCTCTTTTCTTTGTTACAAGATCCTTAACAGGCTTTGGAAGCTTGGGTTTCTTGCTGAAGTTGGGAGGAGAGTCCTGGTTCTCCTTCCCATCAGCCTCTGTACTGGCGAGGAATCAAGTCCTTCAGTCGGAGTGTTCCTCCAGTCGAGTAGAGCGAGGTAAGGATCCTTGTGGTCGAGCACTGCTTTCTTGAGAATTCGTTTGGCCGTGTTAACTGCTTTCTCGACTTTTCCGTTTGATCGAGCATGGTATGGAGAGGACGTGATATGTTCAAAGTCCCATTCTCTAGCGAATGTTTTGAAATCTGATGAGGAGAACTGGGAACCATTATCACTTCTGGCAATGTTGGGGATTCCATGCCTGGCAAACTGCGATTTAAGACTTGTAATTATCGATGAAGCTCTTGTATCAGACAGGGCTCATAACTCAAAGAAATTGGAGTAATCATCTACAACAATGATGTACTCTGTCTTATGCAGTGTAAATAGATCCACAGCAACCTTTGACCAGGGTCTGTTGGGTACTTTCTGGGGCACGAGGGGCTCTTTGGGCTGTTCCATGCGAAATGAATTGCATGTTCCACAAGCAGAGACATGGTCCCTGATAGCCGAGGTCATTCCGGGCCAGTACAGGATTTCCCTTGCGCGCCGAAGGCAGCCCTCAATGCCAAAGTGGCTTGCATGGATTTTTTTAGCATCTCAGACCTCATAGACGCTGGTACTATGACTCTGTTCCCTCTGAAGAGTGTTTCATCTTGCACTGTCAGCTCATCTCGGTAAGAATAAAATGCGCGGATTTCTGATGCGGCCGTTTCTCTTCTCTCCGGCCACCCAAGCTCAATAGTCCTCTTCAGCAGCTGCAGGACTGGATCATCCTTAGTGTTCTGTTGAAAATCTGCAAGGCGCTCTCTGATGACGGCAAGATATTTAGTCATATCGACGTCTTCTACTGATCGGATGAATTCTATTTCATTCTGTGAGATATGGTCTGGTACGGGTAGGTACGCCCTGCTCAGGGTGTCGGCTATGTACATCTCTTGGCCTCTCTTGTAAACAACTTTAAGCTGGTAGTTCTGCAAGCGCATCATCATTCGCTGGAGTCTCTTCGGGGCTGTAAGTAGAGGTTTCTTTAGGATAGCCTCCAGGGGCTTGTGGTCAGTCTCTACTGTGACCTCTTGGCCAAAGATGTACTGGTCAAACCGTTCACATGCATGTACAATCGCCAGCAGTTCTTTCTCGATCTGGGTGTAGTTCTTTTCTGTGGTTGTAAGTGACCTTGATGTGAATGCGACTGGCTGGCCCTCTTGCAACAAAGAAGCTCCAAGGCCTGATTGCGATGCGTCACATTGTAGGGTGACCTCTTTTGACACATCATAGTAGCGAAGCACGGGCTGACCAGTGATATTGTGATATTGTGCAATAGCGGCCTGGTCCCCCAGCGCTCGCGTCAGCACCACGAGTTGTAGTTTGACTTCTAAAAGCTTGAGAATTACAGAACCTTCACAAGCTGTTTTGTTTCTTTTGTTCGGCACTTTTTTGCAAAATGATTTGCAAGACCACACTTATGGCACTTTGAACCATAGGCGGGGCAGAGGTTTTTATTCCTTGGGTGTCTTCTGCCACAGAATTTGCAATCTATCATAGGGAATTTACTGGGCAGTTTTTCAGGAGGCTTCTCGGTGGTGATGGCACTGATTGATTCATCAATAGTCTTGTCCGCTTTTATTTGCTTCAGTTGGATTTGGGTGAGTTCGGATGACCGGACTTTCTCGATTGCAGTTTCCAAGGTTAGCTTTGCATCTCAGGAGTCGTTCTCTTACTGAGGAGTCTTGTATACCAAAAACGATCCGATCGCGGATAAGCGACTCTTTGAGTGCCCCAAATTCACAAGTGTTCGCTAAGTTTTTCAATACTGTCACGTAATGGTCGATGGACTCGCCACTGTCTTGATTTCTAAAGAAAAAATATAGCATTCATATATAGTGTTCTTCCTGGGGTTGCAAAAGGTCTCGAACTTCTCCAAGACTTTTTCGATTTTGAGATCGTCGCCTTCTTCATTCCACGTGAACATGTTGTAAACATCGACAGCCTCTTCGCCGATTACGGTAAGTAGAGTCGCGACACGTGTGGGCTCGTCTTTCTTTGCTACGCCTGTTGCTATTTCATAATTGCTCCATGACTGTTTGAATTTCTTCCACTTCTGGGCTGTGTTCCCTTGCTGGAGTTGTAGAGGCTCCGGCAGAGGCAGGCCAAATGAAGCAGCGGCCATGATGGATTTCTAAAGCGTATTCAGACTTCAGTTCGTGGCGTTCACAAGTTCACGCGAATTGTTGTAACCAAATCCAAGGTCCCACTTCTGACACCATGTAAAGATCTTTGAGGCTCAAATAAAGACACAAAACAGCTTGTGAAGGCTCTGTAATTCTCGAGCTTTTAGAAGTCAAACTACGACTCGTGGTGCTGACGCGAGCGCTGGGTGACCAGGCCGCTATTGCACAATATCGTTGCAACTAGATAGCTCAAGGCAAACAGAGCGCTTTAGCACAGACATTTTGGAGCCACGGACGGCAACCGGAAGGCAACTGTTATTGTTTTTAACGCATTCCAGGCGACTCGAATGGGAAGCCCTCATTTCAGCGTTTGAAAGTTGATGTTATGAACAAAAAGACAGATAACGCATTCCAAAGAGGCAAAAATTTTACTTCCGGAGGTCGAATTTCGTACTCTTTGGGATGCTTTATCAACTTGTTGTTGGTAACATCAACTCACAACGCAAAAATGAGGACTTTCATACTCATTTGAGAAGTTGAGAAAGTTTTAAAAACGATATTGGCTGCCCTCAGGTTGGTGTCCGTGGTTCAAAAACTTCTGTGCTTAATAGCTCTGTACTGTGACACTGGTAAATGTGATTGCCTGGCAATGTCAAGATAGACGCGCGATAAGAAAAATGCCCATCATAGAACAAAACAAGCTATCTAGAAAATAAACAAAGTAAAGATAAACGCGCGAAAAATGATATCTATCCAGGCCATACTTAGAATATTTCCCGGGGGCTACTCCCTTATGTGGGCTATATAGGTATGGGCGGCCCCAAAGGGTAAGGGTTTTCAGCCGTTTTGCTCATAAATAGGGTATCGATTTTAACCATTTTGCCGCCATTTTGGTAACTAATAGGTTATCTAGTCATAAATAGGGTGTCAAATTTTTGGTTAGGTCATTAATGACTCACAAATAGGGTAGGAAAATCACAGATTTTGGTCGTAAATTAGCCTGCAGGCTACTCATAAATAGGGCAAAGGTTTTGGGAAGCGGATCGCACACCCCTCCCATTTTATACATATTTTTGGGAGTGCCCCCTCTCTTGGGGGGCTATTTTCAGTATTCGTTTTTCAAACATTCTTTATCTGAATTACTTTACATAATTTTGGTGCCCTCGACATGAAACTCTTACTCTTAACCCCCAGTACTTTGCCCTTGACCCTCGACGAAAAGTAAAACCCAGAGAGGACTGGCAAATTGAAGGAAAATGAGGTTGGAAATCCGGTTGCAATGCGCAAAGGAAGCCAGCTAAGTGCTACACTGTCAAAACTGTCTAGACACTGTCTGGCACCACCTAGTTAGTTGCGCGGAGTTAGTTCAAGTTACGCTTCCTCATCGTAATTACGACGTGAAAATGAATGCTTTCTTGGCTTGTTGTGTCTTTATGACATTTGCCTGTAATATTCAAATACTAGCCATTTCCTCTTTGGACGGCGAAACTTATGACACCTTTCTTCAGTTGCTGAAAGGGGAATTTAATGTCCTAACGGCGGCTACAAGCACAAAGATAAAATCGGCGCTTGTTCGTTTCTGGCGGAATAGAGAGCGTCTATCGCTGAGAGCAGAGAAAGTTTGTTTTAATGGTCGGCTGATTCTGAAGAAATCTGATGTTAAACGTGTTGTTAAGAAGGCCTTTAAAGAAATGAAAGGATCCAGAACAAGGAAACTGTTTCATCGACTGAAGAACGTCTACCGAGGAGTGGGAGAAAGAGACATTAGACGTGTTCTCGGAAAATATCGCCTACATCAACAATTAAATGTACGTTTTCAAAACAAGGCCATTCTGAAGCCGATCAGGGCACCCAGTGTACAAATCCGCCACCAAGCTGACTTGATAAGCATGGAAAGCATGCCTGCTACCCGGAAAGGAAAGACATTTAAATTTGTGCTTTCTCTGATGGATGTGTTTAGTCGCTATAATTGGCTGATACCATTGGAGGGTAAAAGTAGCAAACCCATTGCAGTGGCGCTGTCTGAACTCTATATACAGCATGGCCCACCAAGAGTTATCCAGCATGACCAAGGCCCAGAGTTTGAAGGTGCCGTTAAGAAGCTTTGCAAGAAACTTAGAATCCAAGTTATCAAAGGAGGTCCATATCACCCACAGTCACAGGGTAAGGTCAAACGAGCACACGGTTCATTTAGAAAAAAGCTAATGTATGACTACTTAACAATGAAAAATGGGGGCGTGAACAGGGTGAAGTCGCTACCAGAATATGCAAAAACATTAAACAAGGAACCGCGGGAGGAACTATCATGGAAATCTGCATTTGAAGTGTATTATGGTCGCAAATTTAATCATGCCTATCAACTTTCCGAGTTCCCTGTTGCGCAGGAGTGGGATCAAACTGGAGAGGAGTACGAAACGATGGCAGAACCAAAACCTAGCGACTACACATGATGCATCAAAGAGTGTAAAAGATTGCAACAATCCGTGGCTTCTGCAAGCAAAAAATGTGAAGACAGAATGATCAAGAAAGAATTAAGGAACAATGCAAAGAAAATCTCTAGGAAGAGATGCGGGTTGCATGCCAAAGTACTTAAGAGAAACTTACAGACATGCAAGTATTTTGTTAAGTTTAGTTATCCAGCCAGAACATCAAAAATACTACAGAAGTGGATTTCAGTCAATGAAATCACCAGCAGAACACTTGACAAAGAGAAAGAGGAAAGTTGCTTGTAACCGAAATAAGAGAAAACATCGCCAGAAATACTTCATACCTATAGAAAACGATACAGAGTTATTTTCTAGTCAACTCTTAAATCAAGAGCTAGCTGTCCGGTTTGATCCACCGAAGGATGGTAACTGTCAGTTCTCTGCACATGGCAACCAGTTGATGCAAATAGGCATATTTCGATCCGCCAAAACTCTAAGGAAAGAGCTGGTAGAGTATTTGCAGACACATCCTGATGGAGCCAATGGATTTCAACTGGAACTCTTTGCGGGCTCACCCTGGGATGAATACTTAGAATCACTGGCTTGCAATGGAACTTATGGGGATCACTTGATGTTACAGGCTGCTGCGAACGTGTTTCAAATTCCGATAATCGTCTTCTCGACTCTTGGCCCAACAGCAACTCAGGTAGTATCTCCTGCAAATGGAGATCCTCTTTGTACTTTGCATCTTGGCCATTTCGCAGAGGGCGACGGGGGACATTACGTAAGTCTTTCAGATCTGAGTGACGGTGTCTCACAGCTAAACCTTGGTAGATTTCAGAGAAGCTGCCCACAATGGGGGGACAGAGAGGGTGGCCAGAATAACGACAATGATGTGCAATCAGATGAAGTAAACTTACCAAAAGGGGGAGAACTAGATGAAGGAAACGGGCAAAAAAACCCTCTTGCCAAGCCAAAACAACGGCCAGGAGGAACACGTGCCAAGCCAAGACAATGGCCAGGAGGAAAACATTCCCAACCCATGCAATGGCCATGAGGAACACGTGCCCACCCCAGACAACAACCAGAATGAGAACTTGCCAAGCCAAGGCAATGACCAGGAGGAACACGTGTTGAGCCTAGACAACAGTCAGGAGAAACACCTGCCAAGTCAAGACAACAACCCACGTAGCACGCAAGGCGACAGCGGATCAGTCCTGAACTGTGATGTTTTAGAACAAATAGTGAAGCTAACATTGGCTATTTCTCCTACAATGCGTGCTACTCTACGGGTCTCTATGTTCTTTAAAAGCATTGTGGACAAGGTTCCCTTGCCCAGGTTGTACATTCCAGAGCTGTCAGGCCATGTTCACCGTATAAGCATGAAAAAAGTAATAAAACTGTAAGGAAAAAATTCAGGCGCTGTGTTGGAACTTAAAGAAATTATACATTTCTTATAAAGTCGATTTACTGGAAGAAATAGATTTTCTGCATGCGATCAATGTTAATTTTTTACCACAAAATGTTGTGTTGATGTTAAGATCAGGAAGTTTCAGTGGTTGTTAAAGAAAGGCAATTACTGTTATGAGAGCTATGATTGAGGGGTTTGTGTTGACTGAACCAAAAGCCTCCAAATATACACTGAAATAACAAAACAGCCTGGATAATGAATGCATTAACTCAGTAGGGACAGCATTTGTTTATTTCGGAAGTTTTTTTGTCGTTCAATAATTTTCTTAAATAAATGAAACTTTTGAGTGTCTAAGCTGTTTTTATTGTCAATCCTAAACATACTGAGTTTAAACATTCACCAATCAAAATAGTCCAGGGCTAGCCTGTGAACAGTCTCCGTGGTTCAAAAGCAAAAAGGCGGGCCGCTGGTGAGAGCTCTGGAAGGGTGAGAGACTGAAGCTTATACAAATTTTACTGTGCCAATTTCTAAAACTCAATGATTTTTTAAAACATCAACCAATGACGCCACACTATGTGATCACATGATCGATGAAGTACAAAACGTGGCGTCGAAAGTTATTACATTTTGGGTCACTATTACATTTTGCATCAAAAGTTATTACATTTTGGGTTACTATTACAGTTTGTGGCGTAACAGCACCCCCTCCTAAAAAAATCCTGAATCCACCCCTTTGAGACTGTGGGTGAACCCAGTAGCTAAATCGATGCTACCAAATCTTTGATGAGTTGTTTCCAGGTGAATCTGATACTGCTTCAGGTTGAGATGCAATAAGCTCTACTGATAATAGACCAATTTTGATATATTAAAATTCAGCCTCAAAAGACCTTAGAATGAGGCTCTGGGGAACAAACCCCGCATAATTCCCCAGAGGCTTGTACTGAGGTTGGTTGTTTTAGGCTAAATTTTAATGTATCCAAATTGGTCTATTGCTGTTTAGTTAATTCTGTCGATGCTGCACTCCTTGATTCAGAACATGCTGCACATTGAAATTCACTCAAGCAGTTACTGCAACATGAATACATGCATCAGGAGTTCTGGAATTCCTGTTAGATTGCAGGGCATTGTGGGTTGGCAGGCTCAGAAAAGTGGGCATCGACTTGCAGCTTCGCCGTATTGGAATACATCAAGTGGCTTGGCTTCGGGTGCAAAACGAGTCGTGAGGAGCTTCCTTTTGAGGTCATCCAGACATGGAAACCAGAGCAACTGAAAGAGTTCGGTCACAAGAGGGACTTGAAGGTTTCAGGAACCAAAGCTGAACTTGTAGCCCACGTATTTGCTGTGGCAGAAATGGGCATTCCTATCAAGCCAACTGCTCAGGAACGAATTGCTGCTGCTGAAAAAGGGAAGGCAAAATTACCCATAATGCCAAACGGGACCTCAGTTCCAGATCCTTTGATACTGAAGGATGGTTGGGTAAAGGAAAGCGAGAGCATGAGTAGTAGAAGGGGTCGGTTTACCAGGTAGCCAATCAGAGAGCCGTATTGAAAATTTCGACCAATCAGAGAGCCGTATTTGGCCCACGTGACCAAAAAACCGCAAAGCATGCTGGTACATGGACGTCTGGCACCTGGACCCGAGTTAGGGCCAGGACCTAGGGCCGCTCAGTCCACATGGGAGCGAGGCTGACCGGAAGTGACGTCATGGCAACCGGAAGTGACGTCATCAGATCGGACATGAGGTCAGGAAGTCGAAAACAAGGACAGACACCCAAGGTAAGAGGTGAAAAAACGATTTTATTTCACAGATTCATTAATAGTTCTACATTTTGCATGTCTATATCATCATCGAGTTGGGCGGCCTGGGCTTGACTGAGATCTTCGTCCAGGGTGGTGGACTGTTTTTCGTAACCGTAGGGATACGACAGGAAGGTGTCGGGATCGACGACGCGTTTGTCGAAGACCACTCGGTATCGTTTGGTTTCTTCGACCGTTTCCAAGGTTTTGGTGTGAACATCTCGTTTGATCTTGTGGGGGTTGTGCACGGGGATGACACGTGATTCGTCCAGGGGAGCGGTGACTTCGTCGATGACGTTGGCCTTGAGCAGGTCAAAGTTCAATTGGCTTTGTCCGCGTGCATTGAGGGTGAACCCACGCACCTTGCATTCGACTTTGCCTTGGAGGGTTCTGTACCTGTAACTCTTGGGGCCAGCGGCCGCGAATTCGACGATGTGATCGTCGGGTTTCAATTCGCTGGTGAATTCGCCGAGATGATCGCCGGTGGGTAGCGTGGGTTGACCGGGTCGTTGGGAGAAGAGGATGGAATCGGTGTCGAAGTAGAGGACTTGTTGGGGTCGGAGTCGACTCAGTCCTTCTCGGTAGAGTTTGAGTCTGGCCCAGCAGGTGGTGAAACAAGCCACAAAGATGTTGATGTTGACTTGCACGGTTTCTTCATCATCGACGCGCCTGTGGACTACCTCGACCATGTCATCATTCATGATCCGTAGGGTTTGTATTTCCCGACTGTCATCGTTCAACAGCTTGTTCAATCGCCCTGGTGTGGAAATGGCTTCGACTTGGCTCTTGTTCCCTTGTTGCCCGTACTTGCCCCAGAAACTGTTGAGCATCATTTTGGCGAGGGAGCATCGACCTGGATTCTTTTCAATCTTGTTGGGATCGAGTTGGATGCCTTCCTTGACCTGGTAGTCTTGGAGGTATTGTTTGCGTTTGTCGGGATCGTCCCCCACCCACTCGGGCCATCCGCTGGCTTCTTGTTTGATCTTGAGAAAGGTGTTGACGTAGGAAGAGAACAATTGATTGGATTTTTGCGGGAAGTGCCAGACTTCGTACACGTGTTGAATGCGGTAGCCTCAATTGATGGCTTCTTGCAATTCGGGGGTGGGCCAGGTCCCCACCAGACACCGTTCCTCGTCGGTGTGACTGCAATGGTGACTGCGTTCGGTCAGCGGTTTGGGTTGTTCTTGTTCCACGCAGGTTCGACAGAGAGGAAACGTGAGTTTTGTGCCATGGCGATAGGGTAAGACGGGATGGTACAGACCGTAGGGTGGTAGAATCTTGCATTGCACTAGACCAAAGTAACCATTGATGTCGGTGCCTGGAGGTTGGTAGTAGATCTAGGGATGTCCCACGGGATAGAAACAGTTTTTGTTGGTCCAGGGGTAGAGCAAGGTGAAATCGAGGTACTGGATCTTTTCCCTGTCGACGACCATGTGATGCAGTTTGATGGCATTGGTGCGTCCTCCGAAAAACGTGTCTCGGGGTTGGAGTCTGGGTACGAGTCCGAAGGAGTTGACGAGGGCACGCAGGGTGGCGTCGTTTTTCTTCATTTCTTGCCACGCTGTACCCCATGGCGAACAGAGCGTCTTCTTTGCGTCGGATGACTTCGTAGACGTCACGCATGGTCTGATCGTTCATTTTGTGACGCGTTTTGTCTCGTTCCGGGTAACATTTGGGACAGCCGTGCCAAAAGCAGCCGTGGAATTCGTACACGGTGTGAGTGTTGGCATCGTATCTTGTGGAATCACGTGTTCTCCTCCGTTGCGAGCGTGACGAATGTGACCACCGTGGATGTGATTCAAGTAGGTCAGCCATTCGAGAGCGGCGTGGGAATAGGGTTTGCCTTGTCCGTGCCATCCGCTGACGGGTTTGGAGGCCAATTGACGTTCGGGCATGTGCTTGGTGCGGTAGAAGAGATTGCACGCCAAGGCGATGGTGAGACAACGTTCTAGGGGATTGAACCCACTGATCTCCTGGAACTCTTGGCAAAAGACTTGACAGGCCCCTTTGAGCAGCAACACGTCGGATTCACAATAGGCCAGGAGTTCCTTTCAAAGACATAGTCAGGATCGTGGGCATCGTACCATCGTTCAAATTCTTGGGCGCGTTCGACCGACATGCCTCGAGGAGGTCGAGTAGGTCTTGTCGGGTAAGGGTCCCACGTAATCTTGGTGGTCGGGCGTATTGAAGAAGTGAGGGAAGAAACCTTTTTTGTGTTCCTTGAGCCCGAAGGCTTTGGGGAAGGCGGACAGCGGCATTTGGAAGAAACACAACGAGTCTTTGAACACAATGTCTCCGTCCATGATGGACAAGGATAAGATCTTGGCTCCATTGACAAGTTGTTCGGGCACGACATATTGTTTGTACAGTTCGTCCAGGATGAGGTACGAATCACACCCTTGGGAATTGTGAGCTAGGACCGTGAGTTGGGCATCCAGGGCCAGTTCCCTCAACCAATCGAGAAAGTCTCGGATGCAAGTGGTGCCTTCGAAACGATACAGTTCGTCGCTGTTGGAAGTGGCGGCGCACACTAGGTTGGGTACGTGGATGCCGGTATCTTGCATGGTTTCGCTGTCCCAGTAGACGAAGAGTTTGTTTTTCTCTCGGGAAGTGGGTGTCCCGTCGGCGTTTCGTTTTTGGGATCTCAATAATTTTCTCCGTTCTTCCAATCGGGTGGGATTCTGGATGAAACATTTGTGAGTCTTGAGATGGTGATATTGCTGACAGGAGGGGCATTTACTGGTACCGCACATGTGCTTTGTCTCGATTTCGCGTTCTCGTAGTAGTCTGTTGCAGTGGGAGCATTTGCGTAGGACGGCACAGACGGGTTTGATCTTTTTGGCCACATCGGCTCTTTCCGTCAGCGACGGAATACACGTAATGGTTGCCCATGCACTGTTCGCCGAAAAATTTCTGATGGCATTGAGGGCATGTGTGACGAGCCTCTTGTCCAAGACTCTGTAAGTAATCGGGGCATTGAGTTTGACAACAAGCGTGACATTTCTTCCCGTTGCAAGGATGATGTTTGATGTCATCGGTGTTGAATTGGGTCTCCCACTCGAGGCAGAAATAAATGGACCCGAGAAATCCTGGGAGGGAGTTACATCCGTGGTAGTGTTCTCCCACTTTGATGAGTATGATCTCTTTGGGTCGGGGAGGTCCTTTGAAGATGATCTGATATTGCAGATCCACCGAGAGGACAATGAGACGGTACTCGGGCAGATGTCGTTGAAAGGTTTCGATCTCGGGTAGTCCACAAGGCCCTTCGGGCACACCAGCTGAACGATGTAATGCTTGGGCTTTCTTTTGTTGGATCGGGTGTCCCTCTCTGAGATTGCTGTAGTCTCGATCTCGAGTATTCCCATGGGCGTCGGCCAAAGCTTGCATGGTGACGATGGCGCGTGTGCAACATAGTTGGTCTTCGTTCTTGATTTTCACCACACTCTTTTTGACATCCAATAATTTCTCTATGGCCATGCTACCTTTACGGATTCGTCGGTTGCTACCACCTCGTCCTGGATCCCGAATGTGAGAAATGTGCAGGGAGAAGGAATCGTCCAATCGGAACTGTTCCTTGGAGTTCAGCATGCGTGAAATTTGTTGCAGGATTTCTCGCGCGCGGAGATCGTTGTGGATCCATTCATGCACCCGCATGCGACTGGAATGATACGAGTGTCTCAACCGATTGGAATTGATGTTGATGAGAAAATGATCGTTGGGATGGACTTCGGGATCGTTGAGGACTTGTTCTTGTATGGCACGTTGGAGGGCTTGTTCCATTTGTCTTGGTAGAATGTGACGTGGTTGTTGGGCGAGTAATGGGGCTCCGCCTCCGCGTTCCATGAGTCGTCCCACATAGCTTCGGTGTCGGAGACCTAAACGGCACAAACGTCGATCTCGGTGGGGTGTCAAGAGAAAATCGAACCCTCGTTTGACCTCGTCCAAATGTTGAGCCAGCAGGGCATTGTCTTCCTCGTCGTCGAGTTGAGAAGTGTAATCGGACTGAGACATAGTGAAAAGTGGCTGTTTGATGAGCTCGCAGTGCATTTAAGGAGGTGTGGGAACCAATGAAACATCAGTACTTTTACATTAACACCTAATAAGGGAAGAGAACCCCATTATGACAACCAAAGGTGGACACCTCGTGCTGTACTTTTACATTGGAACGGGATAATATCAACACATGTTAAAAGTGTGAATGTAAGGGACTATTGAGAATAGTTCGGGGCATCATGATGCTATGACAAAAACATACCTGCCTGTAGAAAGGGAGCGAAAGACATTAAGCGACCCTGGTGTTTGGTTTTACCCTTTTCATGCATCATAGCTGTGTTTAACTAGACGTACACTTGTATTACCTCGTAACTGCGCGCGCAGCTACCCTACTTTGTGTACCGTATGAACTGTGCACGTGCGCGCTTGGGGTTAAACCCCTTGTTGCATGTATGTGTGAAAGGGAGGTGTGTAGTGTACACGGGAAGTGGTTCTGTGCGCTGTTTGATCACAAGGCACCTGTTAACGACTTTGCTGTTTTTTAATAAGTAACACGTTTCTGTTTGAACAAATCTGTCATAATATAAAAAAAGCAAACTAGAAGACTCTTGTTTACTCTATGACACTTCTCAAGAGTACCCGGTGCTTTTGTGATCACATGGGGTATGTGTCCCCCTTTTGTATGCTACTACGTAAATGAATAACAATTGTTTCTGTTTGAACTGGAGTACAAAAAGGAGAAATAAGTGTGTATGAGTTATAAGAAGGAGTTAACATGGTTAACACGTGTTATGACATTAAGAAGACGTCCCTGACCTGAAAAGACACTATTGCATCTGGTGTCTTCTACATATATACTGTGAATATCTAATAAGATGTCTTTTTGGCTTAGCTTTATGAGGTCTAATCCCCAAGCCTGTTGTAGTTTCTCATAATTATTGACATCTTGCAATGTGCACTTTTGGCTCTCTTCTTCCTGGACATTGATCCAATACTGACACAATGCCATTCGTCTAATTGTAAGGTGCAGATCAGGGGTAATAACCTGAGCGCGCTAGAAAGACCACAAACTAAGTTTATTATACGCATATGTGGAACAATATGCCATGTATTAGAACTGGAAAGGTAAAGTTTACAACATCACCTTCGATGGTTACATGAGGTACAAAGTGCACAAAATGTAGACCTAACCGTTGTGAATCTAGGTGAATAATTTCACAAAAGCGACGATTTGTTATTGCAATGGTCGTCTGATTACCACTTGCCCGAGCTGGTAATCTTTGTATTCTGCTTTGCTGGAAAGCCTACAGAAAAAAAATTCCAGCGCGGTCATGACAAAAGCTAGTTGGGAAAGGTGCTGTGGGTTTGGAAATGAGTGTATAAGACTTGCATTAATGAAAGTACCTTTTATGTCAGGAACACACTCGAAGCGCTCGACAAGTAGACTTTGCACAAGATGTTGCGGGAGTGTTTGATTGCAGAAAGGGCACATTCTGGGAGCGTCCAGTCGAGAACGAACCTAAAGACAATTGCGATATAGTTTCGCTTTGTAGGCAAATGAGACAAACACCAGACTGAAAGGAAACATATCGTCTGTGAATGAAACAACACTAGGCAGTGCCGAAGACTTGGAACACTGTAAGTAACGCACTAGGGTATGGAGTAATACGAACACTCGGGTTGGTGAGAAGCAGAGTAGCAAAGAAATCAGGTATACACATGTGGAGAAGTGACTATGGAGTCGTTATACTGTTATGAAGTATTCAATCAGAGCTTAAAAAAAATTGTTTCAACTGTTGAAAGGATGTGGTAACTCAATGGACATGGGGTGTAAAATTGGCGACAGTAAGAAGAACAGTGTTAATAAAGTCGAAAACAAAAAACCCATCAACTGTACTGACTTAAGAGACCGTTATCTTCACCTGGACATGGGTTGTTATGCGATTTTGGTATAAGTACTCAGGTGATTATAGAAAGCCTCGCGCTCTCAGTGATCGAAAATGGTGTCATATCCCGCTTTATAGACAACTCGACGTTACGCGCCTCGTTGGTTATCTATCTGTTGTATATCCAACGCGTGCTCAGGGAATAATTGTGAACTAATCACCTCCGCTGAGGTGAATCACGTCCACAGAGGTGATTATAGTGGGAGGACAAATTGTCAAAATAGCTGCCTTGCGCTTTGTCAATGTGTCGAAAAAAGGAAATTAATGTAAGGAAAGTAAATGTCATTCCGAAGAATACAAAACACGCCACAAAGTTCGGAATAACAACCTGCGAAGGTAAAATGTTAGTGTGCTAAACGTAACTAAGAAACTACTGAAAGTCCCTTGAAAATGTTGTTTATGTCGACAGGCATGAATAAATCACTGTTGTCACAACAAATCTAAATTGCTGTGATGTCTTGTATGGTTGTCGATAAGAATACAGTCCGCACTAAATCACATTTTGATTTGTTTAATCCCGTATGAACGTAGTAGTCTGACCTAACCCTAATAAGTCCATGGCAAGCCGAACTCTAGTATCTTGCTCGCCTCCGAAGCCTAGCGCCCTTTTTTATTTCATGTTGACCTGGCGAACGCGTGCTCTGCTGACCTTGAAGTAGCGCGTGCTGACCTTGGCTTAAGGGCACGCGCTCTGCTGACCTTAGTGCGCACTGACCTTGACCTTGATGTAGCGCGTGCTGACCTTGGCTTAGGGGCGCGCTCTGTTGACTTTGACCTTGTCGCTGAACACCTGCCTGACTTTTTTTTGCACACCCCCGACGCCCCACCCCTCTCATTCTCAGTCACCTCGATAGTCATCATGTTTTAACGCAGAGTGTGTGTTATAGTATTTTTTTTTCAGCTGGACCAAAACTCCAAAAAGGCACAGTGTTTTTTGTTGAAGACAATGGCTCCCTGTGGAATGTGTCCGAAGGGTTTGCGGCAACAGTTTGTAGCCAAGAGTAATGGGGCAGAGTATGTGCGTTGTTCTAACCGGGCTTGCGGTTATTTTTGTTCTTTAGACGAGTTGTCAACTTACAAGAGAGTGGTGCAGTTGAACGTGACTAGTACTTTTCGTCATTGCGATTCACCCCTCTACCAACACCATAGACCCTGTGCCCTAAGGGTGTTTCGTTTGGTGTAGAATGGTGACCACCCTTCACTTGCCGAGAGCGTTGATTTTGTACCGTTTTCTGCTTGGTGGATCTGGAAGTAACCCTGCGACAGCTTCCCAACCAGCAGAGCCTTTGAACAAAGCATGGGGTTTTTGTTTATCTCTACAGAACTTGTTTTGATATCGTCAGCACAAACATAAGCGACATGAAAATGTAGCATTTATTTTTCTTCTAAAAATGTTGTTGTTGGTCGACATTAAAAAAGATTACATTGGTTTTTCTTGTTTTTTGACTCTATAACACACACCACGTCCTTTGACTGTTTACTGTTTGGTTTTTCAACTTTTTATAAAAAGGACTTCACATGCTTTACTCTTTGCAGGGCCTGTTTCCACCCGCTTTGAGCCTTGCCACTTCCCAGGAAGGCCTGACGGGTTCGATTGACTTCAAGGTCCAAATAGTCGGCACAGATCTCGATTGACCCTTGTTGACCCCCTTGTCGATGCTTTATTTTTAGGGGGCCTAGGCCCCAGGCTCGCCTGAGTTGGTGATAGTACGCTAGTTCTTCGAACAACTGTTCCTTGAGCTCTTTTTCTCAAGCCTCTATCCAAAATTGGCATCTAGCCATGGCTTGAATTGGTCGCTTTAGCTCGGGTGGGAGCCAGTCCCAATACCTCGCCTAGGACATGAAGAGATGAATGCTATTTAGCCCCTCTATGAACCCCTGGGGTGGTGGAGGAGAGAGTGGGAGCTAATGATTCAGAGGTAATGTCCACCTCTGTCTAGTCCTTAAATGTTTTGCAGTATAAGGTGATGTGCTGACACGAGCTACCACACAAGATGGTTGTTTGATTTTCTGTGACACGAATTTCGAGTGGGGAGCGGTCGAGAGTTATTTTAGGCCTTTCATGGCCTTTAGGAATTGTGATGCGGTTCTCAAAAAAGGTTGGAATCTTCAGCTCAGGAAAAAACGTTCGAAGCTGTAGGTGAGGCATTGTATTGTGTTTTTCGTTATAAGTCTTTTTGTTGCTTGTTTTGTGCTTTCATGCCCGTTGTTTCATGGCAAGAAGAAATCTATCAGCCTTTTTTTAATTCATTTATCTGCAGTTGAAGGACGGAGCAAACTGACAATGTACGTTCCGAAGACATAAGCAGTTGTGGAGTCAAAAGAGAGGTGAGGTGGGGTTTGTTTGGTTTTGTTTTTCTTGCTATCTTGGCAGTCGAATGAGCAAGCACGCATGCGAAAAGGAGCTACTACGACGTGGGTGTTGTTTCTTTCGGCTTTCTTTTATTTCACTGCTCTCGACTAGTCGTTTTTCTTACATGTAGGAACAATATTAGAACTCAAAGGATAACATGACTCGGTCGCCCTCTATCGTGATATGGGGTAAATATTCCACAAAATCAATACCCAACCAAAGTGCGCCAAGGCGTAGATGGTCGTTGAAAGCCTGATTTGCTCTGGCAATGGCCGCTCGATCTCCACTTTCCCAAGCTGCTAGTCGTTGTTGTCGATTTGCTTTTAAACCCTGTAAGGAGGGTAAGTAAAAGAGAAACTAGTGTTGAGTGATGGGCTTTTGACTTGTGTTTTTACCCCGTCTCCAGGTAAGGGGGTTTGAAATCACTAGCGCTTACAAGGACACTTACGTCTATAAACCCAGCCTTTATGTCAGGGAGGCACTGGAATAGTTCGACTAGTCGACGTTGCACAAGACGGCGTGGTAGAGTATGCTTACAGCAAGGACACTCGAGAGAGCATCCTTGCCAGATCCAATCTTGGAGACAGGGACTATGCATAGTAGCCTGGCAACAGGGTAATTTTTCACCTCCTTTTTCGAGGCAGACTGGACAAACATCTGACTGGAAATGAAAACAATCGACCGTCAGTGACATACACGACTTCAAAAATGTTGGACTCGGTGAGTGGGTTATTTTCTTTTGTTGTTGGCTATGTCATTTTAATATAATTTCCAGAGGTGAATATAAGAATCGAGCATTCTGATTGGCCGAGAAGATCGGCTTATGACGTTTTAGTAAATTCTCAGCTCCGACTATTGCATTTCTAGCTTTTTGATTGGCTAAAAAACTCCGACTATATAAGAATTATTCCATTAGCCCGCGTTGGATATGAAGTGATTATAACCAACTCGCGCTACGCCCTCGTTGGTTATTTTATCACTTCATATCCAACGCGGGCTAATGGAATAATAATATTCACCGCCTAGCGCGGGGAATATAGCATTTCATGGCTAGGTTCCTAAGCCACACCCCCTTTCTTATTCAGACAAGTAAACATGTCGGAAAATGAATGAATGAAATTGTTGTTCATTAAGAAGAAATCACTTTCAATCCGGATATCCAAAACACTGGGAGGTTTTGAAGATGATTACCAAAGCATTGGGACGAAATATTTCTCTAAGAAGTGGTGTTCAAGTCATTGAGAGATCATAAACACAATGATTTCGCATTTCACGCGGCCTTGAGAAACGCTGCCAGATCGAGTCACAGGAATTTAATCCTCTTCAGACCAGAGCTACTCATTCCATGATGCCAGGCACAATTGTTGATAAGTCACTAATGCACGGAAAGAAGTACTAGATACTTCTCTTTTCCGTAGTGTTCGTTTTATTCGTCCGTTTTAATGCCTACTTTGTCTTTAAGGTGATTCGCAAACGATATATTATAATCGATTTACTTACTTGCAAACCAACCTTTATGTTTGCTATTTCTTTGTTTTCTTTGTTATTTTGCATTTCTTGATATTCACCTCTGACAATTATACTAAAACAATTATTCGCCTCAGGCTCAGTGAATCATGGTCAATAAGTATGGGTTATTGACCAAGTGTGAGGTCAAGATTTGTTAATTATACCATAACTAAAGCAAAGCGTGCGCTCTGTTAAGTTTATTCGACATCTACTATGTGTCCATGAGTGTATGTTGCTGACCAGCTCAATAACTAAAGCAAAGCATGCACTCTCTGATGTTGTTCAATTTGTTGTCGACCACAACAGTTTCGATCACTGTATCGTCGATAAGAGTACAGACCATGCTAAACCACATTCGATTTTCATCTACCACAATATCAAAGATAACGAAATAAATATTTGTCTTGACAACTGTAAACACCGACTCGGACTTGAAAGTGCGCGCGCTGCATTATGCAAATGAGCAGCTTGTACGCGTCAGACTTTTCTTTCAACAACGTTTTACACGCGCGCTTCATATGGCGAAACAATACGAAAACAATGTTTGGAAACGAGTAATAAAGCGTAGCCATTGTCGATAAGAGTACAAACAAGTTATGATTTGTTCGTTACCACGATATCAACGTCAAAAAAGGTTTTTTCAGAACGCGCGCTGAAAAGGGTATTGCGTGACACATTGACGCAAGCAGCGTGGTATAGACTCTAAAAGACCTCTGTTGTCGCAATGTCACAATGTTATGTTATAAACCTCAATAGTACACACTATGGCGTTTTACCATTTGTTAAAGAGGAGATTAAGAGGTCTTCTTGGAGCGACGTTTCCAAATATGTTGTCGTTATTTAGCTATGTGTTCACTCGTTTTGGGACCCAAAAAGTTTTGTTGAGCGAGGTTTTCGACGTGTACACGTCAGCACTAGCGATTGAGAAATTTTTTTTTTGAACCGTTTTTTAGCGATCATTTTTGTTAACATTGTTATATATTGATCAACCCAAAAAGGAGCTGTTCGGTTTGGACCACTCGAAATTCGTGTCTGGAGGTAAAAAACCTGACTCGCATTACATGTTTTGCTCTTTGGATGCAAAGGGAAAGGAGATGCAATGGTGTCACTTGTCATTTTTGTCGCGTCACCCTGAGGGCGGGTAGAAACACAACCCATTCAAAAGCGTAAAGCTCTTAACGGCTTTTGTAGCAGCGATGAATAATGAAAAAAACGAGTGAAACTTACTTCTTCGTCCTGCTCTTTGGCCTCTTGATGCTGTTGGCGCAACCAAAGACAGAGAAAAATGTTAAGGCTATGGCGCAAATAATTTTTGGAATAGTGACACACTATCGCCCGATTGGGTTTGACATGCTCGGGTTTTTTCTTTCATAAGTAAACAGAAAAAGAGATGGGGTCGTTGTCTTACCTGTGATGTAGAGCTCATCTCGTTTTGTCCTTATCTGCAGGCGTACGGTGCTTTGCGGTAACTCAAAAAAGCCACTGCAGTCGGTCGATGTGTGACTGACGCACTGAAAAGGCTACGCTTTCAATCCACGCTATACACCTCTTTTGACAAGTACGAAACACGCCATCACTCAAATATTTCAAACAGATGAGCGCCCGCTGGGGGTGGAACAAACATCTATCCACGACACTGGATTTCAAATTACAAGTATTATTTCAGCCCAAACTTGCACTCCACTCAGTTCATGTACCACTTTATTAAATCCATTTTGCAATCGCTCAAATACAGGCCTTGGTCAATTCAAATATGTTATTGTTGCGGAACCAGAAACGCTTATACTTCACTACATAAAAGAACAGTGTGCGGCCTCTAATCCAGTTGCGCGCTATTTTGGGTTACCAGAAAATTCTACTGTATCGCAAGTGCTCACAAGAGCGCCACGACAGCCCACCAGTGTTATTACATCCATTTTGAAATAGCCCAAATACAGGACTTGGTCGATTCAAATATTTTATTGACGCAGTACCAAGCTGGTTGTTTAATTAAAAAGCAGAACCGAAAACGCTTTTACATCAAACTACACATTAGAGGAGTGCACGACCTTAAATAAAAAAGGCAACTTTGGGGTAATTGATCTACAAAATAGTCTTAAGCTTTCTAAGATATATTAACACAATAACAAGTCATAACAGGGGTGATTGGGTATGCGTACAAAAATCACTGTTACAACTAGATCAAAACGTACGATAATATTACAAATGCAGCATTATGTAACAGACTTCCCAGCTCGAAATATTGTTAAAAAAGTGCGTTAGCAATGCAAACAGTTCTGGGTCTACCAATAACAAGTCCGGGTCTATATGTCCGTTGTGGTCAAGTTGACCAGACCCATCGTCGAAGATCATTTGCTCCATTGGCATTTGGTGTGTTTGGGTTGTGGGTAGGTCCATGTTCATGTTATCTTCTGAGTTAGGTTCGAGGTGTGCTTGGTTTGTGGGTAGGTCCATGTTCATGTTATCTTCTGAGTTAGGTTTGAGGTGCATCAGAAAGTGAAACCCCTTACTGTCACCCCTTACTGTCGATACCATGGCACCGAGAGGTTTGCGACTTTACGCTTGCTTGTGTACGACGTGAACGTGGCGTCGATAGTGTTCATGACGCACAAAAGACTTTTGACACAGATCACACTGTATCCGGGTTGTGTTGTGTTTATGCTTTTCTCACAGGTGACGAGTGAGAGAGCTTGTTTTAGTGAAGGTTTTCTTACAGTGTGGACAAGACATGACAAGCTGCACAGTGAAGGAGAGTTAGATGATGTGGTTGCTTGTACCACGACAGCTGACGTCAACCATGACCAAACGTGAACCTTTTAAGGATGTTTGCATTAATTGTTTCTGTGCATCGTTACTGTGCACACGAATTCACATGCCACGTCATTCATCGAGCGCGCTAAGTACTACAATGAAAAAACACAAATGACACACTTACTGGGGAGGTCACAGGAAACCATGTAACAGTCACCTTTTAAATGTAGCTGTTACTAATGCTTAGTAAAAACCCAACGTTTAAAGACTTAGAGAATGTGTCTGAAATAGATGCAGAAATATCAGAAGCGTCGAAATATCAGCATAGCGAAAGTGCTACCAGTGAAAACAACACGTGCACGTGTACCAAAAAGTGCAACCAGTGAAAACAACACGTGCACGCGCACGTGCAGACTTTGCAATTTGATCAATGCAGAAAAAGCGACTTTTCAGCGTAAAAATATCTTGCTATGTTATAAAAGCATTATACCATAACTAAAGTATTCGCGCACTCTGCTAAGTTTATTCGACATCTACTATGTGCCCATGGGTGTATGTTGCTGACCAGCTCAATAACTAAAGCAAAGCGCGCGCTCTCTGATGTTCAATTTGTTGTCGACCACAACAGTTTCGACCACTGTATCGTTGTCGATAAGAGTACAGACCACGCTAAACCACACTCGATTTTCATCTACCACAATATCAAAGATAACGAAATAAATATTTGTCTTGACAACTGTAAACACCGACTCGGACTTGAAAGTGCGCGCGCTGCATTATGCAAATGAGCAGCTTGTACGCGTCAGACTTTTCTTTCAACAACGTTTTACACGCGCGCTTCATATGGCGAAACAATACGAAAACAATGTTTGGAAACGAGTAATAAGGCGTAGGCATTGTCGATAAGAGTACAAAGAAGTTATGATTTGTTCGTTACCACGATATCAACGTCAAAAAAGGTTTTTTCTTCAGAGCGCGAGCTGAAAAGGGTATTGCGTCACACGCTGATGCGAGCAGCGTTGTAAAATTGTTAATTAATATAAAAGTAACTGTACGCTCAAAGTCTTTCTGTTCCAAGGAAAAAATGTTAACAAAGATACCATGTCTAAACATTGTCCCTGTTATGTTCCGTACGTACTTCAACAATGTCTGTGTACTGTTTGGTGTTACAGTACGAATGTAGGGCTACGAAGAACCACAAACAAACTTAAAATTGACTAAAAGAGCTAAAAAACCATTGCATGTCTGACAAACGGTCTTCCATTTCTTCTTTTGCTCTCTGTCTCTCAGGACTGTTACCGCACGTCTGGTGAAGGTTTATGAGGAGCATTTTACACCTCTGCAATGTCCGGTGTACTCTTAGAATGAGATCCATGCGTTCTTTCATTAGCTTCTTGAACTCTTCTTTTTTACCCTTAAGTCTCTTTGTCTGGACTCGTTCCCATTCATCGTTCAATTTCTCTAGACATTCATTGACATCCTTTAAGATATCCTCGTAACTACGTGTGGCAGGCATATTCTGGGTCTTTGCGCTCAGTGTCTAGTCATCGATTTGTATAGTTAACATATGGGTAGGGGTTCTCTCTGTTAGCGCTATCCTAAAAGGGGTGCCACAACCTCACCACTGACGTCAGCCCAAAAGGGGTTTTGGGCGCGTAAAACCCCACCATGATGTCAGCCTAAAAGGGGTGCCGCAACCCCACCATGACGTCAGCCCAAAAGGGGTTTTGTGAGCGTAAAACCCATGATCAACGTGTAGAGTACAACGCAAAAAATTATATCGCCAGGAACATGCTGAACAAATCAAACAAGCGGCCAAGAGATACCGTCAGAACAACAAAGACAAGATTAGGACCTATGACCGTCGATATAGAGAGAAGCATAGAGATGTAATGCTATTACGAAACAGATTAGCTCAAGCCCAATATAGAGGAAGAAACAGAAACAAAATCCGTGAGGCTAACCGTATATACCGAGCAAACAAGAAATACCAAAGCAGACATCTAAGACAAGAGCAACACGGACGTAACGTCCAAAAACAATGTCCTGGAGAGACTAAGGAAACCAATACCACTCAACAGCCAGCATCGCTATCATCGGCACCAAAAGCCTGTTCTTGGGTCGAATCATATCAGTTCTGTCAATGCTCATTTGACACAGACTCAAAGAACATTAAAACGTTAGAGTTGATGACAAAGTATATGTAATTGAAGTGTTGAAACCGTATCGTAGAGAGCTTAGGTGCGACAACAATGCTCTACCATTTACGTGCAAAAAAGGTGTTCCTTTTCTTTTTGGAGCTAGTTACAATCCATGACTGGGTTTAAAAATAAAGTCTGTACAATTACATCGTACCATTGTTTCCTTTCATATGTTTTTCTTACCAATACACTGGGATCTTTAAACTGAATGTGAGACACTTCATCTAATGTAAAAACATTGTATCCACATTAGTAGAACAATCTAATAGTTTTTAATCTATTTCACACTTATTCCAATAGGCGGGCATATGAAAGTAACCCAGGTCACATGAGTCCACTGTGACTTTCTGATTGGTTCATTCACAAAATACGACGCATACCTTTAGATTCTATTATCAACACTGCTCCACAGTCTCACTTTACTGTATTTATATTAAAGTACTTTCTCAATATTATGGTATTGTATTTCTTTATGCGTACTTACAACTATAACAAAGCAACTCGTTGTTACAATTTGTTGACAACTGAAAACACCGACCCCGACTTGAAAGTGTGCGCGCTGCATTATGCAAATGAGCTGTTTATACGTGTCAGACTTTTCTTTCAACAACGTTTTACACTCGCGCTTCATATGGCGAAACAATACGAAAACAATGTTTGAAAACGGATAATAAGGCGTAGCCATTGTCGATAAGAGTACAAACAAGTTTTGATTTGTTTGTTATCACGATATCAACGTCAAAAAAGGTATTGCGTCACATGTTGATGCGAGCTACGTTGTATTGCGAAAGTAGCAGCCATTGTAGTAAGCGTTAAAATTCCCTTGTTTTATACGTATTTGTATAATCACCTGAGGTGTTTGTTATGTTAGGGCAAAGCAAAACACGTGACGGGTTTGTTAGCATGGGTGTGGTAAGATCATGCAGGTCACTTGTGCACGAAGAATATGGGCATCTTGCAAACAATCCTAGTACTGTATTAAGATCGAGAATGAGCGATCGCAACGCATGTGGTGTACACGGGGGGTGCAAACCCCTTGTCAGCTTGGGGTTTCACCCCTTGTAGTTCAAGTCGAGAGGTAAGATAAGGGATGAAACGGTTTGTTTTATTATGCCCTATAAGTCGTTAGAAAAGAGAAGCCAAAAGACCTGTCAATGGAAGAAAGACAACCCAAAGAAAGTTAAGGCCCAGAAACAACGGTGGAGGGAAAGAGAGCATGCACACCAGAGCAAGAGATGTGGGTTCGAAAAAGCTCTTTACACTTGCGTTCGCGTACTGTCTATCCTGGCATGAAAGAATTGACTGTGCTGTTAACAGATTATAAAAAAAGTTTACCCTATTTTATTGC
The DNA here is from genome assembly GCA_022496165.2 of Catalaphyllia jardinei. Taxonomy (NCBI): domain Eukaryota; kingdom Metazoa; phylum Cnidaria; class Anthozoa; order Scleractinia; family Caryophylliidae; genus Catalaphyllia; species Catalaphyllia jardinei. The sequence goes on along the minus strand of CM042746.1, from coordinate 26,070,072 downwards.
CGAAAAAGCCTTAGGAACTAGAGACTCGGTTAGCAGAACACCGAGAATAACCAGGATCCAACGTAGACAGACTGAGAATGGTCTCGAAATCCCCAAGGGTTAGCAGAACACCGAGAAAAAAAACAGAATCTGTCAGCGTGAGTACCGGCGTAGACTGGCCGAGAAGTGGTCTAGAAATCCTCAAGGGTTAGCAAAACACCGAGAAAAAAACAGAATCTGTCAGCGTGAGTACAGGCGTAGACGGGCCGAGAAGTGGTCTAGAAATCCTCAAGGGTTAGCAGAACACCGAGAAAAACATAGGATCTGTCAGCGTGAGTACCGGCGTAGCTGGGTAGAAAAACAAACGCAGGAGTCCCATTGTGTACCGTGCAAGGAACGAATATCAGGACCAAAGAAACAACAGCAAGATCGTCAATGTATAGAGAAACGTGTAAACAAGGCGATAATAGATGAGAAGAAAAAGCAGTGTGATGAATGTGGTTTGTGTTTAAGTTGTGGGGGATATGCTACTGTGTCGTGGGGTCACAAACTCAATTGCGTTTTCGAAGAACAAGAAAAATATGAAACAATGTCCGAAGCGACATCATCTGTAGGATCATCGATGGCTAATGAGTTAAATGACCTGCTTATGTTACTTTCTGAAGACGAACAGTCAGATGTCTCAGAGGACTCTACTTTGTTGTTCAACATGGAACAGAAATTGAATCTCTCCTCAGAAGAATCCTCCACAGACGTCGACGAGGAGATTAACAAAGTGTTGACCCATAAGAGACATCTTCAGACACAAGCAATGTCTCGTAAAGTGGAGAGATGGAGGCATGAGACCAACATTTCGAATATGATAAGCACGTTTGGCGATGAATTGGATATCATCAATAGTGGGTTTACGAACATGACCCGAGCACACGCTCAATTTCGTCGCTAGGACGAGGTGGAAAACGCCAAAGATGAGTATGTAAAGACCCTGGAAGTTACAGAACATTTGATGAATGAGTTAGAACAATGGTTATGTAGTACACCAGTGTCATACAAAGACAACCAATAGAGTTTTAGTAGCTTGTAGTGTCTTCATTTACAGTACACTGCGTGTGATCATT
>CM042746.1:26050425-26068965 GCA_022496165.2 Catalaphyllia jardinei | reverse complement strand
CAAACGCTGTTTCCGAAAAGCCTACAAAAACAGTTTTCAATGCGGACATTGTCGACTCATGACCAACGAAGACAGCAACAGCACACAAAGCACCCACGAGAAACTCCAAGCCAATGAAAGCCTGGACGAATCCGATGAAAACCCCGTTTGGGTCACACCCCCAGAACTACAAGGCCCCACCCAAATAGAAAGGGCCACAACCACCATTGCCAAGCTCAGGAGCAGTGCCATCGCCCACCAACTTCACGATCCAAGCACTCCCTCGTGGGATCGTCTACCACACCCCATCGATGCCATTGTCTGGTACCTCATGTGGATCAACCTCGATTGGTTCGTCTCCACCAATCCGGGTGGACCAGCCCCACTCTTCATTCATGCCGCCATCTACACACCCGTCGAAACCGTGCAAAGGATCAGAAAACTATTTATCAACTCATCAATCAAAGCATCCCCGGCGAAGTCAGACCCTGTCTCCAATCCGTCCATTACAGAATTCGATTCCATCACATCGAAGAGCATGTGCAAAGACAAGCGTCCGCTTACGCCTATCCCTACAATCCCGACGAGGTCACTGTCACGCACATCCGCTTCACACGGTACTGGTCTCCTCCAGAGTACACAGAAGATTATCCCTACATCACAGACATTCAACCCACTCCTCCCTCCAGTCCAGAACGATGAGAATACGTGATTAATTGGGGCAGCTCCCATACATTCTATGTTTTTTATTCATGAACAAATTAAGAGACTTTGTATGAAATTGTTCAATCCAAAATGGCCACCGTGCTTTTTGGTACATAAATTTGGTTTTTACCTCTCATTCAGGTGTCTGTGGTCACTGCCGGTTTTCGATGACGTCACTTCCGGTCAGCCTCGCTCCCATGTGGACCGAGCGGCCCTAGGTCCTGGCCCTAACTCAGGTCCAGGCGCCAGACGTCCATGTACCAGCATGCTTTGCGTTTTTTTGGTCACGTGGGCCAAATACGGCTCTCTGATTGGTCGAAATTTTCAATACGGCTCTCTGATTGGCTACCTGGCAAACCGACCCCTTCTACTACTAGCATGACTTCTTGGCTGCCGATATACCTGAGTGACATAACATTGTTTTTGAAGAATGATCACCCAGGGAAGGATGTTGACTTCCACAAACGAGTCCTAAATGAATACAAGGAAGGGAAGGCATATCATTTGTTTGACTCTGGCTGGTTGAAAGAGATATCATATCAGAAAATGATGGATGACTCGGAATATTGCTTTTTAAAAGCTAAATGCACTCATTCTATGAAAATATCGGATACACCACATTCTGCATGGATTTGTGGGAACAAGAATGATGGCTTTACAGTCAGTTCCTACTGTACATGTGTTGCTGGGTTTGTATTAACAAAGATAGATAAAAGGAAGCATAAACTGGTCGTAATTTTGTGGGGTCAAACCATATTTTCCATATCATTTCATAGTTTTATGTTACTAATATGATGGTGCTATATGGTGGTAGGGACTCAACCATGGAATTAAAAAGGGTACAATGTTATTAAAACTAAGAGAGAGTCGTGCTATATAATAAACCAACTAGTGGTCTATTACAGATCCTTTATTCTGATCAAATAATAGACCGTGCCTGGCAAAACCACCTGCTTTCTTGCAATTCGATTTTTTTTCACACAAAATTATGGTATCCACACAAAACTGATGAACGTGTTAGTCTATACTAAAACAACAAGAACTTGTGTCCTTGTGTGGTATTGGCCTCCGGCCCTGTGCTGGATTTATCATATAGCACATTCAGAATTAAATAGAGAGATGAATTGCACAAAACTAGAAGCAGGGCAATGAGTTTTTGAGCCCCCCAACAGTATTAAGGGTTTTTAGATACTGCATGGTTACTTTCATTCCCTTTTTTACAATTTGAGAGTGAGCAGCTCTTGTATTCACATCACAGCATTGCTGTTTAGAGTTGACCAACCCAGCATGCACATCAAGACAATGTGTGTGGAATGTCCCATTAGAAAAGACAGTTATCAAGCCAACAAAGATTGCTGACATGAATTGGAAGTCATCAAAACTAAATAAGGTAACTCAATGTGATATAGTAAACAAAGGATGTAGGAATCACTGCTATTGAAGAAATGCTAAAAATAAATATCCTAAACTATTTTGCAAACAAGGCTGAACTTGATTCATGCAACATCACAATACAGTGTCTTTGTAATTTTAAACAAAATGTAGCAACCCCAGAGCTAGCACCCCTGAGCCTCTGATTACCTCTTGATTCGATCAGCTTTGTTTTTCTTTTTTTAGAACCTAGTAGACCAACTGTAGACTGTAACAATAGTTTGTATCACTAGTTTAGAGATCATAGTTATGCAAGTGTGACACGTGATTTTGTAATTGATAGAACACATATTTAGATACAACAAGGCATTGTCTCAAGTGTATTCAAAGGAACACTCGCTTCCATTAAAGCACTTTAAAACAGTTTTCTATGGTCTGTTCCTTACCGAAACATGGTGTCAGAAGTCTACTGAGCCTGACCTCTGTAAGATCATGCCTATGCCCGGTGAAGACGATTCAGCTGGTACAGGTCCTGTGAGCGCAATGCATCATAATGAAGCCGGCCCCGTCACACCACCTCATGGAATTCAGAGCAACTTGCCTGTACTGTCGCGTTTGGATACACGTGGCAATATCGCCAAAAACTGGAAAAGGCGGAAACAAGTATGGGATTCTTTCAAAATCACATCTTGCCTCAACCAGCAGGAAAACCAAATATGCATGGCAACATTTATTACATGCATTGGATCAGATGCGTTAGAAGTGTACAATGCCCTGCCGTTTGAGAGAGAAGATTAGAAGATGGTAATGAGCAAAGTATTAGAGTTAATGGAGAAGCACTGTATCGGACAAACCATTGTCATTTATGACGCTACTGCTTTAACCACGGGAATCAAGAACATGGGGAATCATTTGACGAGTATTTAACGTCCCTGAAAGTTCTAGCCAAAACATGCAATTTCAGTTCGCTAAAGGATGAGCTAGTTAGAGATAGGATCGTTTGTGGCATTTGTGACATGGAAACTAGGAAAAAAACTACTCCAAGAAGCCGGATTAACACAGCACAAATGCATCAATAGCTGCCAATCAGCGGAGACAACTGCCATGCAGATGAAGGCCATGAGTGGCAAAGAAGATGTGAATGCCCTTAGTCAGAACGAAAAGCACCGATCCAAAGACAAGACCAAACACAAAAAAAGTTTGTAGATTGCAATTACTGTGGCCAGAAACACGAGAGATCGCGTGATAAATGTGTCACATCCATCAAAGAAGAATACTGTTTCATGCTCTCTCGAAGGCTCAGAAGAACATGTCAACAACATTGACAGCTCGCCTTTTAAATCAAAGATCTTTGCCACGATGACAGTTGGAGGTCAACCAGTTCGTTTCCAAGTCAACCGCAGAGCAACATGCAATGTTATCAGCAAAAACACTCTACCCAAGCAATGTCAAGTCATGCCATGCACACAAGTTTCAAGCATGTTTAATGGCTCAAAAATGCAAACAATCGGAAAATTTCGAGTACCTGTAATAAATCTCAAGCTAAACAAAGAGCAAAAGCAGACTTTGTGGTCATCAGTGAGGCATGCACTCCACTGTTGGGTTGAAAAACAGTTCAGCAAATGAAGCTATTCGAAGTGCATTACGAAAACATTGCCTCAATTCAAAAGGAAACCGAAGCACATGGCTTCACTATGGATCAGATTTCTGCCCAGTTCCATGATGTCTTCAACGGAGAAGGAAGACTAGAGAAGAAGCTTCACTTAGAGATCGATGGCAATGTGGAACCAGTCAGGCAGCCTGTGAGAAGAATACCCGTGGCCATGAAGCCAAAATTAAAGGAAGAACTAGCTCGTCTACAGAAAATCGGAGTCATCAAACCAGTCGACACGCTAACAGATTGGGTGTCAAGTCTAGTGGCAATCAAGAAACCGAATGACAAGTTGAGACTGTGTATTGACCCAAAGCCACTCAACAAAGCATTGAAGCGTAGCCACTATCCTCTTCTGGTCATTGATGATCTATATCCAGATTTGTCAAAAGGCAAGGTTTTTGGCGTCTGTGACGTAAAAAATGGGTTTTGGCACGTGAAATTGGATGAAGCTTTGAGCTACCTTACAACCTTTGGCACTCCATTTGGGCATTACCACTAGCTCAAACTACCATTCAGCATCTCCCCTGTGCCGGAATACTTCCAGCACCGCCTAGATCAAGCAATTGAAGGCCTTCCAGGTGTACGTACGGTCGCAGACGACATTCTTATTACTGGCGAAGGTGACACTTTACAAGATGCTATCAAAGATCACGACAAGAAGCTGCTAGCCCTCCTCGCAAGATGCAGAGACAAGGGGGTAAAGCTCAACAAAGAGAAATTCAAACTGAGGATGACGGCAGTCCCCTACATCAGTCATGTGCTAACGAAAGAAGGCCTAAAGCCGGACCCATCTAAGATAGAAGCCATCCAGAAAACGAGTCGACCTAGCAATGTGAAAGGTGTTCAAAGAGAACCTTCGCACAGCAGAAGGAAAAGCTCCACCCGCACGTAGTACCTGACAAGCCGTGGTCCAAGGTAGCTGTTGATCTATTTGAATTCAACAACCGTCACTACCTTGTCACATACAGCACACACCTGATCACTACAGCAACTTCTGGGAAGCACAACAGCAAAAGCTGTTATCTCCAAGCTGAAACAGCATTTTGCAAGACATGGCATCCTCGACAAAGTGGTCTCAGATAATGGTCCCCAGTTCGACTCGGACGAGTTCCGAAGATTTGTACGTGAGTGGGAGTTTGAACATGTCACATCAAGTCCTGGACATGCGCAATCCAACGGCCTGGCCGAAAGTGCAGTTAAGACGGACAAAAGGCTAATTAGGAAGGCACTTGAGGATGGAAAAGATCCCTGGCTCGCACTTCTCGATCACCGGAACACGCCCACCGAAGGCATGAGAAACAGTCCAGTTCAGCAACTGATGAGCCGTCTGACCAGAACACTACTTCCGGCAAGAGAAACCCCTCTCAAACCAAAGCTGGCTGAAAGTGTCCAGGAAGAGAGAAATAAAATCATGATGAAACAAGCATTCTATTACAATCAAAATGCTAAAAATCTACTACCCTTAGAGAAAGGTGACACAGTGCGACTACAGCCTTTAAAGAACAGAAAAGAACCATGGAAGAAAGCTACAGTCCAGGAAGAGGTCAAGTTAGGTCGTACAGTGTCCTTACAGAGGATGGTTCCATCTTACGATGTAACAGACTACATCTTAAGGCAACTAAAGAACAGCCAATGTAGCCACAAACAGATGAAATCCCAGAGGACAACAATACACCGGCAGCCCAAGTAACTGCAGCTTCACCATTCCAGTCGTCACAGAAACTGCCCTCTCCAGAGACACCAGTGAAACTTCTAACAGCCAATTCAGCGCTTACAATGCAGTCGGCAGGAGTAAAGCAAACTCATTCTGGTCGAGTTGTCAAGTCCCCTTTGTACTTAAAGGACTATTTTTGTTAAAGCAAAGTGACAAACAAAACCGGACACAACCAAAGTTAACTCAATTTGATTTATTTGATTCTTTGATTTTTTTTTGGAAAAGAAGGGATGTAACGATAGTTTGTATCAATAGGTTAGAGATCATAGTTACGCAAGTGTGACACATGATTTTGTAATTGATAGAACACATATTTAGATAGAACAAGGCGTTGTCTCAAGTGTATTCAATGGAACACTCACTTCCATTAAAGCACTTTAAAACAGTTTTCTATGGTCTGTTTGTTACCGAAACATAGACAGCAGGCGTAGCCTCTTTCAGCCGGTAGAAAAAAAGAGGGCTCTGGATGACAATGACAGAAGGAGAAGTTTCTACAAGCATTAAAAGGATACATTTCCAGACTCCTGTTTGGTGTTGATGTGTCAAACTGAATGCAGACCAGAGCTTCTACAACCAATATCTGCTCCTAGAGAAAGTAACATACTCTCCAGTGATGAAATTGATGCTGTAGAGGAAATAACTGTTGGGTCAGCTGAATATGAGGATTGGCACCAGCAAAGGGGGGACAGAATAACTGCCTCAAATGTTAAAAGAGCAACGACTAAAGTAGATTCAGTGAGTCAAGCTGAATGCACAAAAGAGCCAATGCAGCCAAAATGTACTCCTAGAGAAAGTAACATACTCTCCAGTGATGAAATTGGTGCTATAGAGAAAATAACTGTCGACCAGGCTGATAATGAGGCTTGGCACCAGCAAAGAGGGGGCAGAATGACTGCCTCAAACTTTTACAGAGTATTCACTAAAGCGTAAGTCAGTAAAGAAAATAGTGCTGATAAACTTGTTGATAGCTTATTGGGGAAAGCTAAACCACCTAAATATTTACCAGCTCTTAAATATGGCAGAGATATAGAACCCATTGCAGTTGAAGAATTCATCAAATATTTTAAAAACATCACAAGGATGTTAGGTATAGAGAATGTGGTATCTTTATTGATCAAACTAAACAGTACTTGGGAGCATCCCCAGAATTACTGATAGAGTGCTCTTGTTGTGGGGAAGCAGTAGTAGAGATCAAGAACCCTTTTAGCATTGTCAATGAAATTCCCTCAGCACGTAATCTTTCATACTTATGTATGTGTAATGGACAAGTAGCTTTAAAGCAGCAGCATCAGTATTTTGCACAGGTCCAGGGTGAGATGGCCATAACAAAAAGACCATTGTGCTGTTTCTTTGTATACACACAAAAGGGCTATCACCTGGAGACAATCAGAGGAGCAGGGTTGGCGCAGTGGTGAGAGCGCTCGCCTTCCACCAATGTGTCCCGGGTTCGATTCCCGGACGCGGCGTCATATGTGGGTTGAGTTTGTTGGTTCTCTACTCTCCTCCGAGAGGTTTTTCTCCGGGAACTCCAGTTTTCCCCTCTCCTCAAAAAACCAACATTTGATTTGATTTATTTATTTGATTCACAGTCTCTCCAATTAGTAGGGCACTCATGCTCAGCTAGAATGATTTGAGACTTAAATAAAGTTATTATTATTATTATTATTATTATTATTATTATTATTATTATTTAATGCCACATACTGGCATAGACTTGAAGAAAATCTTACCTGGTTTTATAGTAATTGTCTTTCACCAGCCCTGAAACTACTGCAAAAATAAACTGCTCAAAAAATTACCTAGAAAATGGATCTGACTGAGAAATTTTTATAAACAGGTAATGATTTATCCATGGAGCCTGTACAATCTAATTGAACAACTACATGTACCACTGCATAGTCATTGCTTTATTTGATCCATGATATCTAATGTCAAAATTAGAAAACATTTCAATGAAAACGTTGCTTCCTACACTAGTTAAACTGAACTTATAAGACATCAACATAAATTTTATTACTGGGGCCTTGCACGGGGCCCAAGGCTAAAAAGGGAGGGGTGGAAGCTTTTTCTGGACTTGATTGTTCCATATATTTGCTATATATTCGTTTTCAGAGAGGTGGGCGAGGCTCTTTGGTCCTCCCTGGCTAAGCCCCAGATTATTCATATTTGTGGTAAGGTCATCCTATCAGTGCAAGGAGATCAGTTTCAGTAATCCTGTGTACATACTACTGATGGATGGAATTATTTGTCAAATGATCCCCCCACCCGTAAGGAATTTCCAAATGAAATGTGTAGTGTTTTTATGGATGTTTATCTCCTAAAAAAGGCAGCAAATTGCCCCTCCCCTGTAATTTCCAATTTCCTTCCATGGTTGTGTGTTGGGATAGGGGTATTCTTGTAAATAACACATTTTACTTTATATCTTGAGCAAACAAAACGTGTTACTTGCAAAGAGGCTTGTACAATTTGCATAATGCAGCACAGGCAATGATAATGCTATCAAGATTACCAGTTTGTTCTTGATTATATGGAATGTTTTTAGTTGCCTGATGGCCTGCTCTACAAAAATGCGTAGATATCACAGGAAAATTTTCCAAAAAAAACGTTCTCGTGTTTTTGAATGGGAAATGGTGAAAACACATTCAAAAAACCATTAACGTGAAAGCAGAACTATAGCCATTAATGTTATTTTAGGAAAATAACATTAATGGTAGTAATTTACCATTGATGTGTTTAATTTAAAACACATAGTGGGTTTTAAGTGTTCCACATCATGATTTTTTGCACAATAACATGAATGGGTTATTTCATAGGAATGGTATTTACAAGAAAACCATTTGTGGTATATCAAACAGTCATTGTGTTTTGCAGATACCATTATGGGTTTTACCTCTACAAATTAACCATTTATGTGTTTAATGAAAAAAGCAGGCTTGGTTTTAAGTATTCCACATAATGTTTTTTTGCACAATGACATTAATGTTTTTTTTCAGGAATGGTATATACAAGAAAACCGTTTGTGGTATATCAAATAGTCATTATTGTGTTTTCAGAAATACCATTATGGATTTTACGTATTTTACACTTTGTGTCTTCTAACAATAACATTGATGGTTCCTGGTTTTCATTAATGGTATTCAAAATAAAACAATTGACAGGAAGTAATTGTATTTTGCTGAAATACCATGGGGTTTTTATCAATGGTTTATTGCATTTGCACTGTATATATATTGTGTTGAAATATGCTATTTTTGGTTTTTGCATTTTAGATATTTACAAATGTTTTCCCAGTTGTCCATAATGGCATTTGCCTTAATCACTGACAAATAACCCATTATTGAGTTTTGGAGAACAATAGCATTTGGGTTTTTACACAACTTAAAAGTTCATGGCCTTCAAAAGATTTCCTTCATACACTGTTGAGTTTTTGTGAAACATCATTTATTTACTTTCATTACCGTTAGGTTACAATAATTTAACAGTAACAATAACAGTAAGACAGCTCATGTTCAAGTCAACTGTCTGTAACCAAATTGAGTGGGCAATAATTACAAAGCTTAACAGCAGTTGAACCTGATACATAAACAATATGACACTATATTTAATTACAGTTTAGTGCAGATCGATCAAGAGGTATATTTTTATAACAAGTGTTATGTTATATAGTCATGTATTTAAACCAAAACTACCGATGCCTTTAAAGTGCATCTTGTCCGACGAAATATATCAAAATTACCTTAATTTTAACATTTTACTTGCCGACTGAACACAATATACTGGCAGAAACACATTCTGCCACACAAAAAGGTATCAAGTGGTGCAAACATTATATATGTATTTCTTGATTACAAAAGCTTTAATTCAGGCAAATTGTGGTACAAAAGGCACTGATGGTCCAAAACAGACAGCTGCTACAAATTGCATGCCATGTGAACTTGAATGTAGCCAAAAGCAACATTTTAAAGTTATTTTTATTGCTAGTAAGTAGCTATGCAACACAATGTTAAATTTCTGGATTTTCCTTCCATCTAACTTCTACATAAACAGGTTAATTACCACTTGAAATTATGTCAGTAAGTGCTCACTGGTTGAACAAAAATGTAGCGACTATGTCATGCATGTCTTATTTGAATGAAATGACAAACTAATAATACTGTTGATGCACTGGTACCTTTTGTAACAATGTTTAAAAGACTTTTATCTTGGTTACGATCAATATATACAAGTTTATCTGAGTTTAACTTAACATATTCTTGCTCTATAAATGCATTGGCAAGAGCCACTGCCATGTCGTTTTTGGATGGATTCGAAGTAGAGCATGGGAGTTTAAATTTTTTTAAAAGCAGAACTTATCTGCTGTTTGGTGACATCACTAAACTTTACAGCTGAGAACATGACTGTGACTATAACTCTGGCACCTTGCAATGTCAATCCTGAAAGAAATAAGAGATTAGTCAGAATTAGTCAGTCAGTAAACTAGATAAATTCAAATGAACATTTCAATAAAAAGTGTTTTTGTTTTTAAATGGTCTTGCATTAATACAGTACCAATAACAGTATACAATATTAACAAGCTCAAACCTGGGGTGAATGATTTCATACAAGTCACTTTATTTTGTTCACCCAAGCTTCAAGTTGCTGCCTTTCTTCACAGAAATATACAGCAACAGTGATTTAAAACCTCTTTATATGAGTCGTGATTTTAGAATGGTTGAAAAGGACCTGAGCAAATCTTAGAGTAAATTTAGTCATGCTGAAATATTGTCAACATTAGCTAAGTATACTATATATACACACCTTCAACTACAGAGGTCTCACACTTGTCGCTATCCCCATCAGTCGTACTATTGTCAAGGTCGTCAGAACTAAGTATATCTGTGTCACCACCAGTCACTGACTGCAATAAATGACAACATAACTTAAATGATAAAATAACAGTTAAGGTTCCATAAAGTTATCAGCAGCTAGTTTCTCCTTAAAACATCAATTGTTGATCAAATATACAGCCCATGAAGATAAAGGACATGAATGAATGATCACCATAGATAAGATATGTTAGGCACTCCCCCAACCCGAGAACAATAACAAAAAAGCAAAGAGTAATGAGAATACATGTGCATGTTGATACTGGTACCTAAAGGGGAAAGTTACTAATGCTTATAGGTAGTAATATGGTGTAGTACAAGTCAGTTCACCTACTTCATCTCCCTGGCTATCAGTGTTTGAATCACTGCTCACAGGTACATCATGCCCCACTTTTCTCTTCTTAATTGTCCGCTTGTCAACCTGATATCATAAGGTAACAATAAATAATTGCAATTTGCTAAGCTATTCTTTATCTTATCTAGTGTAAATATTACCATTTGCTACTCAGTTGTCCACTTGTCCTGACAGTTTACCATCATCCGGAGCGGGTTCTTGATCTTTGTTCAAAATACAGTTCACTGGTACTGCACATTGGTGCTAATAAAGGAATTGCTTGCTGAACGTATCTTGTAGCCAAAATTTCATTTACAATGTAGTTGTTGCACCAAAAAGGCCTCAACATCATCATTTTCGTAGTAAGAGTAGTTATACCTACTTGGCTGGCATGTTGAATATATCCTGATCCATTGTTAATCAAATGCAAGAAAACAATGGTGATAAATACTGATAGCTACTTGAGTGTAGTCATGTCCTTTCCTGATGTTTCTCCTGCGCTCATTTAAAATATCAAGGACATGTTGGCATATTTGGGGTTTTAAAAACCCCACTGGGGAGTAGGAGCATTCTTCAGCAATTTCATCCACTAAGGCAGAAAGTTCCTGTAAGCTTGTTGAGCTCTTTTTGAAATTTGGGAGTGAATTGCCAGGCCACTTCTTGATGGCTGCAGCACGTACAGCTTTCTTCCTGTATGAAACAATAAACAAATAGTTCCCTTATAAGATCCCAATCCAGTTTACAACCCTGTGCTCTTCAATCTTTTCTTACGTTAGTCAGCTGTTTAATTATCAAGGAAGCAGTAAGTTTAACTGTGATCCAGTCCGATTTCACTAAATGTACTTAATTTTCCACGTACATTTTTTGTGTACAGTTGTATAAAATTGCCGAGAGTTAAACTATTAATCTTGGACAACTTACTTGGCATTGTAGATTCTTTTTTGAAGTTCTGAACTTATTGCTCTACCAGATGGCTTGCTGCTTTTCCATGCCACTGGGGGTGATAACTCCACAGCTGAGTCTTGTGCCTGCAGTTGCTCGACTAATTTTGTTAACTTAAGTTGGTCGCCCACTAATTTTAGTCCACAAGCAATGAGTTGATCTTGACTGCCTTTCGTAGCCAGCATAATGAGCCCCTCTCCATTAATCTTTTGCTCTGTTGAAGAAAATAAACTTACCCTCAAATGTAACAGTCATAAACACACGAAAAAACTGTCCAAAAAACCATCAGGACTGTACCGTGAAATATGAAAACTGACGCGGTACGCGTTCTTAAAAATTGTGGGAAAACAGTGAATCTAAATAACTTTCGCTTTCCTAAAGAGTGTATTCTGGCTTGGCAACAAAATTTATTTACTGGAAAGAAAAACATAAAATTAACACACCTTAAAAGTAATGAGAGTTTCATTGAATGTTCTAATAAAAACTTTTCAATCTTAGATGCAAACACATGTACATAGGCCACAGGCCAGTTAATAAGGCAATTTTTGCGGCATTTTTGCATCGGTTAGTTCGAAATCTGCAAATTTCGAAATTCACAACTACCATGTTGTAGGAGGTAATTAAGGTAGTATGAATGGCTTTGCTGTTCTCATAAATAACTTAGAGGTTAAGTTCTACCGAAATAACTTAGAGGATAAGCTTAAAAGTTGAAAATGAACTGTACCCGACGTGATGGCCGCCAGTACTCACCTGCAAATTTCGCTCCCATATTTTCGTTTTCATCGACCCAAGAAGATACTTCTTCAGACGAAAATTCTTTCATGGGCTTACTTTTAGTAAGCTTGCAGCACGAGCTGTCTTCAGGCGATTTAAAGGAGTCCATTTTCAGACAACACCTTTTCTGCCTTTTCTCCACCCCAAAGTACAAACTCAAAGTAACTTTCCCGCCTTCGCCTCAATATCAAGAGGCATGCGCAATGCACTATGGGACAGCGGTTACACTGCACGATACATGAAGTACTACTCCGATGTACTCTTCATTTGACAAAGAAGCGAACGAAGTTCATCAGTCCATCCGTTGCCTCTAATAGGATTAAATTATGGCTAGGAGGAAGAGAACCTGGGAACGTTGCGAAGTAGTTCGTTGCCACTGTTGTGAACTTCCATACACACATGTTCACTGTCCTTGCTCGTCCTGCCGTGGAAAACCCGTGTCCACCTCAGTTGAGTATAGACATTGGCAATCAGAGAGTTCCTTGGATTCCTCCAGCGCGGACGTTCATAATAGGTGAGTTGAGTTAAATGAGCTCGAGTGCAGAGGTGATGTTTTGGCACAGAAGAATCTCTTTCATGAATTTTGGTTGGCTGCTGTTCAACCACTTCATTCAGTGATAAAAAAGTCGAAATTAAAGTTTGGTGACTGTAAGGTTATATTTTTCTATATAAGCTTGTAATAATGAATATTTGCACTCCAGGAGCCTTCATCTGTGAGCTCCGTTTTGGTTACAGAATGGGAACGTCCCCCAATGGGATGAGCATAAAAGTTTTAAACTACTAACATATATAATATTACAAAATTAGAAAGCCAAAAACCAAGAATAAAATGTTTGTTGAACACAATTGAATGAACAATCCCCTACTATAAAGTATAGCACTTTCAGTATCAGTTTTTGCAGCTGATGCTTTGGTTAACGTAACATTATGCAAATTATCAATTTTGAGCTTGCACTGCAAATATTGAACAATGCATTTATTCATTCAATGCAGTAAGTAACTTATCGTGCACATGCTATAGATATGACATTGATCAAATGTATTACATAACTTTTCAGTTCACAGACCGGCACTGCAGCTGCAAACTCTATCATTGGCGAAGAAATTGCTGATCTTGAATATATGACCGAGGTTAATGCTGAACACAGTTCAAATGATGAAGCTGGCAACAGCAGTTCAACAGGTGCACAACATGAGGCGCAAGAAGAAGATTCTGCTTGTGCTGAAGCACAACTAAAGCATGACATTGTGTGTGCAATCTGTGAAGCACTGATACTTGTTGACCAGATGCAAGGGTCTTTAAATGACTTTGAAGACGTGTTAGAGTATGCCAAAAAGTTGTTCTGTAGAGGTGATCGTGAGCTAACTAAACGCTGGCCCAAAAACTGGGAGACAGAGAAACTTTTAAAGGAGTATGGATACCGAAACCCTAAGGAACTGTTTGTCTGTCTTGATGGAAGTCATTATACACAGTGGGATGTGATGGAGGACCCTAATGCTTTATGTCGTCACTGTGGAAAGAAAGGTTCCATTAAATATTACTATCTCGGTCTTTCTGACAAAATTCGAACATGGTTTGCAGATGTTTCAATGTGGATCAGCAAAGAAGCCTGGATCAGTGGCGACGGACCTAATAATATGCTGAAAGAAGTGTGGGATGGTTCCCGTTTCAATGAACTAGCATGGTTCTGGGATCCAGATTCCAAGTGGATGTTGCCGCATAAATGTCATTTTTGTGGAAATATTGTTAGTGCGGCCCAAATAAGGGCATCTCCAAAATGTAGCAATCAGGATCACTCAATACAGTGTGAAGAATGTGGTGAAAGGCAGGTTGTTAGGCCAGTTTTTGTGAGTGGTGAGCCGAGGAACATTGCCCTGATTGGTCACTGGGATGGCTGGCAGCCATTTGGTTCTCCTGGTAGGCACAGTTGTGGTAAGTGAAACAGACAACATAGATTGTTCTCATAAGTTTAATAACCAATCTCCCTGTAATTGTTTGATGTTCAGTTGGGTAAAATTTAAAACAGCTCCAAAAAAATATAAATCTGTGGCTTTGGCCCACAGTTTACTGGCATGTTAACCAATATGACAAGTCAAGGAATGAACAAATTAATGTAAATGTGCTACCTTGTTTAATTATGCATTTTGCCATCAACTCTTCTAGTGCTAACTTGAATATAAACCTTTTCTCAACTTATAATGTACACTTCTCTTCAGCAAACCCACAAATGTTTTTATAAGTCTGTCCTACTTCAGAATGCATTGCAAGTGTGCCATCATTATTTATGTCACTCTTTGGTCCATTTACTTGCCTTTCTTGAAAAGTTAGGGCTAGGAGGGCTCTACTGGCAATACTAACCAAGAAAAAAGGACACCTGGTGTAATGCTTACTTTAATTAATGACTGATTACTTGACATGACATGTGCATAAAATGGTAATTTATTGTACTTGTGTTTTGAAAGGTGCAATAGATGTCAGCATTGGTAACATGTACAAGGAGAAAAGGAGTGCCACAGGAGAAGTTTATGTTGTGGGATTTGTCCCAAATTACCTGCTCCCAAAAAAGCGACCTTGTTCATTAGATCCCTTTCTCCATCCCCTCATCTCTGAAGTGGAAGAGATTTTCATTAATGGTAAGATGATTTCCTTTAATACTATAACTGAAGAGCTAGGGCATAACCACCCTTTTACAGAAAAAGGTCAGATTCACTTCTTGTGTTTTTTCTTGTTCCCATAAAACTTTACAGATTGCAGTTCAGCATTGCTCCCCTTAAAAGTGGCTTATTGTTTAAGGACTGCCCTGAAGCAGAAAAAGCACTTGTTTATCTCATTGATTTTGCAATTAATTGGGAATATGATTTAACCCTAACCCTAAGAGCAACCAAACTGAATAGCTAAGGTTGTATGCAAACAAAAACCTTTTTTGTTGAAGATTAACATAATGTGGTTATACTTCCAGCCACTGTTAGTGTAAATGTTTGATTGGAGGCAGCCAAGTTTTCCTGATTTACATGGTCAAAGGTGTTTGATTTTTTTTTGGGTATTTTAGGTTACGAAGTTTATTATAATGGTGATTTCCCTGGCCTTGGACTCGAGCCTGGAAATGTTATAGTCAGAGTTTTGATCTTGCTATGGACTGGCGATTACCCAGCCCAGAGTGAAACTGGAAAGTTCATCAATGGAGGGATATATCCTTGTCGAAGGGACAAACTGAAGGGTGAGTTGTTACAAAATTTTGGGTGTCAGATTACATGTACCTTCATAATAGGAAAGGATGCAAGAAAAAAGAATTTATTTTTGTTGCCCAATACATCAACATGTATAAACTTGGAAACTGACTCAGTGATCTCATTCTTCCATTGATCTAAGTAATCAGTATAACAAAATATTTTGTTCCTAATTAATTGCTAAAGAAGGAAGAACTGGGAAGGATGTTTGTGCCATCCTTATCCAGTTGTTACCAATCCACAGTTTTATTATTTCCTTGGTAACTGATGCTAGCTGCCAATGTAATGACTGAATCTCTTGTTAATGATAATCAGTCTTTCATTGTGATACCATAACAAATATGTCATTGGTGAAACAGTATGGTGCTGCTAAATTAATGAAGGAGAAAGACCAAGACACTGGTAATATTATAAAGTATTATTATCAACTTCTATATATTGTAGGAAGTATAGATCCCACTGGACAGAGTACTACCTACTACTATGGGGTAAACCGATATCATGCCAGGTATCCATGGCCAGAGCGAAAAATTGAGGAAGAGGTGCAGTTGATGAGTGAAATTTCTGAAGAAGGTCGTCCTACCGTGCGCCAAAGACTTAGCAGAGAGTCTGGTTACACCGGTCTCAGTATATTGCATCGACTAAACTGTACGGCTTTGATGTTTTAAAAGACACAGTGTTTGATGTAATGCATAACATCCCACTGAATGTTGTTGGTAGCCTGCTTAAGGAGTTAATTGGCAGTGGAAAGCTTGATGCAAAAGTAGCTGATGACAGGCTAAAAGAATTCCCTTGGACTGCATTACTGACATGATACTGTGTAACATGTCTCTTTTGGGTGAAATTTGTTCATCTTTGGAGCTAAAGTGATATTTTGCTCAATGTTAAACCAAAGCAACAGCTGCTAAAAATGGTACTGAGTGCTGTACCCTGTGATGTAGATAATAGCCAGGAGCTGGGGAAAAAACCGTCTGTCAACATGATTTTTCCAGCTGGAAATTGATGTGCGAGTTTTAAAATTGTGTGGCTTTGACTCAAAGTATCCGCCTATTAAGTATACATAGTTGCATGTATAATATTATGTATATTTCTGGCTGTATATTTCTGCCTGTACAAAATTTTAGCCACATCCTTGTGTACTTAGTTGAGGTTTGTTGTTCGAGCAAAAATTCATATACATGTGGTTATGATTCCATTCCGTGTGCAACATACAAATTGTTATTGGTTTTTGGCTTTCAAGTTTTATAGTATTCTGTGTTGGTAGTTTAAACATTTATGCTCATGCTATTGAGTGATGCTTCTTGTTTTTGTACCCAAACAGAGCTCAGAGAGGGAAGGATCCCAGATGGGTTGTCATCTAGGATTAATCACTGGAAGACAGAAGAATTTCAGAAATTCTGCTATCCTGCCTCAGAGCTGATCCTTGCAGGGCTTCTACAACCAATGGATTATCACATATGGCAGCTCACTGCCAGAATGACTGAACTTGTTTTTAACAGGCATAGTGGTTGGTCATTTGAAGATGTTTGGTTGTTTGACAAACTTGCAAAGAGGTTCAACATTCTAATAGAAGAACTTTGGGGACTAACTTCATGTAGGGTGACAGTGCATAACCTTATGCACATTGCAGATGATGCATTCCGATTTTCTATACCAGACTGCTACTGGTGTTTTCCATTTGAGAGAGCTGTGAAACGCTATATTGGAATATCCAACAACTTCAAAAATGCAGAATGTTCATTTGCTAACCGTGAATCACACCGAGAGCTGCTCAAACTTGTGGAGTCTAAACTTGAACCCAAGGAGAACAACTGCTTCAAGGTAGATATTGAAAAGGTAGGTCATAATTACTAGTAATTTTATTATGTACACTTTCCCTCAATACATGTAGGTCCCAGGTTTATCGCCAGACAAGGCTAGGGTACTAACCTGTAAGCCTGATTTTAATTGTTGTCGAAGTCTGGGAAAACTGACAGGTATTTTTTGGTGCACAAAATTTGCACCAGTTCACATTTTACTACACTTTTGGTTTATTTCATTTGTACCTAAAACAAAAAACAAAAAAATTATTTTGGCAGATGGAAAACAAATTGTAGGTACTGTAGTAAGGTTGTAGTTTCATTGATGAACAATAGCTTGGGGAATAATTATTAACTATTCAGTTGTTTAGAATGTTATAGGGTCGATGACATTCAATACAATAAAATGTACATTGCTGAAAAAACAAAAACAGTTTAATTACACAGGTGGCTGCTTTAAGTTGTAGATTTGTTGGTTAACTGGATTTGTTCTTATTCTGAAAGTTTTAATTATTTTCACTTTTACCTCCATTCAGATGTGTGCCAAATCTCTGAAAGGTGCCCAACACATTGGAGAAATGATTGCTGATGCACCCCAATATACCGAGAGCTACAAAGAGGGAGTTCTTGTTGGTGGAATGGTGGGTAATCACATCAATCTATCACGGCAGGATATTACATCGATTGAAGCCATAACCTCATTGTTCACTTCAGAATCGAGTATACCCGAAGTTGCCCAATCATTTCGAAGCCTCTGGAAGCCATTTCAGACACCTGGTGGGATGTTATTTAGAGAGAAGGAGCATGTTGTAATCCAAACTGAGGACAGTGAACTTTTTTGTCAAGTTGAGACATTTTTGTGCCTAGAAGTTGAAGAGAATACCATCAAACTTGTAAAACTACAGAAGTATGAAAAGTTGCTGGATAATGAGGGTGCTGTTTTGACAGATCCTTTCAGTGGGGGTGTTCTGGTTGACATATCATTGAGTGAACATGTCATTGCCCCTGTAGGAACAATTTCTCGGAAGGTCATGCTATATAACTATGACCAAGGTTGCAATCCACATTCTAGAACAGTAATTGATTTTCAAAGGGAACAAATGCCCATTACATTTGCGAGCATCACGGTGCCATTCTTTCCTGAAATAAATGATATGATACTTATTAGAGGAGAA
>CM042746.1:26022431-26040425 GCA_022496165.2 Catalaphyllia jardinei | reverse complement strand
CAAATCCCACAGACAAAGTATCTACATTAAAACAAAAGAAATATGGCATACGTCAAATAAGGAAAAATAATACTCGTAGCATCTCAAATCAACTACACTCTGCAGCCTAAAATCGTTAGAATGATGTTGCCAAAAAGTACTGAACCAATAGCTTACCTTTAAAATACCTTAAATTTGGTTATTCTTTATTCGTGCACTTGTAATTCGGCAATTTTTTGGAGTTTCTAGAAATGATGTTAGTGAAGAGACTGATAAACAAATGAAGCAGAACTTTAAAATGGCAATACTTGCTGCCAACAATGACAAGTCCATTTCACCTGTTTATTATCTACTAAAAAGCAATTTCATGGAATCTGAATGTGCATTTGATGAAACCCATGAGCTACCAAAAGAGCTGGATGAGGATGATCCCAGACTGCTCCCCAGTTATGCTACTGATGTTGAAGCCACTCCTTATGTGCAAATATCCTCTGGCAATGTTTCTCTCCTGCAGATCATATCAGCTCCATGTCAAAAAAACACCCAAGGAGAACACAACTCTATTGTCTGTGATTTCTTCAGCTGAACAGTGTAAATCTTCCAAAGAAAGTCGCATGCCCTTAAGTCCTGTTACATCATTTTGTGAAAATTGCACATTTGATGAAGAAAATAGGTTTCAAGCCCCGATTACCTACCCAGTTCAAATTCCATGAATACCTCCCATGAGTGACATTGCTTTTGAGTTTTACAATAACAATGTCAAGGTTTCAATTCAGCAGTGCTGGGAAATCGAAAAAGAAACTTGGCCTCAATCTTCTAGCGAGCTCTGTTTTAAACAAAGAAAACTCAGATTGACAGCTTCTAATTTTGGAAACAAAATTAAACGTAAAAAGGCAGATGTGTCAAAACTTGTAAACCGCTTATCTACCACTTGTGATTCTTTGTCTCACTTGAAGGCCATTAGATTTGGCAAAGAAAATGAAGATGTGGCTTCTCAGCTCTACATGCAATATCAAAATTCACATGGTTCTCCTGGAACTAAGGTTTTTCACTGTGGCCTTGTAATTAATCCACACTTTCCATGGTTGGGTGGTTCTCCAGATAGGCTAGTTTATGACCCAATGCTAGGCCACCAACTGGTGGTTTGAAAGTGAAATGCATTGAATCTGCACAGGGGATGACACCATTGGAAGCATATACATAACTGATTTTCTGTTCAGTTGCAAATGGAGGAGTGGAGGCCAAAGTAGTTAGTTGAACTTACCAGTTCCCTGGCTGTGTTTTGCTCAATCAAGGCAGTAAAAAACAAGATTTCTAGTTTTTTGTAGTGCTCACTTTCCATTTTTTCAAAGGAAAATAACATCTTGCCATAAAGGCTTCCACTTTATCTACGGAATTTAACCAACTTAGAGTCAAAATACTGTTAATTGCCTTCCTGTTGCTAGTTAATTGACATGTACTTTCAATAAAAATTTAGTTGTCTTGTCCCTTTCGCTGAACAGTATGCTTACTGCTTGCAAGGGCAAGTAATTTCTCATGTTTTTACTGAGCAAAGAGTAACTGTTGTTTTAAAATGCATTTTAACACACAACCAATCCATACAACTCGGAGGGTTTTAGGGTCTAACCCCCACACCCCCCCCATCACTACCACTACAGGGCTCCCCTCCCCTCAGAAAACACCTCTACTTGGCAAGTTATGTTTAATCTTAGAATAAGTGGGGGAAGGGCTGTTCTAAACAACCAACTCTTAAAAAGAAAATGCCTGATAAGAAAACCCTCTCAACCCCCTAACCCCCCTCACTTTGGAATTGTAATGTATTTTGTGTAGACAGACTATTCTCATGCTCTGTTTAAACTAATACCTTTGGTTCAGTGACAAGGCACAGCCCAATAATCATGTCATTACCATAAAATTGGGCTTTGAAAACTAATCAAGTAAGAACAGACTGTGAATATTTGCACAGCCAAACGAGCCATGCATAAGTGGACTTCATTGTCTAAAATGTGAAGTGTTTTAATTCGTTGAATTGCCCTTTTGACGTGATCCTTGCCTCTGCAATTTTTTCTGATCCTTTTCCTTCCATTTTGTTAAGTTGAGATCTTCCTTGCCCTTTGAAATCTGGAATGGTCACTTTCACACCCATATCAGCAAACAGTTCCTGTACAGCAAATCCTCTACCTGCCATAAGCTCATCACCCCTGTTCAATTTTGTAGTTAAGCCAGGGGAGTTGGCAGTGATGTTTGTCAGATGTCCTTCCACCCCAAGCTTGTGAGACATACACAATAGCCCCATGGGGGTCTATTCCAACAAGGAATTTAAAGGTTGTGTGACCTTTGTAATTGGAGTAGATTTCTTTGTTGGCTTGTAGGCATGAAGGCCTTTGGGTAAAAATTTCTGTACAGTCAATGATTACTTTCAAGCATGGGAATTTGGAAAACTGCTTTGCCTTTCCATCCATTTCACTGTCTGGCATTTCACACAAATCTTTTAAATGAAAGAACAGCAGATTAATCCATGAGGTAAAGATCTTGCTGACACTAGACTTGCTTATTCCAAACCTCAGTGACAAGTCAGTTATGGTCAATCCTACCTTTAATCGTACAAGAACCATGAATAGTTCTTCTTCTGGAGTCAGCTTGGCTATTCTAGCTGCTTTCTTTGGGTAAGGATCCTTTGAAAACATTTCACTACCTCTCCAGTGTCTCATTCTTCCAATGGCTCCAACACCTTCCAGGTAGTTAAACAAAGCTGTTCATTAACTATGGATGGTTCCACATTCATTGACTGCAAATCTACCTGGCTCTTGCAATAATCATGCCCTTTTAAAGGATGGTCTGCTGGTAAACACGGACTCCACACTTTATGGTTTTCTGGAGTACAAACTTCTGGTTTGGGACGCCTTTTGCAGTTTCCGCATGCTAAAGAAAGAAAACGAAAACCGTTCAGAAAACCGTCCAGAATGTATAAGCCTGATCATTTCACACTAGAAATGTAAAATGGAACGTCCCCTCGTCAAAACACAAAGTACTCCTTACCGGTTTTCGACTTTTCTTTCGGACATGTGGGGGTGCATTTGCCACTCTGGTCTTGGCTAAGCTGGTTTTTGTTGACCTTGTAAGCTTTGGTTTTACATGGCTGTGTTTACAAATGGAAGGATTGTAGGATACACTGTCATTAGTTTTCTGACCTCCAAGGAAATGCACCGAGCAGAGCCTTGTGTTCTCTGTCGGCATAAAGTTCTTTCTACGAATTCTCCTCGAATCCTTCTTCGGTTAACATCCTTTGGAATATGATAAAACTGCAAATCTCCTCTTGTTTTTCTACTATTGGAACAATCAGGGCCGCAACAGAAATCATGTTTCCCCATGTTCATAAGTAGCGCTGTAACACGAAACCATTCTGTTTACCCCCGAAGGTGGGAAGCATTGTGGGATGTGTGAAAAAAGAGAATTCTGCTTTTTGTTTCACATGATTCAAGGTATGTCATCAGCCTCTTCCTTAAACATTCACTTTCGTCCAAACAGAAATTTCTCATTTCACCTGTCATACCTGGCTTGTTTGTAGCAATGTCCTGGCCATTACAGTATCAAAAAGCCTTGATTGATTTTCCATCTCTACCTCCTCGGGCAATTTCTTGGTAACATGATTCCAATGTTCTTGGCGTAGAAATGTGAATAACCTGTCTAATGCTGTTTCATTTGCTCCGTTTGGGGGGCATGAAAAAAGACAGTTTTCTGGTATTGTCTCAGCATTTACAGGAAAGTAGCTTGCATCACCAAGTGCATCTAGAAACAATTGAATGGCTGGGTGCAAGACGGTCGTAAGTGACTTTTTCGGGTAAAAATTTTTTTCCTTCAAAAGTGCCTGAATTTTTGCATGTGCTTTTCAATAAAGCAGAAAAACATTCTCCTGTATCTTTTTTTGGCTAAAATTCTCTACTTTTTCCACTTTGTTGTGTTCTTTGTGCACGCTTCGATATTTTGACTTCGTTTTTCATGCAAAAATTCAGGCACTTTTGAAGGAAAAAAATTTTTACCCGAAAAAGTCACTTACGACCATCTTGCACCAAGCCATTCAATTTAAAAGCATATCTGCGCCAGTAAGCAGATAGTTAGCGAGTTTTGTCTTTAGATCTTTTGCAATAGGATAGAAAATTGAATCATAGCTGTCAATGCCTGAAGATGCAGCTTTCCTTTTCTCTTTATGAAGAAATATATTTGACCTGTCCAGATCAGCCTTTACGATTGCAAGGCTTTTCCACCAAGGGCTTTCGTCAATGAGTCACAATTTTTCTTAGGTGCTGTTGCAGTTAGTGCTAATATTGGAATAGCAGGGAAGATCAACCCAAGTTGGGACAGATTAGCAAAGTCAGGCCTGCAAGTCACAACATACAAGATGTGTTTCATCAATAACACACGCCATGATACATTCTTGGTAGACTTTTAAACAAAAGAAGCATTCGCCCTTCCTTGCATTGACTCTTACATATAACAAAATACTCAAACCACACGCATCCAGGAAGTAGAAATCATGATAATGTATTTCAAAATTCAACAGTCCACAAAAAACATATTTTGGAGCTAAAACATGCAAGATGAAGCCACATTGAAGCTAAATCTTCAGACATCTTCAGGCATTTTTGATTCCTGGAACCACTGGACAAGTGTAGCGAAGACGAGATTCCATTATCTATCACGTGACAAAAATACTCCATGGTTTGTGGAGTATTTCACGGGGGTCTAATGGTGTGCGCCAGGGTCTTCTCCGCGCTCAGCCGCCATCTTGAAAGTGGAGGTGACCCTGGGAACGAGGTTGGAAGAATGTGAAGAGAAACCTTGGAGACTCGAAGAAGAAGAGAAAGAAGAAAGATGCAAAAGAGAGGACAAAGAAAGAGAAAAAAGGCGACAAGAACGAGAATTGAGGAGATTAGAAATGGAAAGCGGAGTTCATGAGACAGAAGGAAGCTGCTGAGGTTGCCAAGAGAATGCACAAATTAGAACTTGCACATTTAGAACAAGCAAATCTGGATGATTGCCCACATGACAGAGGATCGAGCAAAGGCACCTAAACTTCCCTCGTTCGTGGATTGAAAAGATGATTTAGATGCATATTTGCAGTGGTTCGAGAGATTTGCAGATACAGCTAAGTGGAAAAAAGATGGATGGGGATTGAAGCTCAGTGGTCTGTTGTCTGAACAAGCACTAGAAGTGTATTCATGTCTATCTGAGGAAGCAGCGAAAGATTATGACAAGATAAAGATTGCGTTAATGAAGAGATATGACCTTATAAAAGACGGCTATTGTCGTAAATTTAGAGCATCCAAACCATAAGTTGATGAAAGTCCACACCAGTTTATCATGCGGTTGGACAGATATTTGTTAAGGTGGCTCGAGCTTTCAGATACTGAGCGAACCTTTGATGGCCTAAAGGACTTGATTGTGAAAGAACAGTTTATTGACTCGCCCTAAAGATTTGGCCATTCACCTGGGAGAAAGGGCACCTGAAAATCTAGCAAAGATTGCAAAGATCGCTGATCAGTACTTGAAGGCTCGTGGTAAGCATTTGTTCAGCCCAGCGAGTAGAAAGCCAGCAGAGCAACCTGAGGAGGTTGAAGCTGAGAACACACAGTTTAATTCAACATACATACAGTACTTTAAGTGTAACACCCATGGTCATAAAGCTCTGAACTGCCCAACAAGAACAAAAAGTTGTTTTCTATGTGGCAAGCAAGGACACAAAGCTAGAAACTGTCGATCAATTGGAGGAAGATCTGAAGGACAAAGTAAGGATTGTAACCCTGTGCAACATGGTTAAGTGAGCGCCAGTTGTCTAGTTCAGCCTTGTGAAGTTAAACCTACAGAAGAGGACGTTAAGTCATGTATCAGAGATGATCAGCTACTGTTAGCCTGTGGAAAGAAGATTCCATTGTTAAGTAGTGCCTGTGTTGAACCATTGACTGGAGTGAGAAGTAAAATGCCTGTTGTGAAATGTATGCCTGTAGAGTTGGAGAGAAGTCTGTTGATGTCCTGAGAGACACTGGTTGTAGTGGAATTGTAGTAAAGAGGGACCTTGTGTCTAAGGATCAGTTTACTGGCGATTTTAATGTTATGCTGCTCATCAACAACACGGCAAGAAAAGTGCCTATTGCAAAGATTGATGTTGATACACCTTATCTCAAGGGCCAAGTGGAAGGGCAGTGTCTCCCTGATCCTATTTATGAACTAGTTATTGGTAATGTACCAGGTGCAAGAGCTGCTGATATCCCAGATTCGTGCTGGCAAGATCACGTGCAAGAGGCGAGTACTGGAACTGTAAGAAGTCAAGCTAAGAAGGCCAGAGAAAGCATTCCGTTGAAGATACCGAGTACCGATGTAAGTCCCGTCGTAGATAGAGAAAAGCCTAAACAAGAGCAATATGATGACAAGAGTTTACAGAAATATGGGGAGCAGAGTGACAAGTTGTGCGAACCACTTAAGCAAGCAGTTGATGAAATACAGAGGCTTAGTGAAGCTCTTACACAGGCGCAAGCACATAGAGTTGAGCGAGATCAAGCCATGAGAAAGCTGCAGGATTCGTTAAACGATGAACAAAGGAGATCAAGCAACGTGAGAGATGCCCTGGATAAAGAAAGACAATTAACCAAGCGATTAAAAGTTATCGTGTGAGAAGCTCTTGAAGTCAGAAGTTGAACGTGAGCTCGCTAAAAGTAGAGCCAACCTTGCAGAAGTGACCAAGGCCAAAGAAGCTCTTCAGCAAGAGTTGAAGAAAGATAAGAGTGATGTATGAGAAGGTAAACGAGTTACGAGAACGACAAGATAACGCCAGACAGAAAGATGAAGTTTATGACGAACAAAAATCGGAATGAAACACTCTTAGAGGAAATTGTGTACTGCATGAAGCGAAAGAGTTTAAGGTGCCGCAGTACTTGGAAAGATCCCCAAGACTTAACAGGGAAAAGGATGGTGAGATAAACCCTTGCATAATTGAAGCATCCGCTGAGAAGATGTGCATAGACAAAGCTACAACTTTAGGAGCATTTGCTGTGGGAATGGACGCTATCATGAGTAACAACGATGATGCTGAAGGTGAAGTAGGAGTTGATCCAGTGGATGATAAATTTCTGGAGATTGGTGGTTATGTCGCAGTCAAAGATAGTCCTTCTCTTATGCAGAGTACAGGAATAACTTGGAGTCATTGGACTACCTCCTCTCTTAGCACTATGTAATTAATTTTTCGTTGTTAGTAGAAATTTAGGAAATTTCTTCTCAAGAGGGGGTTATGTTACGAAAAATTGTTTTGTGACTTACGTGAAGATTTGCGAATATGCTAATTTCATCTTGAATCTTCTAGCATGTTTAATTAGTGCTGTATCATGATTCAGTAATTCTATTTTAAGCCGTTTGTGTATGTTACTGTAAACAGCTTCTTACTGTAATGTTTCTTTACTTAGTAGGGCCGGAAAGTTCTAGAATCTTTCACCATAAAGTATATAAGAAAATGTTTAGATGGTATTTTCCTAGGAGTGTTGAGAGAATAATCTCGTGAGCCAGTAGTGTTTACTGAAGTGTGACGCAGGTCGCCTGTAAAGCTTGGAGGCTTTGTAAAGTATCGACAGAGGTGAAATGTAACAGAGAGGTTAAGTCTATTAGGCAAGAGTGACAGAGGTCAAGTGTCATTACAGGCCTAACGTGTGTTTGTTGTGAAGTCTTGTGCGGAGTAACTGCGTTCGTGTGAAATACATATCCTCGTTGCTGTTTCTGACATGCCTGTGTTCTGTTTGGACTACAAACTACCTATCACTAAAAACATTCGAACTCGTAACAAACTTATACTGGGTAGTATCCTGCCAGCAAGAAGGGTAAGTACTGCAGAAGATCCACTGGTAAGTGGTAAGGGGTTGAATTCATGTGAGAATATCGGTTATCTCTACCGCCTTTTTTTGGCAGGAACAAGAAGTAGTTTATCATCCAAGTAAGTGTGAGGCTCGGCCACTTGGGCACGTATGTTCTCTGCTAGAAGATCCACAAGCTCAATGAAGGTGCCACTAGTTATTTTGGCTACCAGTTTCCCCGGAATTGGCGCATAACCAGGGCTAACTACAAATGCTTTTCTGACTGAAGGCACCAAGGTCGGGCTGCTGGTCACAGTACCAATGAAGAATCGAACAAGGATGGTGCCGACAACGCTAGGGCAGGCGGCTGAGAAGCATGAGGAAGCACGGGAATACCAACAGATGAATAAGTAGAAAGAAATGAAGGCACAGTCACGCTACCTGCTAAAGAAATGAACGACATGCAGTTAAAGTCCATGTATAACTCGACGGCATGCTGGTCGCGAACGGGGCCCCACTGGAATTGCCTGACGTGCAGCTGGAAGTAGAGTTTGGCGCTCCATTCTCCTGAAAGACCGCCAACATCTGAGGAAGTAACTGCTGAAAAGCCTGGGAGATGGCCGGAGACAAAGTCTCCACTGAGATTGCGAATGAAGAGGGCAACGAGGTAAAAAATGATGAAGTGGAATTTGATGTGGCTGGAGGGGCGGATTCATCACTCAGAGATGACACAGGGCTGGACAAGTCAAGCGAAGCCAAACTGCTGTTCACCGTGTTGTGGGGCATGTGGACCAAACCTTTGAAGAAACAGATGGAAAAAAACAACGGAAGATCACAAAGTCGACGACAACGGCGACGAACCACTCGCAGAGAAGAAAAACACTGAGGAAAACTGAAGAAAAATGGTCGACAGAACCCAGCATGAAGGGAAAACTGAATGTGCCAAAAAGTCACATGATTGATGTAGCCAGCCATCGGGCATGCGCATGCTAAAGACCACTGACCTAGGCACCCAGGTGCTCTTGGTTGTTAACTCCTTTAAATTGCATTTAACTACATGATATATTTCGAAGTGAATACATAAAGAGTGAGAATGTACTTTGCATCTCCTATTCCAGTCCAAATACTCTTGTCTTCTTTCACCTGAAGTTAACCAGTTAAAATAGATAAAGGGTAATAATAGTAAAAATTCAAAAAATTAACTTGACTTCAATACAAAACTTACTTAAAATAACATGTCTTTACAAGCTGCTTAAAACAGTCAACAACCTGACATACTCACCAGATCTGAGGTTCACAGCATCTAAAGCTCCACGAAGGGTAGCAATCTTATGTTGTACAGCTGAGATGCGTAGCATGAACCTCTGTAGAGCATAATGCAAATGGGGCACCTATCTAGATTCCATCAGCCTTAATGTACTCGCAAGCCATTCATTGATTCAGCCTGTGCCTTGCAAGGATACTAGTAATACTTCCACATACCTTATAGCAGTTCTTTCACTTCTTGGAAGAGAGGCAAGTGTGTCACATAACCGAAATTCTAGTTTATGGGCAACACAGCAAACAGTTATAAGGCTTGCTATGACTTGTTTCAAGATCCCAAAGACCCCTCCATGCTGTCCAACCATCACAGTGTCTCCACCTGTTCCAAGGCAGGCAGTTTTGTCTTTCCAATTCTGGTCTTTCTGGTGCATGGCTAATGTGATGGCTTCTGTAATTACTTTAGCCTTTACATTTGGACATTCTTTCAAGCAACGAAGGTGCTGACTGCTTTACTATTCTCTAAGAGTCTAACACAAACATCAAGCAGTTCTCTGGTACCCACATCAGTACTGTAATTGCAACCAGTTAAAGAGAAGGCCTTAGTGCAACACAACCCGGGTGGTTATTCTGTTATAATACTCAGTGCATGCTCTTTTTAAATTCATGGATACGCGAAGCGCAGAAACGAGTTTCTTGCAAGGACTTCGATATGCAAAAGTGTCACTCACTCACTCACTCAGGTGTAGACACCATTCGTAAGTAGTCGGCCCGAACGAGAGCCCCCGTGCTACCTGACGCCATGTTGGAATTGTAACTGAGCCCATTGCCATGTTGGAATAGTAACCGAGCCCGACGTCATGTTGGAATAGTAACTGCAGACTGATTACTCACTCAAAGGTGTGCTTCCTGCAAGCCTTGGAGCTTTTAATTTATTAGGTGTTTCGCTAAATTGAAGAGGAGTTGACTTCGAATGTTTGATTTAGTACTATGGCCAACTTGAAGGCTGAATTTCATGAACATTTGACTTGTCCACGGAGCAAAAATATGACTAAGAGATGAACATTTGTTTGCTGGAAAGTCGCCTGAAAATGAGTAAATCTCATGCTAATGTGGTAAGCTTTGATGAGAATGTGTCTTATTTGTCAACCTCAATGAACTTATATGAGCGAAATGAACAATTTTTTATGTACGAAACAGCTTTGAACTGACAGGACAGACATTTGCACCATTCCATTACATAATATTGTAATTTTTATTTTTATAATTCAGTAACATCTAAATCTGAAGATGGCTGGTCTGATAACCTGAACTATTGTTACAAATATAACGCGTTGTGTCAGCCTTGCAGTAGTCAGTAGTCTTATCGTTTTACTTTTCAAGTTTGGCTGATTAAATCCAACATTCAATCAAACAGGATCTTTGTTAATGGCTTTGCAGGTTGCTTTTTATCTTGAGTTGTCCACATTCAACAGACATCAAGTAAAGTTGTTCTCCACACTTGTTAAATGTATATTCATGTGAACTCTGAGTTTGATGTGAAATGCACCAATTCCCAAATATGCTTTTGTTTACATTTTTCCTTCCTGATTGAAAAGATAGCAAGGGGAAAGAAACCCCCTGTGAGCTTGTTGGAACACATTCATGGGTCGAAAGATTTTTTTGGATCAGTTCAGTTTTCTCGAGAGGCTGGTAATTTTGATGTATTTTACGTGCAATACATATAGAGACAAGTGGTTCCAGATTGAAAAAGAAGTGTTGTCTCATAACAAACCTTAACTTCAGTGAAATGCAGTGACAAAGGTCTGTTCGCACAAAAAGGAAAATATTATTGAATGCATGAAAAGTTTCCCACCAGGCAGACCAACAGCAACTTCTGGGTGGTGGTAAGGAGGGGGGAAGTACTCTGAAGTTTTGGGCAGGAGTGTCCAACATGACCCAAAAACCCATCCCTTAACCTTTAAGTCTTACCGAGCACCAAGTAATCAGCAACCTTGTCTACCATATGATGCGTGAATTCACAATTCTTTACCAAGGTCCAAAGATCTGGAATTCCCTTTTGTTAAAATCACTTTGACAAGTTTTCCCAATGTAAAATAAACCTGCTTGAGTTTTTGGCAAAATAATTACTGAACTGGCAAAGCTGCACACTGTAGCACTATGTAACCGTATTGTTTTTTAGAAAACAATCCTGGGAAAGCATGCCCCCTGGTTGGTTCATAATCGTGTTTGTATAACTGAATGGAGGCACAGAACTAGCACATGCTGTTCATGTAGTGATGGCGCGAGCAAAGAGAATCAACTTTTTTTGTAATTAAAGTTAACAGGTTGTTTTCCTTTTTCTCATCACAGTGTTTTCTAAAAGAAATAGAAAACATGTACTCCATGTTTGTATCGAGTTATGTAAACACTCGTGAAAGTTTGGGAGAACTCAAAAAAGCTGTGGAAACACTTGCATGTGCCTCGTGTTCCCACAGCATTTCTCGTTCTCCCAAACTTCCATTCGTGTTTATATAACTTGATACAAACACGGTACATGTTTTCTATTTCTTAAGTACGAGGTGGCCTCAACTATAAGCCTGCTGGTTTCTAGAGGTCATGTCACCATACATTGAAATACTTATAGATAATTAATATATTACGTAAAGAGGCGAATAAACTGAATCTTGAATCCATAAAATAACTGCCATTCACAGGAATTGCTAGAGTGTTCCAAAGTGTATATCCTATCATTCAAGTAACTTGGGGAATAGTCTACACAGGAAGCGTTTATGGATTGTCCAGTGTTCCTGGTTGGACTGTCAACCTTCTTGACCATGGATAAATTTCTAAATAATTGTATCTGTCCCCTAGTAAGCTCAACACTGATGTCCTTTTTTACTGGTGACAGTAAAAGGTCTTTGGTTGTATCTTGCTATCAACTTGTTTGCATGTTTTTGATCCCCCCGAAGAATGCTGGAAGGAGTCGCGTTATGTCATTTATCCATGTATTCCTTTGGGTTTGACTTTCACTGAGTGTCATTAGCAGATGTAGGTTGGAGGACTTTGCGGCATCTTGGTTCTGATGTGGTGATTCATCACGTCAGAGATGCAGGTGATAACGATAGAGAAATGTGGGGTATCTTGATAGTTCAGAAAGAATACAAACAGTTCTGGACACCAAGGGTGCTTACCATTTGTCAGAATAAACCGGTTGGGACGAGCATTGAATAATGGTAAGGGTTTTTCCAAAATCAGCAAACCAACCGAACGAAATGGCGCTTACCATTTGCAACTCGATTTCCCGTAATTGTTTTCGGCTGATGAGAGACTGGAAACTGGAAAGTTTCGCAAATGGTAAGGAAATTTCCACCGTTCCGTTCCGAACGGAAAAAGAGGAGTACCTCTAAAGGTACTCCACAATTTCCGAACGGAATTTCCGGAAAATGACCTTACCATTTGACCTCAAACCGAAATTTCCGGATTTTCTGGCCAAATGGTAAGCACCCCAAGTCTTCTCCTCCACATTTGAAATGTGGATGATCTTTTCCAGGCTTTTATTAACCTATTGACTCATGTGCCAGCCGTAACCGGTCGTACAAAAACCCATCCCTAATTTCTTGTGCCGACCGTAACCCACATGAGGACAATTGCCTTTGCCTACCCTCCCTGAAGACATTTTGGTTCTCCTATTCTATTGTTTTTAAGGACAAGTAGACCAATGAGAATGGACATTCTGAGCATATGTTTAGTGGACTGTAGGAAGATGGCTTTTTATCTTAAAATTACACGCTTGAAAACCACAGATAATCATGGTGCATTCCGGGGCAAATCTACAAACTTCCAGGGTCTTGTTTTCATTCCTAAAACGGACAAATTACTTCTTTGGCACTTAAAATGGAAAGGAAAAACAAATCAATGTTCAGGTGGACTCAGAATGGAAGATCAAGGTGAATGGAGCCCTCAAACCTCTCTGGTGAATAATTTTTTTTCCTTCAACAGTGGTGAAGACAAGTCAGTTGGTGCACTTTCAAGTGAGTTTTGAATACAGATCACGGATTTAAAGCAGCTGCCTGGACTTTAGAAAACACAAATGGGAATGTACAGTATCAGCTCGAGGTCGAATTCAGCTTTTAGCATGATAGGCAAAGCGATGGCTGATAAAATGACTGCAAAACTTGTAGGGAAATCTCAGGCTTTCGCTTTTGCGTGAATAATTAATTCAAACACACAATCATGCAGCGAAGCATGTCGTTAAAGTCTGAACATTTTCGTGCTCTTAGATAAGTTTTTTTCCTCATCTTGAATGAAAATTCATTGTTGTTGAACTTCCTGTCATGTTTCTTTCATTTGGTTCCATTTATTTGCAAGTTTCCACAATTTGTCTAGCTTTTTAAATTTAGTAATCAGCCCCTTTCTCCCATGTTTCTTTTTATGTTCATTCAAACGGGATGGAGGCTAACTCAATGACCTTGTGGTTTTTAGGTCTCCATGCACAAACTATAGACCACTGTTCACCTTAATTCTTATGTGTATCTTCTGAAGTGCTAAATAAAGTGAAGGGAAAGTTATTTGGGAATTTTAGGTTTTAAAAGTGAACAGTATTTTTGCACGCTGGATTTCTGCATATTTAATTTACTGTGACCCCGTGGTTTGTTTGTTTAGTGTATTTCTTTCCCTAAATATAGTCTTGTTCAGCTTCTACAGAACTCCTGAGGATAGAACTAAGTTGGCACTAAATTAACACAGTTAAAAAACTGTTACGAAAAATTGTTGCGTGACTTACATGAAAATTCTTGAATATGCTAATTTCGCCTCCAATCTTCTAGCATGTTTAATTAGTGCTGTGTCATCGTGACTCGATAATTCTATTTTAAGCCATTTGCATATGTTACTGTAAATAGCTTCTTATTGTAATGTTTTTTTTATTTAGTAGAGCTAGAAAGTTCTAGAATCTTTTGCTGTTAAGTATATAAGACAATCGGCGTAGTGTTTAGATGTTTTTTTTTTTCCCAGGAGTGTTTAGAGATTAATCTCCTGAGTCAGTAGTGTTTACTGAAGTGTGATGAAGGTGTGTTCTTTTTGGACTACAAACTACCTACCACTATCAAACATTGAACTCACAACAAAAACCATTTTCTCAAAATAATTGCCTTGTTTTTGTCATCTTTTTGATGCACCACTTTCATCTTTCTCTCGCTACACTGTATTACTTTGTCGGGCGGCAAAAATTATCAGATTTCTTCTCTTTCAATTGGTTCTATGTCTGTTTCTCACCTTTATTTTCTGGTGTTTTCTTAAATGTAGTAAAATAACGGAAATTCTGTTGTATTCAGTTTTGTTTTGCCCTCTGAAGTAAATAGTTAACTCATTTTGCATATTCAATTTTGT
Source organism: Catalaphyllia jardinei (assembly GCA_022496165.2). Taxonomy (NCBI): domain Eukaryota; kingdom Metazoa; phylum Cnidaria; class Anthozoa; order Scleractinia; family Caryophylliidae; genus Catalaphyllia; species Catalaphyllia jardinei. The sequence goes on along the minus strand of CM042746.1, from coordinate 26,025,981 downwards.
CGCCATTTGTCACGTGGCAAAGCAAAAAATATAATTTGTTGTTTTCTTACAAGTTGAGTTCTTTTTGTTGATATTTTTTAATATTTCGGTTGTACATTTATTTAACTTTAAACAAAGTCTTGAAACCTGATCTGTGGTTACTGCACATATGGTTTATTTTTGTGCTTCCACGCACTCTGAAATATTTCAAAAAAATGCCAGGAAATTTGAGGTGGGTCACTGACAGTTTGATGCAGGAGTCAATGGGTTAAACCACTCAACCTGAGCCTTGGCAGCTGGCCACAAAGGTGTTATCCTGCAATGCTTGATCCCCATTTGCTGGCACCACACAACAAACTCATTTAACCCAAATGGAATTTTGTTGGAAGAAATGCCTTAAGGTAACCCATTTGTTGCAAGTGTTTTAGTGAGGTGTTTAATACCTATTCTGCTGAACTTGTGTGGTGTGGAGTTCAGGATACTTGGGGGTTTTGTTGACCCCAACAAACAACAACAAAATGCCTGGATTGTTACATTCCTCACACTCAGAGGTACTCTTACAGCAACTCTACACCACACACCCCCTACCCAACATGTCATCATCCTCCACAAACACTTCAAACAGATAATCCAAAAAGTGACGAAGAGCACCCCTTTTCCATCTCACTTCATTTGCAGATCATAACCACTCCGCATCTCAGAGACATTGTTCCATGTCAGGGTCAAACGCAGGACAATGCCCTCCCACTCACACAACTTGTCTTTCAAGAGGGAGTACCAAAAAGCAAGCCCCACCACAAAGATGAGATGACTGACATGTCGCATGGTGGAGATTCCCTTGACTTTTGCAGCAATGTGCAAACCCTCAATCTCCTTTGCCATCATGGGAATCCAACTCACGACAGGTTTCGGAAAACAAGTCGATTTTATCCACGTCAGTGGGGGAAAACTGACTTGGCCTAGGCATGGCAATAACAATTGGGACAAGGCAGGTGTTGGTCATTGGTGAAATCAGGCAATCTCTTTTGCAAGCAAGATATGTAAACCCCTTTCTCGCAGCAATCTATCAGAAACAATTTTTCATTATCCTTCTCTTGTTATTTGAGCACAACTCACAACAATTACCATAGTCCACCAGATTGGAAGCAGTCACCATCTGGACAAGACAACACATTTTTTTCAACCAAGTTTTTTACTGTCAACACACAACCCTTTGCGTGTAGGACCTGTGTCACTTCCCTTAGTGGGATGACGCCTTTTTTAAATGTATGTATTACACTACAAATTCGACCTCACGCAATCACGTGCTATGGCACCTCGAAAATTAAAATCCAAAAAACCTTTTCTTCTCACACCACTCAAATCCCAATAATGACCAAAAATTCACGTTTTCAGATCCAATTGGAAAACTACATCCTTTCATGAGAAAGTGAAATCCATTCATGCTAGTGGATTTACATTCCATGTGACCACCATTGTACTTACTATCAGGCCTCTCTACTAAATCTTGACTTTCTCTATACAACAAAATGACATCCTGGACTTTGTCAGGTAATAGGGTCCAATGACTATTGGTGAACTTCAAATGTAATTTGGTCGTAAAATGCAGTTTTTGTTCTCTGAGAAAAAAGGATATTACACTAAACACCTTGCAAAAACAGGTGACAAGCAGGGTGAGACAAAAATGCGAAGATGAGGTTGCCCTTTAGACAAGCTCTTACTTGAGGTTACTAGCTCCAAGATCTGAGGAGCTTTCTGCTACACACTTTTTGGTATAAAATTTCGTTTTATCACTAGAAAAGAGGAACCATCAATGCTTGCCTGTCGGGCAAGTTATGATAAGAAAATGCTAGCCCAACAAGTCATTCCACTAGCCCCGGGCTATCGGACAGGACTTTTGTCGCTCCCTGGACAAGGCTAGTTCCAAATTATAACCAACAAATATTTTTCTTTTGACATTCTTGACATAGTGACCCATGATTTTAACATGATTTACAAGGTCATCAGCTTTTTCAGTACAAGACACATTTTCACATTACATTTTACATGTCCTCGACCTTATATATGTATCAGTTCTCTGTATTTCACAATGTCATAACAGCTGTATCCATTGTTCTTTTTTGAAGGGTCCAGTTGCATTCAATATTTTATTGATTGGCTGAGGAAACTGCACTCATGCTGGCATTATGAGCCAGGCTGACCCAGCAAACGCAATGGACAAATCTCAGCCCGGTTAGTCGGTATCCCAACACTGTGATACTGGGATCTCGGCCAACTGGGCTGGTTGTCATGTAATTGCAAAGTTGATTTTTATTGCGTTTAACAAACCACCAAGATCCTGGCAAACTGACACCAGCCAGACTAACTGGGCCAGCCAGGCTCGCATTATCAGGCCCTTACTTGATCTTGGACAAACTCTACAAAGAATACGTTGTCGTAGACCAAGTTGTCAATGGAGCCAAGATCTTGTCTTTATCCATCAACAGAGGGGACATTGTTTTCAAAAACTCTTTCTGCTTCTTCCAAATACCTCTGTCAGCCTTCTCCAAAGCCTTCAGACTCATGGAACAAAAGAAAGGATTTTTTGCCATTTCTTCAACAGCCCAGCCAATCAGGATTACGTCAGTCCCCTACCCAACAAAGAACACTACGATCCCCAAGGCATGTCCACTGACAGAGCCCAAGAATTCAAACGCTGGTACAAGGAACAAGGAACTGATCCCAACTACTTCTTTGATTTGCAAGTGGAACTCTTGGCCTATTGCGAATCCAACTTACTCCTAAAAGGTGCCTGCCAAGTCTTCCTTAAGGAATTTGAAGCGATCAGTGGCTTCAATCTGCTGGAATGATGCATCACCATCGCCTCTGCTTGCAACCTCTTCTAACATACCCAACACATGCAAGAATGCACCCTGGTCTCCTAACCCGTCAGTGGATGGCGTGGGCAAGGCAAACCCCATTCTCTCGTTGAAGATGCTGACAGGGGATTGACTTGTCGTTCACAACACCACCAAGTCCATCTTCTCCAGGCTGAAGAATAAGTCTTTTCTGTCCTGGTTCTCCATGTAGGCAGAAGCAGTCTTTGAGCTGGCTTTGAAACTGCTGACCCTTTATGTTGACTAGTGAGACTAGCCATGCGACTAGTTGAAGGTGGACAAGGGGATGTAGATCGCTCTCTTGTTTCAGTAGTCCTGGAAAGGATGGGAGTAAAGTGAGATGTTTAACTGTCATCTAATAGCAACAGGTACCATGGTGGAGTTTCCCACTTTGAAGTCACAACTGTCAACTGAGAGACTAACTCCCACAGAACTTGCCTCAGATGCTGCCCTATCAAGGCAAGTGGAGGGAATGCATATCCCTGAGCTGGCTCCAATCCAGAGCAAAGGCATCCACTGCATCTGCCTCTGGACCTGACTTCCAGCTTACAAATCTGGGAAGCTGTGCTCAGTCTGCTTGCAAAAATATATGTTGTGAAGGGTCCTACTTGTTGTTGATCCCCTAAAAGATGGATGGATCCAGTTGCTGGTATCTGGATGAGCCCTGGATTTCAAATTTGCCACAATGTTTAATT
>CM042746.1:26009068-26011027 GCA_022496165.2 Catalaphyllia jardinei | reverse complement strand
AAAAAAAAATCAGGGCTTCAACGGGATTCAAACCCGTGACCTCTGCGAATACCGGTGCGAAGCTCTACCAACTGAGCTATGAAGCCACACATTGGGAGCGAGGTCAATTTATTGAGTTCATATCTTCCCGTGCAGTGAATTGATGTGCAGAAAATATGAAATAATTCATATTTGTACTGCGGATATAGATCAAAGTGAAGAGTGATCATCGCAGTAAATTTTCCAATTTAAGCAATTGGAAAGAAGAAGCCTGAAAAAATCAGGGCTTCAACGGGATTCGAACCCGTGACCTCCGCGAATACCGGTGCGATGCTCTACCAACTGAGCTATGAAGCCACACATTGGGAGCGAGGTTAATTTATTGAGTTCATATCTTCCCGTGCAGTGAATTGATGTGAAGTATATATGAAATGATATTTGTACTGCGGATATAGATGAAAGTGAAGAGTTATCATCGCAGTAAATTTTCCAATTTAAGCAATTGGAAAGAAGAAGCCTGAAAAAAATCAGGGCTTCAACGGGATTCGAATTTACTGCGATGATCACTCTTCACTTTCATCTATATCCGCAGTACAAATATGAATTATTTCATATATACTTCACATATGCTATTATTCGTTTATAATATGTCTCAATAAAAGCAATGACTTTGAAATACCACTATTAAGGATAGATTCCACTCCTCTTAGTCAATCAAATTGCAGAATTTTCTTGAATCATATTATACATAGCGTTATCCCGCTAATTGGCCAGGGCTACAATCTACCAATAATACAAAATTGAAAGCCGTCAGCTTCAACGTTTGTTATTGTCGTTAACATTTTAGGAAGACGACGGAAATTGTAAGCGAATTGCAAGTCTGGCAGGAGGTATAAGGGCCGAGATGACATTATGTTCTGGGATAAAAGCAAGACCACTGGATGTGAAACAAGTTTCTCTAGAGGCTGCCCGACAGGTCGTGTCTGAGAGCCTATACTGGTTGATTCGCTTTCTGGTAACCGGTCAAGCTGGCAAAACAAATTGCCCCTCTCAGCATTCGAACACCTCAAACAAATGTCAATATTAAGTATTTGTCAGGACATAATCCACTGCTCAACCAATGGCCGGGTGAAGACTCCAAAGCATGTGGGATTAGCCATTACAGTCCATCATTTGACATCTTCTCGACATCTAATAACACTGTTGAATAAAATGGAGCACTGGTCCTCCTACGACGAGATGCGGGCTTTCGACACCAGTGCTGCACTAGAGGTGCTTGCGAAGGCTAATGAATTTGGAACAGTTATCCTTCTAACATTTCTCCCGGTTCCTTTATTCAATTCGCCGCCAACAACAACGGTCTCAATGAGGAGACGTTGGATGGCAAAAATACGACCCATGCTACCACAATGGTGGTATATCAGAGAAAGGCATTTGGTCCCGATCTGCCCCCAGCGCCACTGGTGGATCACACCACCAAGCGAAGGTCTTTGCAGTAAATGTCCAGTATTTATGACATACAGGAGTGCTATGCTCGCAGACAGAGGCCCGCGGTATCTGCATACGTGAATCAAGTAGAGAATAAGTGGTTTGTAGATGGAAAGGAGTGCTTTATCTATGCAAGTCAGAGTGATGAAGTTTGGCGCTTGATGCGACTTCATCCCTCTAGTTTACAGCAAGCCTCAGAGCCCGGCGATAATCAACCCGTTCCAGGCTGGAGTGGCCTCAATACCATTCTATTCCCATAGATGGCTTACGAGAGCAACATTGGATACTGCCCAATGATAGACAGAAACTCAACCGAGTATAGTACCATATACACAGTCCTGAAGCATGCACAGAAGTTAACATCTGCTCTGGGGCAACAGGACACTGTGGTGACATTTGACCTTCTCATTTACATGAAGGCCAAACAGATCCAATGGCAATATCCTGAAGAATTCGCTAATGTCATCATCAGGATGGGTGGATTTCACATAG
>CM042746.1:25989068-26001568 GCA_022496165.2 Catalaphyllia jardinei | reverse complement strand
ATTAGCCTTGCACAATGGACAGCTGAGGGTGGGTTCCCTGGGTCCCAGCACCAAGGCGTCATCGGAGACACCACCATCAGTACTACTACTGGGATTATGGGCATCAGCCGCAAATGAGAAGAGTCAAATATCGGGTGTGTTAGTATGCGGGCTTTCTTCTGTACGAAATCTGCAATGTTAGTAATCGTCACCTCCCTTGTCTTTGCCTCCGTTATTTCATCTGCAACTTCGTGCCATTTCTGTCGTAGGCTGAAAGGAAGTCTGGCCACTACTTTCTTTAGACTGTCTGGGTTTTCAATCTTGCTTAGGTATCCGATTTCATTCAATGTGTTCTTACAGGTGGTCAAGAGAGCAGAAAAGGACTGTAACGCTGCGCCATCCTCCGCTTTAATCGCTGGTCCATTAGTCACGCGTTCTACATAAGCAGAAGCAATCTTGTACGGCTGCCCATACCATTTAGTGAGCAGTTTTCGAGCCTCTTGATACCCTTCCTCCGGATCCATTGCTAAACAACTATGCATCAACTCCTGAACATCGCTTGCTGTGTACTGCACAAGGTAATACATTCCCGCACTATAACTTGCGGTCTTCACCACGATCATGCTCTCAAAGGCTCTAATGAAGCGGCAATACCCAATAGGGTCGCCGGAAAATGTGGGAACTTCAAGCTGCGGCAATGTTAGAGCTAAAGTGTGAAGCTGTTGTTGCTTTAGCAGTTGTTGCACTTGCTGGTTTTGCTGCTGTTGAATATTTAGCATATTGCGGTTCTGTTCCTGTTGTTGACGTTGCAAATCCAATAATAGACGTAACCCCTCTTCACTTGATGTGGAATACTGAGATTCCCTGTCCTCAAATGTGCTACTCCGACTTTCTTTTCCATTTACTTCAGCTACTGAGTGTTGCGTGATCCTTATATGAGGCTGCTGAGTCTCCCTAGGTTCTTTGGTTAAACAGCATTCAACTTTTATGGCAGGTGTCAAATTTCAAAAGCCTTTTTCCGCCCCACGCACTGAAATCCCGGCTTTGGCTTCTGCAAGGGCACGGTCTTCTGCTTCGGCTTCAGCAATTTCAGTCTCAAGTGCTAACTCTTGCTTCCTTTGTTGCAAACATAATTTTTCCTGTTGTAAGGCTTGCTGTTCTTGTAACATGGAGGCTTTGGCCGTTAAAGATGCTCTTTTCGCCGCCGCTGCTATCCTGGCACTACTGACTGAACTTGGTGTAGAAGATTTGGAGCTTGCTCTTGAACTGGCCTTAGATTTCTGTGGAACCTTTGATGCAGCTCGAGAGCCAACATTGCTAATTGAGTCCTCGGGGTCCAGAGTCAATAGATTAGTTGCTCTTGACGGTTCTTTAAATTTCTGTATCCAATCCTTGATGATCCTTTTGGAATTGCTGGCAAGAAGCATGGTAACTTTAGATAAGATAAGATAAGACTTTATTGAAAACTCCCCTGAGGGGCTTTTTGGTGATCAATACATCATGTTTAGAATGAAAGATAACATAAATTAAAATGTATATAATATAAGACTGATCCATAAAAGGTAGAAAATTACCAATCGAAAATCTATAAATACCTAAGTATCCTGTAATATATGCTTAAGTTTACGCTTAAAAACCTCGTGATTTTTACTAAGTTTAAGATCTTTGTCTAAGCTGTTCCATAAACTGACAGCTCTGTACTGGAAGGACCGCTGACCGGTGGCTGTTCTGAATAAAGGAATTGTTGACTGTTGTGAATTTCGTGTCACGCGACCGGAAGCTTGGCCTCTGGTAACTGGCTTGGATCTAAGGTAGTCAGGGGTGCAACCTGTCATACATTTGAAAGTAAAAACAGCGTCTCTTAGGTAAAGTTGCTGTGTTACAGTTAGTCCCGTAGCACTGGAGTAATGTGATCGAATTTTCTCTTTCCGCTTATTATTCTAGCGGCGAAGTTCTGTACATGTTGCAAAATTTTTGTCAGATGTATTAGACCAGACCGTGGAACAGTAAAAGAGTGTACTAAACACTAGCGCGTTAATTATATTTACAAGAAGGTTTGGATTAAAAGCGTACTTTGCACGATTTATCTGAGCAAGCCTAGAGATACAAGTAGCAGCGAGAGCTGTGATATGAGGGTCAAAAGACAGAGTAGGGTCAAATACCACTCCTAAGTCCTTAATGGAGTTCGTTGGTAAGAGTTCCTTCCCCAAGAAAGACAGCTTAAAGCTTGGCAATTTACAAATCATCTGTTGACTGCCAAACACCATTAATTTTGTTTTGTCCGGGTTCAACAAGAGGTAGTTCTCAAAACACCAATCGCGGATGCGTTGTAAGTCAGCGTTAATTTTATCTTCAGTAGCGTGACACTCATCGACTGTGAACGAAAGAATCAATTTCGTGTCGTCTACGTAGCACGCGGTTGAGCACACCTTACTGACTGCAGGTAGGTCGTTTATGTAGATGCTGAATAGTAGAGCTGCAAGCTCGCTACCTTGTGGTACTCCACACATTACAGGCAGAGCATCAGACAGCTCAGCATTTATGCGGACCACTTGAGATCTTTGGGACAAATAGCTGTTGAACCAGGAGATTGCCGATGGGGCCAGGCCAGTGGCTTTTAATTTTTGTAGTAAAATGCCGTGATTGATGCTATTGAATCCTCAATCTCGTTTCGATCATCCATTTGAATATGATACACTTGGTGGGCTGCTTCGAAGCCTGTTATCGCTTCGTCTAACTCTACAAGGTTTTGTTCAATGTTGTACGGGTTGCCAAAATCAGACATCATATTTCTCGCTTCATTTCGCCTATGGGTAATAATTCCTTTAGCGGCGCTTCTAAGGGCCTTTAAATGAAGACTTTGCTCGTATCTAACTTGGGATTGATCAATAGTGACATTAGGATGTCTCATCCGAACTCTGCCAGTTGCATTTTCCGCTGCCTCAGTCGCCGAATTTACTCCGCGATACACAGACATCTCAAACATCAAGGAAAGCTTCAAACAATGTTATCATTGAAACACGAGGCCAATTCGTAACGGGCTTCAAACATCGTTTAAAACACGTAAACGTAAAGTTTATTCACAACAACGAGCTTGACTGAAAATAGAACAAAATAAACAATTATTTACAACGTTTAAAGACAGAGAGAACTTACTACGAGAAACACAGACCTACAGCTTTTTCCCGAAAGACTGATAGGCCTCTGGACGACGATGATCACGAGGGAACTTACAATAATAACAACCCTAGCTCTAATAACTCGAGGATAGAAAAAGCTCATTAGCATAATAGCCTAACGCACGCGAAAATATCAACTGTCCCAAATGGGCCTTTTAGGGCAGAATAGCACGAGAGTTACCATCAAGTGTATTCTGTTCAGAATCTTGCATTGATGCATGTAAGGCCTAAAATTCATATCAATCTTCTTTACAGCTCTTTTGACTCATGTTATGCATACATGGTGTTTCAAAAGTTCTTTCCAATTTAAAGTTGTTAATTTTTTAAACGAATCAATATTTGTTAGAACTTTGTCATTACATTGAGGTAGAGAATTTATTAAACTAGTTGGCAATAGCAATTTTCCGTCCATATTTGTGTCCTTTGTGTACGTTGTCACTTTCCCTAATTTGTTGTTATTCTCTGATTGTTTTCCTGAACTTTCTGTCTTCTCTGTCACAAAAATGAAGTCAGACTTGTTTATGCTAGATCTCAAGCAGCCATATTGAGATCATCTGGTCATTTAGTCAAAGAAATTGCTACATTTTTTAACAAGATGGTACGTTGGGTGAATCGCAAGTGAACAAAGAAGAGATTGCTTCAAAGACAAACAGAGAAGTAGACAACCAGATGTTTTTGCCAGTGCTGCTAAAAAATTAATCAAAAAGGTAAAGTACAAACGGAACAATTCAACAAGGAAGATTGCCAAGAATCTTAAACAGAAAAATATTGAAGTATCGGGCATAAGGGTGTAGAAATACATGACCGGGAAAGGATGGAAGGCTTTCAAGCGAAAGAAAATACCTTTGTTGAGTGAAAAGGAAAGGAAAACCCATTTGAGATTCACTAAGAAACACATAGGGCTGACAGCACAAGATTGGGCAACTTTTTATATACAGATGAGCATCCTAAATATCTTTTCAAGTACCCTAATCCAACAAAACAATATTGTATTAGGCTAGCACGAATGTGATGTTCCTCCAACTTTCTAAGTGAAGGAGAGTGCGGAGGTAATGGTGTGAGGTAACATGACGAGTTGTGGGCTCACAAAGTTACACATGCTACCTGCAGGCCAAACCTTAACTCCTGAGTTCTACATCGTCCAGATCCTCGAGAAAGAAGTGAAACCATTAAGATCAAGGCATTAGGTGATGGGTGGCCAGATAGAGAGGAAGTTGTTTAGCTCAACGAAAGAGATGACATTTGTTCAGGATGGAGCACCGGCTCACACTTCAAAGGCAAGTCAGACATGGTGTCAGAAGAATTTTTCAAACTTTATAGCCTAGAATGGCTGGCCAGCAAACTCTCCTGATCTCAATCCCTTGAAGAACATCTGGAGTATCATTGAGGAGGCAGCGTACAAAGATCCAGCCCTCAAAACGATGAAACAGCTGAAAAAGCGACTGCGTTTTACACAGAAAAATGTGCCTCTTGCCTCACACATTCTATGCCTAGGTGCTTAGAAATGTCATTAAAGATAAATGAGGGCATTCTGGCTACTAGTAATTGAAATGATCGAATGGAAAATGGGCAAAAAATAACATGCCTAATTTTTAAGTTACAATAAATAAATAGTGGAACAAACCTTTGAAACACCCTGTAGTTCTATTTTCTACAAGTGTTCATACTTAAACGCTTTACATATCGCATAAAGGTATCAACAACCTATCTTTATGGTGTTTTACAGATCACGTAAAGGCATCAATAACGCATCTTTACTTACGAAATAGAAGACATGCGCTGTGCTTCCATTGAGTGATAGAAACACAAGGGGAAGTTTGGGAGAACAAGAAGTGCTGTGGGAACAATAGCTGCAGGTGAGTGTTTCCACAGTTTTTTTTCAATTCTCCCAAACTTTCACAAGTTTTTTTGTAAGTTGTTAGAAACATGGAGTACGTTTTCTATTTCTCTTAGAAAACACTGCAACAAGAAAAAGGAAAACAACTTGTCAACTTTAATTATCAAATTGTAAATTCTCTTTGCTTGCACCATCCATTCTTCAACAGTTTGCTAGTTCTGTGTCTCCATCGAGGTATAGAAACAATTTTTTACCAATCAGCGTGTATTTTTTTCGGACTGTTTTCAATGGCCCGGTTCATACACTGTACTTCACATGAGCCAAATCAAAATCAATTTTGGGCCCAAATTTATTACTTTATTTTACCCCCCCCCTCTCTTAATTCTGCCAAATTTATTAAATGTGCTTCTTCAGGTCAGTGGTAAAACATCATAAATTGGAACGTTCATCTCAAACATGGCAGACTTCACGCAAAACAATAACAAAGTGCGAACAAAAGCCTTTCTGCTTAAAAAAGCGATTGAAAAGACTTTAAGGAGAAGAAAACGAATGGAAATTGTATTGAACTGTTTAGTTTCAAGGAGAAAGCCAATGTGTGTTTCCTGAGTCTGATGACGCAGGCAAATATTGCCGTGATGCAGAACTGTTCTTGTTACTGACTACAAAGAAATACTGGCTCCTTTGACTGTGTTTGGTCACACGATTCTGACAAGCAGTTCAAGGAAACACTTTGAGAATCCTGAGAAACTTTTAACTTCAACCTGTCCTGAATCAGGCATGTTCTTGAGAGATACTGCCAATGAGGAGCCAATATCATCCTAGTTCAGATTAGCATTCTGCTTTTATGGTCTCTTCCGGGACGATTATTATTATTATGCATGAAGCTAAAAAAACTTCATAGGCTGCCGGGCACTTGTTACTACAATAAATAAAAGTGATGAATGATGATGGAAGTGCCAAAATCTTAACAAATGTGGAGATGTTTTAGGACTGTGCCCTTCATCAGTGGAATGTTGTTAGGAGTTGCACCATGATTTCAGGTTTTGAATTTAAAATTTGAAAGTTGGGCTTTGCATGTTTGTGAAAACCAGCATTGAGGCCATACAGCTGGCATGTCCTCACTTGAAAGATGAGCTGCATCTCCTGCCTCTTCCTCTGCTTGTTCCCATCACAGAGTTTGATCCCGCAGACCAGTGCGTCGACTGCGGTATGTTCATTAGCACTGATAAGCTCAGTGACGGGAAAACCAGGTGCATTCTTGTCATTACTTTGGAGATGTTCACCAAAACGTTCCCTCAAAGTATGCCCAGTCTCACCGATGTAAATGGCAGGGCAGCACCCAGGGGGGGGAGGGGGGTACTTAAAGTTTAGTACAGGGAGGCTCTGCCTCGAGGTCCAACCCCTTACCCTTTTATATACCATTTTGGCTGAAAAGGTACCCCTTTTATATACTTTTTATTGAACAAAGGTATCCCTTTCACACACATACTTTAAGAAGTCTTGTTCTCATTTTCATGTGGGGTGTCTATTTGAAATATTATAATTAAAAGCCCTTTTAAATACCTACATGACTGATTTCCCTACCCTTTTATATACCTCAACTTGTGAAATCCCTACCCTTTTATATACCCAAACCCTGAAAAAGGTACCCCTTTCGGGTGGAGCCTCCCCGTATAGGCCATTATAGGGAGTACCCCCCCCCCCCGCGCCGGGGCAGCAATGGCAGGAGGTACAGTAAATCGGACAAGAGGTCAAACAAGTGAAGGAATCTTTAATTGTTAAGCGATCCTTTGGCCCCAGAAGATCAGTTTTGCTGGAAATATGGCCACAAACACGACAACTTGGTGTTGATATGAATAACTACCTCTGAGTGTTGCAGCCTGCTTTTTTTCCATGTGAACTAGTGATGTTCACATACGCTTACAGTTTATTTATTTCCAATTGAATTTTGCAATAAAGGGCATGCCTGCAACTATGAAAGGCTAATCTAGGCAGGCCATGCCTTAATAGCTGACTTACAAAAATATATTAAATCAGAAATTAAGGCACTACTGATGTATTTTTGGGGGTGCGTTGCTAAGGATATAATGGTCAAGTAAATTGAGAGAATTTGGCATTATTTTGGTCAGGTTCAAACTTTTGTAAACCAGTGACCCTAAATATGACGTCATTTTGCCACACCCATGGTCACACGACCTTTAAAAGAAAACTCTAAATCTTTCTATGTGCTACACAATTTGTGTATTTAATCAGTGGTTTGATAATTTGTATTCATTTTTGTATTCTGCTAAGCATGGGTTTCTTTTTGAAATATGTTCTTTTTTGAGAAATAAACGATATTGAAATACCCATAACATTTTTGAAAAATAGGTCTGCAATGCGTACATGTGTGGCTTACGAGTCGCCTTGCTTGTAACATGTAATTAAAGTAATACTGAAGGGAAGATTACAAGCTGGAATTAGGTGGTAATAAGTCAGTTGTAACATTTGGATTAAATTGGCCATAACGTTCATTGAAAATTTAATTTGTGGACAATGGAAGAAGTAACTTTCTGGATGTTTCAGTCAGAGAGAAAGTATGGATTGACAGTATCTCTCTAGAGATGAACACTTTTTCATATGATGGTCAAAAGAAAATCAGAATTGAAATTCTCATGAATTGCCACTATTGACAATTGCACATATGGTTGAGGATTTTCCAGGACCCTACTTTGATTTATATTTATATACCTTCAACCAAGCAAAATGTTTGGGTTGAAAGCTATGTTTTGGGTATAAACATATGCACATGTAGAAATGCCAGACAAGGAGAGCTCGAAAACACGTCCAAACCAGACATTCACTGTGCATTACTGCCTCAATGGACCTGCACGAAAAAAACAAGAGGGCAATGGGGAAAAAAGCAAGTCTTTTCACACATTTTGTAAGGATTTCGATAATGTTTTCCCTGTATACCTGAACATTTGTTTTCATTTGTAGCAGTTAACACAGTAATTAGGGTTGGAAAGTCAAAGGTCTTCAGAAGTAATGACACTCTGTTTATATCACAACTGGTTAATAAACAGTAAATGTACTCTGGACACTAGCATGAAATGTTCTGATTTCATCAGTAATGGTTGAGCTATATGCATTTTGTCACTCTGATATTGATGCTGGTTTGCCAGTATCTCTTGTCTAATATGGTCTGCTGATTCATATATAATTTTTTGTCTGATATTGATGTTGGTTGAACAGTCTCTTTTCTTTACATTCTGCTAATTCATTTGCTTTTTATGTCTTTGATACTGAGATTGGGTTGCCAGTCTCTTTGTTCTAGATTCAGAAGACTCATTTGCAAATTTTTTTCTTTTCCTAGATTCTTCACTTTTATTTGCCCTTCTCCTTTTCTCATATTCACATCTGGCAATCAATAGTTTTTCTTTTTCTTCTAAAGTTCAGTTAAAGACTATCGCCTCCTTTTAATAGGTTGTGTTTATGTTTCTTTTAGCACTGAAAGGTAAATGTTTCATTTTTGGACTCTCGTGGACATTTTGCAAAACAAGTTCATTATCCCCGACGAAGACACCATTAATTTCAAAGGAACAACCCCTATTTATAAGCATACTAATGATACAAATTTTTTTTTTTTTTATTATTATTTTAATTTTTTTATTTACATGACTTTCACTTACAATGTTTACAACATTTCAACTTATTAAAGTATACTTGCACTACACTTACTTAAAACTTAACATATGTACTTGCATTATAATTACCTTTTACACGGTGTTTAAACTGTGTTAACTTACACTACTTACAGATACATGCATTACAATACAATTACACTATTACAGTTGATTTATTTACGTTTTTACTTACATGCTAATTGTCGAGTCACCCATACTAATAGGGTATTAATTTTATAGAATTCAATAGATTAGCATATAAGAAGACAGAGAAAAGGAACAAATTGAGATACAAAGCCGGCGAAAAAAAGGACCTAACACAAACTTATAAAGATAGAAAAAATTTCCATTTGTTCCTGAATTCCTTCTCCTTATTACAAGTAACTGCAATATATTTTTCTAGGTACATTTTGTCGCGCACTAGTGAGACAAAATCGTCGAATCGGTACTTTATGGTATTTAAAGCGTTAACATATAAGAAATATTTACCCAAAATAATGAGATGGTTGAGGGCTAAACAGTAGGTGTGACAGCGAATAATTCCGAACATAACCTCCAGTTCTGACAGTAGCAGTTTCGTATTACTAGAGGTCGAGTACCACTCCTGGAATCTATTCCAAAAAGAACTTGCGTATTTGCAGTTTATAAACAGATGCCACAGGGTCTGACACTCTAAAGGACAAAAGGGACAGGAGGGCGAAGCGACTTTTTTCATTTTGTGTAACAAGCTATTCGTTGGTAAAACTCGGTGAATGATTTTGTATTGAAACATTGCCAATTTAATTTCTTTCGTGGCTTTGAATGGTAGGAGATAGATTTTATTCAAGTCGCTTTTTCAATGCCAGACGTTAAAAGTTTTTTCTCAGAAGTTGGTGGAGGTAGACCTTCTAGGCTAAGCAGGATACTATATATTGCCTTGCATGATAGTGAACAGATTGAGGTGGGAGGTGTGACTGGGTCTTTGGAACTTTCTTGCAACAGTTTCTTCCAATTTTGTGGAATAGAAGAAAGAATGCTATAATATTGTAAAAAGTTACATTTTACATTAAATTTATTGCGAAAAGAATCAAATGGAAGGAAACGACCCTCACAAGAGTCAAATAGATCCGAGATTTGTTTTATTCCTGCGTGATACCAATGAGAAAAGAATACCATTTTCTTATTCACAGTTAAAAATCGATTATTCCAGATTGGCTGTGAGAGAACTTCATTTTTATTTTTAGGTATGGCCGTTGCGATGTCCTGCCAGTAAAAAATGATTTGTTTGTAGAAAGCAGGAAGATGGTTGTTTAGGTCAAGGAGATTATAATCATAGTTACATTTAAACAGTTCTGTACCGCCAACATCGGCTAGGAGCGATTTTGGTATGTACTGCCATGGAGCATCCGATTTAGAGCATAATCGTTTCACCCAGTTTAACTTAAGTGCTTTGTCGAAGAGAGAAAAATCCTTCATGTCCAAGCCACCAGCTGTTTTTTGCTTGAAGAGGGTAGTCTTTTTTATTTTGGCGGGTTTGTGATTCCAAATAAAGTCGAACGTGATCTTGTTTTCTTCTTTACTGAAGTCTTTAGGGGTACACATGACGCTGCAGATAAAGACCAGTTTTGAAAGTGCTAGAGTTTTAATTATATTTATCCTACCAACGATGGAGAGGTCTCTCTGGGACCACATGTTCAATGTTCTCTTTAGAGATTCTAGTTTGTCAAAAAAATTTTTCTTTTCAGACACTTCTAGATCATATGTAAAATGCACTCCAAGCGCGTAAACTGGCTCGCTGCTCATTTGGAGTTCAAGTATGGTGTCTTTTCTGTGGCGCATGCAGCCAAGCCATAGCATTTCAGATTTTGTTTGGTTTAGTTTTAGACCAGAGCACCTTTCGAAAAGCGATAATAAATCAAATAACTTTGACACCAATTGGACGTCAGAGAGAAGTGCAGTTGTGTCATCTGCATATTGCGAAAGTTTGACTTCGTTATGTTTATCTATTGCGATACCTTTTATTTCTTTTGATCGTCTAATACTTTGTGCGAGTAACTCAATAGCAATAATGAATAATGTACCAGAAAGTGGGCAACCTTGACGCACTCCGCGTTCTAGATGAAAATGTTTTGAGGCGTACCCGTTATTCAAAACACAACTAGAGATATCTGTATAAAACACTTTTATCCATTGTCGGAGGTCGAGACCGAAATTAAACGTTTCGAGGCATTTATGAATAAAATTCCACTCAATCGAGTCAAAAGCTTTCTCAAAATCTAAAAATACGGCTACCCCTGGAATATTGTTCTCTTTAGTGAATTGCATTGTGTCTGCTATTAACCTGATACTTTCCCCAATGAACCTTCCTTTAACATACCCAGATTGGCAAGGATGAATTAAGTTCGGCAAGATCTTCTCCAAGCGCAGAGCAATGGTCTTCGTTGCGATTTTATAGTCTACATTCAGTAGAGATACAGGTCGCCAATTTTTTAAATATTCGGTATTCTTCTTCGGAATTAAGGAAATAATTCCTTGGCGTTGAGAGATGGAAAGAGTACCGTTTTGAAAGGTGTAGTTAAAGCTGTTTACCATAAATGAACCGAGCAAGTTCCAAAAGTAGCGGTAGAATTCAGGCGTTAACCCATCTGTGCCGGGAGTTTTGTTGTTTTCCATAGTTTTTAACGCAATCTCACACTCATCAATAGACATGACACCTTCGCACGTTTTCGCGACTTCTTCTGATAATTCATTTTCTATTTCAAAGAATTCTTTGAAAGTTGGGTAGTTGGGGTCCATATTTCTTGTTGTGTAAACCTCTTCGAAATAACGTTCTTCTTCCTCCAGGATGTCTTTCGGGTTTGTGATTTTGTCACCATCGTTATTAACTAACGACGTTATATGTTTCTTTTTTTGGTTCCCTTTTTCTAAGTTGTAAAAATATTTACTATTCCTCTCACCGTGCTCGTACCAACGCGCTCGACTGCGCACGATTGTTCCTCGTGTTTTGATACCCGCAATTTTAGAAAGCTTGAATTTTATTCTCTCTAGCTCGGCCTTAAGGGAATCACTATATGACGTCTGGAGTTTGGTCTGCAATTTTATCATTTCCGACAAAAGAATTGATTCTTCATCACGTTTTCGTTTCGCTTTCTTCTTTGAAAAAGCTATAGTAAAGGCACGAATTTCCATTTTCATCATTTCCCAATACAACCCTTTGTCGTTGACTTGTTCATGTTTTTTTGCAAACATCGGAATTTTAAATGTCAACAGTTCCACGTAATTAGTATCTGATAGCAAAGAGTTGTTAAACTTCCAGAACCCTGGCCCTCGAGGGAGCTCACTTTCATTAAAAGACACCGAAAGGGCGACGGCAGAGTGATCTGAGTAAATGTTTGGAACTATTTTGCACTCTTTTACGCGATCTTTTAGCTGCTTTGAAATAAAGAAGTAATCTAGTCTACACTGTATTTTCATTGACGGGTTAGCCCATGTAAAGCCAGGCTGATTTGGATTTTTGAAACGCCATGAATCAACTAAATTGTGTGTTTTGATTAACGATTGAAGTTCGTTGAGAGAAGCTTTTTTGCTGTCAATCGGTCTACCGCCTTTTTTGTCTAAAGTGCTAATTGTGCGGTTAAAATCACCTCCTAGCACGAGGTTGTCGTTGGCGTAAGGGACGAAATTCTTTTGAAACGTCCCTGAGGAAAACAACTTGTTGGGTTGCGTCGTTTGGTGCGTAAATATTGACCAAAACTGTTTTGCTACCATCAATAATAGTCTCGGCCAAAATACATCTGCCAAAATTATCTGCAGCAATGTTCTCCAAGTCAACATCAAGACGTGGATTGAATAAAATCATCA
>CM042746.1:25985218-25989058 GCA_022496165.2 Catalaphyllia jardinei | reverse complement strand
ATAGATTCCGGCGAGGAATAAGTTTCTTGCAGGAAGATTATATCTGATTGTTGTTGATGCAACCAACGAAAAACTTGTCTTCGCTTTCTCGAACTGTTTAGCCCTCTAACGTTAAGTGATAGCAGTTTATACATCTAGCTTCTAATGAAAAGATAGACAAGCCATCCATGAAATAACGAAAATAGCTGTCTTACAAATATGCTCACAGTCCGGTTGATATTTATGAAAAGGTTTGAATCTTATTACCTCGTTGGCATCAAAACAAAATTGATCAACATTACAGAAGAGAAAGCTAGAAAGAAAACACTTGCAGAAACATACACAGAAACAATTAACTATTACAGACTTACCTAAAACTTTGTGCGGTATTTTGACTGGATATCGAAGTAAAAGGCTGCAGCCCTCAAGTATGTGGTTCCGTACAAAAAGACAATTTTCACTTAACTACGGTTTAGCGATCATTTCAACTTAATTGTTCATTAAACGCCCATAGAAAGAAAATTGGGACGTTTCATCGCCACGGTAAAGAGCACCGTTGATGATCAGCTTTTCGACATTAAAGTATGCAGCCTTCTTCTCACGCTTGGCCGCCTTTAGTATCGGATATAATACCTTCCTTACCTCGTCAACTTCTTTGAGAAAATCGTCGGATACTCCAAATCCGGCACCTCTTGGAAGATTTTTAATGTAGGATTTGATAAAAAATTTATCTTGAAAATCCGTCAGCTTAACTATAATCGGTCGCGGTTGAAGACTTCGGCCATTTGATTGAGAACGGCGTGAAGTAATTCTGTGGACTCTGTCAAAATTAATACTTTCTTCATCGACTGGAAGGATCTTCAACTTCGTACGCATGAATTCTCTTAGGGCGAGTTCAGTGTCATCGTTTGTTTCGTTTTCACGTTCCTTTATTCCAAAGAATTTCATATTTCCTCTACGGCTGTGACATTCGAGTTTAACATGTCGGCGATGTAGCGATACAAAGTTTTCAGTTCCTCCAATGGTAAGCAAGTGAATTTCCCAAATGAATAGGGCTCCCTGTGCAAATCACTGGAATGAGCATTAAAAATGTTCAAGCTTTGTTCTATATCTTTAATGACTACAACTGTATTAATTCCAATGGTTATCAAACAACAATTGTAGTTAAGTAGAAAATTTGAAAACACTTCTGTCAGAGAATTTTAATAGATATGTATGGCCCATTATATGATTATTTGGTGTCATGAACTTGTCAAACTTCCTTTTAATGGCAATTCTTAGGTGTAAAATTTATTGGAAATTGAAATGATGCACGGAATATCTGTAAATGCAAATGTATGGACAGAACATCTTATAGAAATGTACATGTACAGATTATTTGCAATGATAAGAATATTACTAAAAGTGGAAGAAGATGAAAAATTGATATCTTCTATGTGATGATAAATAACAAAAGTAAGCAACATTGTTCAGTACACATTGCATACCAGCATTTTCACCAAAGAGTACTTGATTTCCTTGATTGTAGTTAGCACATATTGTTCTTGTTGCTTGTAGAAAATCATTTGTGAAAACCAAAACATCATATCATTCCACATTTTGTATTGTCCAACAACTTGTTTCAGAACGGGCAAGTAAAATAGATTTAAATGGAACATCATAAGCATTACACTCCAAAAATGATCTTTAGGGACCGGCCGTTATTTATGTTGGGGGGGGGGGGCGGGGGGAATGCAAGTATAATACAGCCTATTTCACCTTATGAAACCTTCAGGTGGCTTCAGGCACTTTCAAACACTTTCAAACTCTCAGTGGTGCAACCTGGGCCGCATCGATAAATCAAGCCCAAGGATCAAGCCAATGGTTGTTAGCTTGCAAGAGTGCAATGACTCCTTCCAGTGTTGTACAACATCTACTGAAGATTCAAGCACTTAAATGTTGTCTTTTGAGAACGCAAAAGCTCTTCCACAAGCTGCATTGATAACACAACCCAGGTCTGGGTGTGTTGGTATCTGGGAGGAGAACTTGCTCGCGAAACCATCACCTGAAAAAACTACTAGAGACCATGCTCGCAAGCAAAATGGCTACGGCACTAGACCACGTGACAGGTGCTCGACTCTTGTGGACAAAGAAATAAATAAATTAGATGACGCCATAATGTGGCATTACACATGTGAAATTTAGTTTTTTTGCCCAACCGGAAGTCAGATTCTCTACACATGCGCAGTTGATCTGACAACAGAAAGCGTGAGGTGAACACTCTCAATCATGCGCTTATATGTAAGGCAGTGAAACGAGCGCATCTGAGCAAAAGGGTGTGATGCAGTACACTGGGGTCTACTAAAACAAGGAGATGTTACTTTTTCAAAAGAAATTACATGAAACTCCCTTCTTTGTGAATTAGCAACTTTTTTGCTGCATTTTTGTTCTGAGGCAATAGGAAAAAGTGAGTTTTTCAGGGATGAAAATAGGACTAAGTTTCGCGCTGTGAATGAGTAAGATCTTCTCATGCTAGTTGTACACTTAAGCTTTTGATTTATGAATAAAGTTTATGCAAGAAAGCTCTTCTCTCTGGTATCGAGTTGCCTTGTGAGTTTCTCAGAACAATGTTTAATCACAGCTAATTTCTTCTTTCGATAGTTTCTTATTCTTTCTACCTCTTTGTCGAGTTTGCAGAAATTTGCATAGTGGATCGCATGCACTTTCATGTCCGAGTGGGTGTCAAAAACTTGACTGACAAAATATTTTTTGCCATCTTTTATGATGATGCTGCAACAGTTTTCACCAATGCTATAAGGCTACTAAGATCATTTGTGTTTCTTCAGCAAAGTGAAATTCTATAATGGAAAAATAAATTAGACAAGGACTTTAGAGAACTCAAACAACTGTTGGGCAAAGAAAGTGATACCACAACTTTGCTGATTATCTCTGTTGTCTTCTGATATTTCCAGCTAAACTTTCTCTGCCCAACTTTCCTTCCCAACATTGAATCAGCCCCCTTTTTTTTTAATGTTTTGTAATTTTTTTGGTTTGGTTTTGTCCTTTTTAAAGTTTTAAAACGACTATAATTGAAACAATTAGGAGGTTGATATCAAATTTTCCAGGTCGGCGAGTGGGTTTTCTGGTCAGCTCACGACATCATGACATCAGTCACCGGGAGTGACATTTCACTTCCTTAGCAACATGCAAAAATCCATCTGTGGGCCCTTAACTAATAAAGTAGAAGGGAAAGAGACAGTATTGAAAAACAACAAAAAAACCATGGTAAGTTTTCATCACATCAAAATGCAACCACTGGTGGTTGAGGAAAGATGAGGCTGGTTCCTGGGCCATAACAACAATAGCTTTATTCATCCCTTATTTAGAATAAATTAGATTAAATTACAGTGCCATCTGCAATCACTTTGAATTCGTCAAGCGGGATTCATTGTATTTGAGTGTTCAAAGGTTGGTATGTGAGTATCAAAGGAATCCTGCCCATCTTTTCCTCTGTTGAATTGCTTTTGGTAAGGGCGTTGCTTTGAGGCATTGCCAAAATGACTGGCCTGGGAGTGTCTACGGTGTGGACAATATGTCAGGAGGCAACAAGAGCAATAGTAGAAAGCATGTGGGGAGACTTTTTTAGCAAGTACATGCCAAAAAAACATTGAAGATTCCAGGAAGAATATGCTAGACATGGAAGAAATGTTGCAATTTCCTTATTGTTGGGCAGCGATCGATGGCTGCCACATTCCCATTAGGTGCCCACCTGGAGGTCCCAAATCCTCTTAAGGGTATCACAACTACAAAAACTTTTATTCAGTTGTGATGATGGCAATGATGGACGTGAACTGTCAATTCAGTTGGAGTAGCTGTGGATTT
>CM042746.1:25952369-25962369 GCA_022496165.2 Catalaphyllia jardinei | reverse complement strand
TCGCCGCTTTGTGCGCTCGCGTAATTGCTTAAACCGCCAAGCTACGCAGGCTACTATCATCCAAAACTGAAAAAAATCAACATGCCACAGCGAAAGCGTGACACGGAAAGGAGATCACGGTGACTCCTCTGTCACTCAGATATTCATGCAAAAAGAGATTACAGACAGATTACAGCACAAAGACGTTTTTTGTAATCTAAACACTTGAGCGAAACATGATAGTGACGATTTCGACAACGCACGACAAATTTTGTGCTGTGAATCAGTAAATTACTTATCATAGCTGCGGTTCCACAAGACCTTTTCAGACAGGAAAAAAAAGACTTACGATCATTTTTATTCGATTCCCACAGAGAAACTGCGCACGGGAATTTACTAATCGGGTGGAAACAGGAAACCGCGGCCGGCACATCATGACAAATTTTTGTGGTGCTGCAATTAACCTGACAGGTACCAGATATCAGATATTTGAGAGACAAGGCAACTATAGCAAACTTTTGTGGTTGACTATGATAAACAGACTACTTTCAGTGGTACATAAGTTTTGTGATTCGTTTCCTTTTCACTGTACCGCTGGCGAGCGAGAAGACCTCTGACATCCAGGGTATTTTCACTGCAACATTAGACCAGAAGATACAAATCTACATGCAGTGTTATGTAATGGCTATTTATTCCAGCAAGATCAAAATCAAGCACCAGCAGTATACGCTCCACATCTCTACTATTCGAAGTCGGAGACGCCTTCTATGCATTCTTCTTTTAAAAAACGAAGTTTTAGAGCGCTAAAATAACCAAAGAACAGCTTTAAGAAAAAGAAACGTTTCGCGATTTAATAGCGATTTCGCTTGATAAATTTAATTTCGCGATAAAAACTGCCAGATAAAAAGTTGACCTCGGGTATCTATTTGGATAATTTGCAATGTAACCAGAAAATATGACCTGACCGGAAACCAAAGCTGATCCCAACCCACCGAAATAAATGAGAAAGTCTGAACTCGAAAGCCGTGTCAACAGTTCAGTTTCCTAGACTGAACCGTGATACGTGCGTCAGGTAAATACTATTCACGAATTCTTTGGCACACATCTGTCACTATGCAGAATGTGATTGGCTGTGGCATTTACCAGGACAAGGTATACCAGTTCGCAGGATAGTATTACTTGGCGTGAATTTCCGGTCATATTGGCGAAAAAATTGCTAGTTTTTTCTGGTCAAAACATACTTTTCGAAAACAGCCGTCCTTCTTCGCTCCCGGCCCAAGCAGGAGCCAAGAAGGACAACTGTTTTCGCAGGTTTAAAACATACTCATTTCAGGACCTTTCCGACTTTGTCTAGCCAAAATAGTCCCAACAATCGTGAAAAACACAAACTATATAACGTCATTGTTACTGGATATCAGCGTGACCTTTGCCATAACTCTGGTGAACTTCTACAATTTGGCGACTTAAGAGAAATGTCAAAAACAATCGAATTGCTGCCTTGGAAAACTTATGAAAATCTTGAACAAACATCATTTTAGCCATAAAAGTAAAAAAAAAAACATTTGCCAGACTACAATAGCTACCCTGATTCAAGCCTCCAGTCGTACTGGTATGAAAGGTAACCCAGCGTCACGTTCATCAAACATGTTCCAGATATGCCGTATTTAGAGAAAGAGTGACTCAAAGTTTTTCTTCGGGTAAGGTCATCATACCCGATAATCAGTGGGCAACTTTAGTTTCGCGTTTATGTTGAATAAATTCCAACTGGTGGAACCAAAAGACTTTGCAGTAGTCCGTGTTCTGTATCAAGAAAGATATTCTGGCGTCACATGCCGTTTATAAGAAAGTGCGACACGCGCGACAAAAGTTCTGCTTTGTATCGCTTGCGTCTCCCTAATTTATTTCAAAATTGGAAGAAATGATTACGCCAAAAACGTGCATCTGTGGTAACCCTGGAAATCTAGGTTACCTTAATCTTTAAACATGCTTTGTGAAAGTACAAACAACGGAATGTTTAACTACGCGTAAAATCCGTTCCCTTCCTTCTTAGCACGTGATCAAAGTCCAAACTCATGCTAACAACATGTATATTTGCGCGCTATAAAACTAAGTATAACGCTCACAGAATTCCATCCCGCTTTAAGAGTAGAATTCTGTCGAGACGCTAATTTCGAGAAAAATCAGCATCAGGGAAGGAGTGTAACAAAAAGGCAACATTTCATAAGTTCACATAATTAGATTTTCGTTCTCTTAGCGTTTCTGCCACATTACCATATTGTAAAAATTCAGAACAGAACGAACTGCTCCTTTTTCACGCATATCCGAAAACAACTACATTTTACGAATTTTGCTAAAATGTTTTCGTGTGTATGTCTGTTGCAGCCTGCGAATAGGCTCCTGGCAAGAAAAATCAGCGAAGTGGTCAGCAGAAAAAAAATTTGGCGAGCGTGGTACAGAAGAATGGGCAAAGCGTTGTCTGTCGGTGTATGGCAAGCACACACTCAGATAGAATGTTCTCTATATAATGAGAAAACTTGTGCATAGAACTTGATTTAAATTTAAATATTAAGTGTATAAAAGATTACAAGCTGTACTAGTAAACATCTTGCACCTAATGTATAAGACGCAAATATGCGTTTGTCAAAGACGACAGACACTACAAGCTATTCCCGGTACTATTGCAATGACATACAACAGTTTTATAGACTGACGTACCTCAGTAAATGCGGGTCTTTAGCTGCAGACTGTATAGTACCGTCACACGAAATGATTCTGACGATTCCTGAAACAAAATTACAAACATCCAAATAAGCAAATTAATCATTTATCATATGTGTTAAACAACAAAAAAGATCTCGTTGTCTAAGCGGAAAGCTCACCAAGAAGATAATGCATAATTACAATTGGTATCCTGACTTGGTCAAAACAATAACGGCAAACCAAGAAGAGTAGAGTAGAAGTAGAATAGGTCTAAAAGTACACAGTTACCAGACAAGCGAAGCTAAGGAACATACCTTGTTGTCTTATCAACCCTGCAGAGCGTTATAGGTAAACGTTTTTGCTGAGACTTGAACGCGCATTCAATAGGAGCGTTTGACCGCTCTCTTGTCACACAGGGGTCATATAACCACTGTTGATGACGCAGCGCATGTCGGGATTGACGGATAAAACTGTTACTTTATCACCAGGCCTCACCCTGAGTCCATTCTTCACATGAACTGCCTTCGGTTGATGAGTGCACGCTATATCATTGCAGGGTGGCGGCTGGTAATCAAGTCTACCAGGGAAAACCTTACATTAAGATTTACCAGCTAGATTCATCCGGGAAACGAGCATTTCCAAGCTAGGTTGAGCTTCTGAGTTTAAACCAGTAAGCAAGGAACTTTTTTGAAGCGGGCTTCCCAGCAAGTTCCAAGTCAGTGCAGAAAAATCCCAGCCAGCGCTTCAAGCCCTGCGGAGCGGATTTTTAGTATGTCGGCTTTGGTGAGCACTCCTGCCTTAGATCTTGTGAAAGCGATTTCACGGCAATAAAACCTAGATACTAAATGAAACCTTTCGCGATAACGAAAAGACTAACAATAGGCAACTTAGCAAATGAAAACTTACGTACTTTGGTCGACGACTCGCACCAAAGAGTAGCAGAGTGACAGTGAAAAACACTTGAAATAGCAGTAGATTGGATCCTCTGATCGTAGCACGGTAGCGGTGTAACTTCACTAACAAACTCTCTGACTAAACTAAGTTGCGCTTCGTATATTATATTACCTTTGCTACGTGAAAAAACTAGGGCGTTGTGAGAAACGTGGTGCCCACAATAAAGACTATTTCCTAGCAGCAAAACTTCTAGAACCATCAGATACGTGCGAAATCACGATTCTATGAGAGCTTTGATTTTGGAATCACGTACTTGACTAGAATAATAACTGATAATAAATCGGCAGGAAGTTACATAGGAAATTAATAAATGATAGGCGTTTCAAAACTAACAATGACATCTGCAAATGATTAGACTTTCTAGTCTTCTCGAATACGGATGATAAACCAGAGGTCCTGTCTCGCAAACCTTGTTCCCACAACTCTTTGAGACATTAAAGAACCCACACACAATTCGAAAAGAGTAGGGGATGAAGTTCCCGGTGTTGTGGTGTATCTTTGTCACTTACATCATCACTCATCATGGGTTGGGAGGGTTAAGTGGGCTCATAAATGGACTGATAGCGGCTGCTGATATCCGAGCCCGCCACAAAAAGCAATGTAAAGAGGACATGTATGTTTGTCCTATCACTTGTGACATTACTTACCTGCATTATCTCTCCATGAACTGATTTGGGCAGTTCTATAGGTAAAGAAGGTTAAGGTCAATATTTTACAATCGTGATCAAACAGGCCAAAACCCACACTCAAGAATTCTTGCAAAACTTTCAACTCTTCTGCCCTTAAAAATATTCACCTATATTCATTGTCTCCCATATGCAGAATTGTATCATAAGTCATTATTTACATGTATCTTTTTCGTCACTTTTGTGTATGAGAGAAGATTGCATGTAAGTTACATGAAAGCAGGGCCAGCAACAAGTTATGTGAATGGTCGGAGGATTGTTATAGTTAGGAGTGTTGGTCCGGCATCAAATAATAAAGGTTAAACACGCGACACGAAACTTCGGTTCTTCCTCAAGTTCTATTTCACAGTTTTTTTTCCTCGTGCTCTCTAGATCACATGACTCGTGACCGACTAGGGTGGGGTGGGGGCACCCCTACATACTCCCCCTCTAAAACGAGATGTCCTCCCGGACATTGAAAAAGTGGCTTAGTCAAGGTTACATTGGAACAGTTAACAACATCCGGGTAACAAAAACTTTGAAGGGTGATCAGGCCTTCACAGTTGCATCCTACTTACTAATTCATGACTAAAGTCCAATTACAGTGTTCCTAAGCACTGTCTTAACAATTTATCCCGAAGAAGTCTCTTTGATTTTCTTACAAGAAACAAAACATTATACTAATGTGTTACTTTAACAACAGTCCAACAAAGTTCAATAAAGTTAAAATCTGCAATGATTTTGTTTCAAGTGTTCAGTCTTAAACAGCCACTGGTGGCACATACTGGTAAGAGTTTGGTGGCACAAATGGCACAGAAGTTAGAAACACAGGCACATAATAAGGTGTCACCCAATAATTAGACAAAGCTAATGTTCCATAAGGTACAGTAGACATCCACGGGGAATAGGCAGAAACACTGGCGGTTGTTGCTGCATTACTCAGTGTACTGTTTGGTTGGTAACTTGGGTTGCCAAGATGGTCATAGCAAAGAATATTTGGCGGACGGCGGTTTCGCATAGGATAACTTCGAGGTTCCACTGGCTCTTGTTCATCTTCTGTTGCAGAGTGAGAAGGGGAACAGTCTTCTGTAACTGGTGTGGCCTCATCACGTTCTGACAAATTCTCTGCATCGTCAGGCAACAGTTCTTCTTGGGTACCATCTGTAGGCATTTGCTCCTGAATGTCAGTTTCTGCTAGTGGTGTTGAGGACTGTAACATTTCTAACTCGTTGGGTGAGAGGCCAGGAAACTCGCCTTCATCCCCACTGTCACTTCCAGGGTGCACCTCTCTCTCTGGCTGATTAACAGGAACTGATCTTCTCCTGCTTTCTTGGGTACGCTGAGCAACAGGTTCTGGCAAATCACTTTGTATGAAATCACAAGGCAACAGAAGATTTCTGTGGAGGGTTCTTGACTTGCCTTTCCGCCCTTCTGGTGTTACTTCATAGACAGGTAGGTCACTCTTTTGCTTGACTATAATGTGTACTGCTTGCTCCCAATGGGATCTTAGCTTCCCAGGACCCCCACGCTCTGAGAGGTTACGTACCAACACACGGTCGCCTGGCTGTAACTTGGAGAATCGTACTTTTCGGTCATACTGCTTCTTTCCTTCGCCAGCAGACTTGAAGATATTCTGCCTGGCCAGTTCATAAGCTTCTGCCATTGCAACTTTCCATTTGTCAGTATACTCGGAATGATTCATACCAGTTTCTACACGTGAAAGTCCAAACATGAGGTCAACTGGGAGGCGTGGCGAGCGTCCAAACAATAGATAGAAAGGAGAAAAACCAGTGGTATCATTTCTAGTTGAATTATAAGCATGGACAACTTTGTTCAGTGAGTCCTTCCACTTGTGTTTCTTGCTTTCTGGAAGAGTTCTCAACATATGCAATAATGTTCTGTTAAATCTTTCCACCTTTCCGTTCCCTTGAGGGTGATACGGTGTTGTTCGAAGACGTGTGACACCACTGAGCTTTTCCAATCTGTGAAAGAGTTTGTTCTCAAACTCCCGTCCTTGATCATGAAGAATCTTTGCTGGAAAACCGAACCGTAGAACAAAGTCATTAAATAAGCGATCAGCCGCAGTTGTGGCCAACTTGTTCTTTGTTGCATAGGCTTGCGCAAAACGAGTGAAATGATCAATAATAACTAAGATGTACTCGTAACCACCAGAGCTTGACTCCAAATGTAGAAAGTCAATTGACACTAGTTCAAAGTAGTCACACTGTGTAGTGGAGCTCTTGTAGACAGGTTTGGCTGTTTCTGTTTAAGACACGGGCAAACTTTGGTCACAAAGTGAGTGATATCATCTTCCATGTTGGGCCAATAGAACCATTCACATGCCAACTGGACTACACGAGGGGCTCTTAAATGTCCCATTTCCTGATGAAGTTCTTTAAAGACAACAGTGTGGAACCTTTTAGGTAGCACCAACTGAGAATAGGATCTGCTCCTCCTATGCAACAGACCATCTTTATCACAGTAGAGTTTGCGTCGTTGTCTCAATAATACCTTTGTGGCTGGCAATTCACGTCTAAGTTCCCATGACTTGGGCCATTTTCCTGTTTTCAAGAAAGTGAGTACTCTTCCTATCACCTGGTCTTGTTGCTGGGCTTCAAGAACAGAACTTTTGTTAATCGTATGCACACTAGAACCAAGAGATACTTCTTCCATGTTCAACAAGCTAGAATCATTGCTCACTGCAGACACCCAAATTGTCTCTCCTTGTCCATACGCACTCACTGCCGCACAACAGGCCTTGATATCACCCTCGGACATATTCACAGTACGTTTCATGTAAGAATCAATTTTCTTTGGCAATCGTGAGAGTGCATCAGCATCCTTGTTGGCATGTCCAGGTCTGTACTTGATGGCAAATGAGAAGTCTGCGAGCTCTGACACCCAACGATGACCAGTAGCATTAAGCTTTGCAGTCGTCAGCACATATGTGAGAGGATTATTATCAGTATACACAGTAAAGTCTGGCGCATGATAAAGGTAGTCTCTAAAGTGTTCACAGACAGCCCACTTGAGAGCGAGAAACTCGAGCTTCCCTGTCAATGATCTTGAGCCGTAACCAATTACTCTCATCTTTGCATCTTGTTTCTGATATAACACGGCTCCTAGTCCCTCTTGTGACGCATCAGTAACAAAGGGCTTGCTAAAATCGGGGTATCCAAGAATTCGAGGAGCCACAAGGTGGTCTAACAAGGTTTCAACTGCTTTTTGATGCTGTTCCATCCAAATGACCGGTTGGGACGATGGTACTGTACCATGATGTTGCTTGTTCTTGTGTGTTCTTGTCCCATCTTCAGAGTTCAATAACTGAAAGAGCGGGTGCGCAATTTTGGCAAAATTCTGAATGTATCTCCGGTAGTATCCGAAAAGACCCAGTAATTTTCTAACTTCACCAACTGTACTAGGCTTACTGTCCTTCAGAGTCCTGACCACTTCCACGTTGGAGGGATCTAATCGGTAGCCTTCTGCTGACACAATCTGTCCGAGATAGTTAACTTCTCGCTTAAAGAGTTTGCACTTCTTGGGTTTAAGCTTAACCCCATGTTCACGTAATCGCTGAAGCACTTTCTGAATATGGTCAACATGTTCCTCAAATGTTTGGCTAAATACAATGATGTCATCAATGTAAGGTATACAAATATCATCTCTCAAACCATCAAGGCAGTGTTCCATAAAACGTTGAAATTCTCCTGGTGCTTTTTTCAAGCCCATTGGTAGGCGGACCCATTCATACAGTCCCCAAAGGGTTGCAAAAGCTGTCTTATGTCTACTGTCAGGACTTACAAAACCTTGATGATAAGCTTTCCCTTGATCTAGTAAGGAGAACCATTGATTTCCTCCTAAGCTTTCCAAGGCATCCTGCATTCTAGGCAAAGGATGACTGTCACGAACTATTTTGGCATTCAACTGTCTATAGTCTATACACAGTCTCAATGTTCCATCTTTCTTGCGAACACATACAACAGGGGATGAATACGCTGACCTTGACCTTTGAATCCACCCTCGTTTCAACAGATCCTCAACAAACTGCTTTACTTCTGCGTAAAGTGGCCGGGGGATAGAAGTGTACTTCCGCTGAACTGGTACAGGATCAGTGAGGTTAATATCTACTTGCAACTCCTCTGCCCTTCCAACATCATCATCAGTTTTCGAGAAGGACTCTGCTTCCTCTAACAGCATTTTTCTTACTATGAGGCGTTGATCCTCAGTGAGTTCTTCAGTGTCAATATCAGGAATGTAACTACATGGTTGTTCCTCGTAAGTCATGTCACTGCCTTGGTTAGCAGGTGGCTCAGGCGTATCAGCAATTTGAGATTCTACTACATTAACACTGGCTGAAAGTTCTTCTTTTAACTTCACTTCAAGAGGGGTGACTGACTTCACTTGCTGGAGGTGTCCTAGAATTGTCCTTCCTTTCAGAGTAATGTCATGTTTCGTTGGATTATCCACTCGAATGTTCACTCGACATGTGGAGCCTCCTGCTACAGTCACCTGTGTCACAGGTATCTCAAGACCACTAGGCCAAGACTGGTCAGGGTCAAGTTCCAATAATACCGGTATCTTACTGACTGCAGGACGACATGCAGAACGACATGAAACAACAACTGACTGTCCCCTTGGAATTACAGTGTCTTGTTTTCTTGACTTTACAGTGGCCAATTCCTTTACGGGCTCAGCTTTGATGAGCTGAACAAAGGCCTCTACATTTACTCGGTCAGCACCAGTTAAACTTGAAGTAAGCACGTCCACCAACGATCCATGAACTCCAGCTGAAGCATCTCCTTTAAAATGCTTAGTAAACTCTTCAATAACATTAAATCCAACAATAGGCATATCCAAGGGATCCTTGGCAACCAAAAACAGCACTTTAACAATATGGTCAGAGTTATCTTCAATAAGATTAAAAGTCAGTTCCACCCAACCCTCATATGGTAGGTCAGTTCCATTTGCTGCCTTTAAATCAAGCCCATCCATGCCTAACAACTCTGTCATGTCTCGAATGTCACAACCTTGAAGGCACCGCTTTAACCAACTACGCGAAATAATTGACACTTGAGCTCCAGTATCCCAGAGGGCATCAGTCTCGACCCCATTGAGCAAACATTTGACAGTACATTTACGCCCCACAAGACGAACTACCTGGGAATGCTCCTGTGGTGACAAATGGCTTACAAAGACTCCTGTCTTTTCTCTGTCTTCTCTGTACTTTCGCTCTTCCAAAGTGGATATGGCCTGGCAAAGTGTCTTATGATGTCTCCAGTATTTCTCTTGACATTTCCTTGAACAATATCTGACAGCTTTACAACTACTGCACTGTTTAAAAGAGGAGGTACCCTCTTCGCTTCCACAGAACTTGCAGACATGGTGGGACGAGTTCGCTCCGACTACACCCTGTCCCGCTGATGCAGCCTTTTCCCGGTTCCCGGCACCCTTCTACATCCTCGTGCAAAATGATCTGTTGAGCCACAATTAAAGCAATGATCGCAGTTGTCTACACCTGCTACTCTACATGAACTACACTGACGCCGCTGAAACTGTGACCGGTTACCAGATGCATAATTCCTGGAGGGACTCCTTTCCACTGGGGCACTAACTCTGTCAAAGGATTCTTTCAAGGAGGCAAGATTTGACTGCACTGCTTCTAATGCTGTCACCAGAGTATTGGGTTTTGGCTCCTTTTTCTG
>CM042746.1:25936717-25947949 GCA_022496165.2 Catalaphyllia jardinei | reverse complement strand
CAAAAAATTAAATGAAATTACCTTAACTCTTCTAACGTTGACTCAGAGGAATCACTGTTCTCAGAATCACTGTTCTCGAAATCACTATTCTCAGAATCACTGCTGTAAAAAGGTAAATAAAGTATCATTAATTTATCAAATTTTACAATTTCCTGGAAATAAACACATACTTTTGTCTACTTATTCTGGTGTTACAAATACATGTTAATACAATATTGATACATAGTAATACATATTTTTACAACAAGAAACGGGCAATAAACTTACCGGTGCTCTCTATCAGAATCTTTCATCATGAGTTCATTGTTATCTACCTAAAGTAAAAATATGATATTCACTTAACTGGAGAAAGCCAATGGCTACTTGATTAAAGGAATCCCAAAAAACGTCCATAAGATTTAAACAGTAAGCTAGGAAGAGTGCCATTCTTGAATATTGTTCCCAGTGCCCACTCCTCCCTTGACCAGCGGGCATAAACTGGGATTTGGTTAATTGTGCATGCGCAAATAGTTTCTTTTTATTTTGCATGACACGGTAATGTGACCTTGTCAATCACAAAAAACAGTCATGACACAAAATGGATGGAAAAAATGAAAATGGCGTGTCTCGATTAGCAATATTGCCACGTTTGAAACCCCTGGCATTAAAGAGTGAATTTTTTATTGGAGTTTGAATTGGTTTGAACATTACAAAGATCTGAATACGTATGAAAATGTTGCTGGTGAATATAGACTACCAGTAGTCAATCTTTTCTCTAAGAGTCTGACAGGCGGATTTACTACTCTTCCCAGTAGACCGTGACACCTACGAAATTTTTGCCGCCTTCCAGAGTAACGTTTTTCATGCCACGAGTTTGTTTCAAATCAATCACATGGTACATTGAGATGCACCACGTGGCGGTAAGTCACGTCTCAATCTAGAGCGACTAAAGAAGGGAAAACTTTACCTGAATTTGTCACTATTTTGAGTGAAACATTATCAGTAGTAGAAAGGAATGACCAAACATAAAAGGGACCAAAGAGGTGGAAGCTCAAGTTCGGGAACTTCGCCAACCGAATTAAAGAAAGTTAAAATGTCAGAAGAAGCTGTCCAATGGAAAGTAATTTTGGCAAGCGACACAAGGAATAAATAAATAAATGAAAATAAAAAATAAAAGCGAGTCGCCTCTAGAGAACACCAAGAGGATGAATTTGCATACAACCACTCCTAATATACTCTCCCGAGAGTCCCTTGATAGTTCATACCCACGAGAGAATATTTTTCTGCTAATTTTCAAACCGCAGAAAAATTTGACTCTCGTCTAAATTCCCTTAGGTATATTTCACTTGTGCCCAAAAAACAAATGAACCAAAAAACATAAACACGAAAATTGCTAACGTGCGCTCACTGGAGGCCGCACGGCCCCAAGAGTACAAAGAAAGGTAATAAAGGGAAACTAAAAATTGAAAAAAAAACAACGACAAAGAACCTATCAAGAAACAAAACGATCTAAGTATAATGCAAAAACAACAATACAAGAAAAAGTAAATCAGGCAATAAAAGCAGAAAATATCTAACAGAAAAGAAAATTGACAACCATCAAAATCGAATCCTCAAGGCGAGCATTATAAAGCTAAGATCCTTGTTGCCAAAAACGCTGTTACACCTGCCAGGAGTGAAAGCTTCTTTGCTTGACGGAATATCCATCCAGTCAACGATAAAGTCAGAAAAATTAACGCCATCAGGACAAATCATGGGCCAAAAAGGGGCCGAGTGCCACAAAGGAACTATAAGAGCTCCTGACGCCTTACAATTACGCATATGTAATAACACATGCAGAATAAGAGAAACGGGCGGACATATAAAATTGTTCTCTCCTGCCCAGTCCATAACAAATGAATTAATTCCTTCCAAACCTGGATTCCAAAATCTTGAATTAAATCTAGGAAGCATTGCATTTAAGTAATTAGCAAAACGATCAATGGAGTGGGCACCCCAAACCAAATCAATGTTTTGAAATGTGTTCCACGAAAAGGCCCCAATCATCGGAATCACAAATGCGGCTTAGAAAATCAGCCTTATCGTTTTGAGTTCTTGGAATCCACTCCATTTCAATTGAAATACCACGACTGCAACAAATGTTAAAGATAGACAAAGCTTCAGACTGCAAGTCACCTTTGCTGCTGCCAGACGAAACGATCCGGGGAACATTCTGATTATCTGTGAACCATTTAACGGTTAATCCCGACAACTGATCAAGCAAGGATAAAAGAACAAATTTTACAGCCAAGATCTCCCGCAAAGTGGAACTCGTTCACATCTCCTTGTCGGACCAAGTGCCTGACACTAAATCCTGGCAGCATTGAATGAAATAGCCACCAAATCCAGTGTCACTTGCGTCAGAATAAACAACTCCCACAGCACTAGACTTGGGTGACATTGGCTTCCCGTAAAGGAGTCGATGTTGCTTCGCCAAAAGAAAGGCTCATTATGAATCTCCGGAGACACAAACAGAAGTTGATCCCAAGAGGTTCTCTGATCGATTGCTTCATAACAATTTCTTGTCAACAATCTTGTAGTATTACCCACGGCGCAAGACATGGAAATAATCTGACCAGTAATTGAAGCAAAACCTCTGGCGGAAATAAAGTTATCTTGAAGACAGGAATCAATAGACGACTTGAGCTTGAGAATACGTTCTTCAGGAATAGAAATCAAACCCATTTTAAAGTCTAAGACCGTTCCAAGAAAAACTAGATTTTGCACAGGTTCCCAATTGCATTTTTTATCATTACACATGAAACCGGCCGAAGCAAGATCCTTATGAACTTGAACACTGATATTTTTGGCGGTCTCGCGAGATAAATTCCCTCCAATGCCATCATCAAGGTACATCAAGGCTAAATGACCGCACCCCCTCCAGAACTTAACTAACTGGCGCATAACTTTAGTAAAAATGTATGGCGCTGACGTAAGACCAAAAGGCAACACCTTAAACTCGTAGAATTTCATCGCGCCGTCGACTGAAGGCCATTTGAATGACAGAAACTTCATATCTTCTTCACAGATATCAATGCAATGATACGCTGACTTCAGGTCAAACGAAAAAACAAACATACCAGGTGAAAAAAGCTTAAGAACAGTTCTTAAATCTTCGTATTTGACAGACTTCTTCACAACAAATTTATTCAGATGAGATAAATCCAAAATCAAATGTAGCTTTCCTGAGGACTGGACAGCAACATGTAACGGATTACAAAATTGAGGAGAGTCTGAAAATTCTCTTAAACAACCACGAGACATTAATTTCATTAATCTCGACGACGGACAGAAGATCTGTTTTCAAACGAATATTGCCAGGGAGTCTCCTGAAAAAGAATCTTGTAACCATTACAGATGATGTCTAGAACAAAGTCCGAAGCTTGAATAGTATCTTGCCAAAAAGTAAAGTTCGCCCATAATTTCCCTTGAAAAAAGCTCCAGCTCGGTCCTTCAACATCCCGTTCAAATTTGCATAGTTCTAAACAGTCAAGGTTTGGATCCTGAAGACAAAGGTTTATCTCTGGAGTTACAGAAATTGGCCCAGTGACCTCACTTGCCACATCAAAAACACGTGTCGCAAACTCTGGATGAATTGTAGGAGTATCAACTTTGGGGGCGAAAATAACCAGAAACTGAAGGAAAAGAGCCAAAAGAACCGCCAGGCCTGGAAGCGCTGAAGGACGGAGGCGCAGAAGCTGAGGAAACCTTAGAACTGGTTTTTTTCTTTTTCTCTTTTTCTCTTGAAGTGTTTTAATCTTAACAGCGGCTCTCTTCTCAGCTTTTTTGATCTTCGAGGCGTTGGCCTCGTTGTCAGCCAATTCATCGGAAACGTACTCTTGAACTGTAGCCCAACCGAATTCTGATTTATCAGCTAGCTTGATTATTTTCTGTCTAGCATTCATCAAAGAAATACCTTTGTTAAGTTTCTCCTTTGCTTTAGGAATGTTCCCGCTCTCCAGGGCTTTCAGGGCTGTACCACTCGTCTTGGCCACTTTACGATTAAAACTAAACTGCTGCTCGTTTCCTTTCTTCTTGAACACGTAGGTGTCAGGTTGAAGGTCTGACGCTATTTGAACGGCCAAATCTGACTGTGCGTGAAACAAATTGGTCTGGAGACCTTAAATTTGTGCACTAACAGCGGTCAAGATTGCAGTCTTCTGCGCATCTAGAACAACAGCCAGTTCAGCAGAAAGAAAGCCACTAGTTTCTTTTCCCTACCCATGAAGACAGGAACAAAAATAAAAGCGAGTCACCTCCAGAGAACACCAAGAGGATGAATTTGCATACAACTGCTCCTAATATACTCTCCTGAGAGTCCCTTAATAGTTCATACCGACGAGACAATATTGTTCCGCTAATTTTCAAACTGCGGAAAAATTCGATCCCTCCTTTACATGCCAATACATTTCACACTCTAAAAATATGAATACCATAGACTCGTGTATAATGTAAAGTGTATATGGAAGAATTCATATTTGAACTGCGGTTGTAGATACAAGTGAAGTATGATCCTCGCAGTAAATTTTCCAATTTAAGCAATTGGAAAGAAGAAGCCTGAAAAGAATCAGGGTTTCAACAGGATTCGAACCCACGACCTCTGCGATACCGGTGCGATGCTCTACTAACTGAGCTATGAAGTCACACATTTCATTTCATTCCTTACGGGAGATATGAACTCAATAAATTGACCTTGCTCCCAATGTGTGGCTTCATAGCTCAGTTGGTAGAGCATTGCACTGGTATCGCAGAGGTCATGGGTTTGAATGCCGTTGAAGCCCTGATTGTTTTCAGGCTTCTTCTTTCCAATTGCTTAAATTGGAAAATTTACTCCGAGGGTCATACTTCACTTGCATCTACAACCGCAGTTCAAATATGAATTATTTCATATACACTTTACATCATATTACAGAGTATTGAACAATCCTTTGCTGTTACATTAGTTACATTTTCGTTGCTACCAGGCCTGAGCCGTAATAACAGAAACATTTATTTAATTAGCTTTTTATTTAAACTAACCTGTTTAGTGTTTTCTTCTTCTTCCTCTGTGAAAAGAGAAGACAGTATTTAATCGAATGGAGAACAGCACGTACACAGCACCAAATTATCGAAGCTTCTGCAGCTCTTCACTTTATATATTCTTCGTTGATTCTATTTTAGCCAAATTGCCACTGTTAGGACACGTCAGTTAACAGTTTAGTCCCAAAAGAAAATGAAGAAAAAAAGACCACAAAAATTAAGCTCACCTGAATGATCCATTTTCGCGCTAGGATCAATTATGTTCTGTGCATGGCAAAGTCTCGTTATCCAGTGTCACATGGCTTGCTGACATCGCAAAAGTCTGCAAGTCTGCAAGTCTGCAGTCTGCAGAGTGTGTAAGTGTCGCACACCGGAAAATGAGTGAGTATAAGCACCAGCTCATTCTGTAATTTAGACGGATGTAATATTTGTACTGGACAGAAATGTTTGAACGTCTCTTCATTTTGTTGTAGATTAAATGAGATGGAAGAGACTTGCAAACCAGCCAAAAGAGCAAGACATTCCGCAAGGTCAAGAAGGTACATGCATGTTTGACTGTAAATGGCATTCCTTTGCAGTTTCTTCAACACTGACTGGAAAAATATTAAGCCAGATAATCAATTTTTCCCCTGGCTAATTTGAGAAAATGAAAGAGTTTTGTCAAGTATCTAACTATTATGGCAACAGATTGATAATCTGTTGGTATTCCCAACCATGTGACCATTTTGGCTGAACAAAGTAGCTAGGTCAGAAGTGTGCCTTGATCTCTTTTTGTAGTTTTAGGAAAGTTATTGCTATTGTCATTGCCTATTTCATATTCTTTTGAGTAAAAATCTTGTCTCTTTCTGCTGTATCAGCTTTTGTTAGGTTTTGGAAAGTAAGTCTTGTTTTTGATTTTGGGAAATGTGTTTTGTAATGATGGAGCCACTTGAGTATTGTAACTAACTAACTAACTCAACATCATTGTATTTTTGGAATGTTATCGCAGTGACCTTGAAGATGCCCTGAAGGTACTCAATGAAGACCTGACTATGGCAGAGGATGATAGTGACAGTGATGATAGTGAATTTGAACCACTGTAAGTATGATTCTGCAAGACACATAGGATAATGACAAACAACGTGCAATAGAAGATTGTTTGATTGTGGATGATGTAGCTGTTAATTTTAATACCATGTTTGTTACATTCTTAGTGGAGAGGACAAAGGCCCTGAGAGTGAAGTTGATGAGTTGGATGAGACAACTGTGTTGGAATTTACAGAAGTGTTATCCATGCCTGTGGAGGAAGTTTGTCAGTCCAGGAGCTGCCGACATCCCACGTTGCACAGTCTGATAAATCAACTACAGGTTCTGTATCAGTGTGGACCCAGACAGCTTTTGAGCAGATGACTCAACCATCTATCCCAAAACACCAGCCTAAGTATGGTCCTCATAAACGCTTTTCAAGAAAAGAAGAAGAAATTCTCTATACAGAAGAACTTCGTCATATCAAAGAACGAAAGTAATCTGCTCATTAGATCTGCTGCTGCAGCAGCTTTCAGGGCCATGCAAGTATTCAGGGTGCATTCACATGGCGACTCTTGAATACTCACTGTGTGGCACTTGTGCAGTGATTCGTTGGAGGTTTCCAGCTGGGCACAAGGGGCGGTTTTGTACTTCAGGAGGTGCAAATGGCATGTTGTCCAATAACCTCCAAACGGCAGCTGCAGTTCTCACGTCAGGAAACAATTTCAAAAATTGAAAAATATGCAAAGCACCTAGGACTCAAATTCACTTCAGCATCAACTTTTCAGAGAGTCCAGAAACTGTATTGTGCCCCTGCAATTGATGAATGGTGGGAACATATGAGAGAGGATATGTGGGCCCAATTTGCCACTGATGATTTTACTGTTTGCGGGGATGGCCAGTGTGACTCTCCTGGGTTTTCAGACAAAAATCTATGCTACTATGTAATGGAGATGATCACTGGCTATGTGATCGAAATAGAAGTCCTGGACAAAAGACATGTTGGATTGAAATCAAGTACAATGGAAAATAATGCCTTGAGCCACTGTCTACAGAGACTCCAGAGAGTCTTAAATGTTATTGAAGTTTGTACAGATGCATCATCCTCTATAAAGAAGCTTATAAGTAAATTGGAACTAGTTGTACAGTGAGCTTTACCTAAGGTATGGCTTTTTTGGCTGTGTTTCTGTCCAATTGGGTATAGATCCCTGTCAGGTTCACAGGTTAATGATTACCCAGGGTTACTCCTGCTTTTTTGTTGAAATGATGTAAAGGTGATGTTGCATTAGAGATTCTGTACATTGTGGTGTATTACAGCTGTCATTTTATGACATCAATGTTTGTGAATTTTCCCAAGCTAACCCTCAAATGAAAGTTACAACCCCGTTTTCTGTAAAATTAATAGCTATTATTATTTTTTTGGATGTTTCCCTAGCTGATGAACTGAAGACCCTCTTCCACTCTCTGGATGTCTGGAACAAGGCCAAAAGCATACGCAAGAGTATACAAAAGGTATAAGATGATAAAGAAAATAAAATAAAGAATTTGCATTATTCTAGTTGCTTCAGTGTATTAACCTTCCCCCCCCTCCCCCGACTGGGAATGATGGGCAGAAACTTTAGTGTAGATTGATGGATACTTACTTTTTTGCCTAGGCCCTGGTCCCCCTTTCCAAAAAAATGGTGAAATTCAGGGATTGTGGTAAAATCCAAATTTGACATTACTAATATGAAATACCCCTGTATTTGTGTCTGTTTTTTTTTGTAGGTTGCAAGTACCAAAGGAAATGATAAAGTGGGAAAGTGGTCAAATCAAATAATATATCACTTCTGGCATTGCTGTTCAATTGCATCTGATTATGAAGACACCACCCAGGCTCTTGCAGCAACGAAGGTAGATAGTTAAATAACTTAGCTATTTAAGAGCAAGAGGTTTTTTCATATCTATGATTCATACCATACAATACCAGTCAAGGTCAGCCCTTGTTATTCCCATGTAGTGAACGAACAAGTGTCTTGTCATCATGTGTGAAGTACCTGATCATGATAGTTAAACATATTACTGGCTTATTTCATAGGACAAATGGCTAAGCCTACTGCATCATGTATGTAATGAACATGAGTGGAGCACAGGAAGATGCGACCACAAAGAAATGGAACCAAACGAAGAACACCCACCTTGTTTCAACCGGAGGGAGCAGGACTATGAAGCATTGCAGAAAGTGGTGCTTGAGCCATCACTACTTGATAGCTTCAAGTATTAAGTGAAGTTTAGGTAGTGCTTTTCATCTGTGACATGTGGTGATTAGAATTACTTTCAGCTGATGTTTATTTGTGGGGTAGTATGCTTTTAGTTTGCTTTCAGCCACAATAGGAATGTATATTTTGACAAGACAATTATTTAGGGGGTCAAGTCTGATGTCCATCGCTAAGTAACCTGAAAGGATATTCAAATGGAATGCCTCAACAGCATGCCATTGGCATATGCTGCTAAGAGAACTTCTTACAAGAATGATTGTAATTACTTGATAATTTACTTATATTGCAAGTCACAGATCGACTTAATTTCTTAGGCCCAAATGTATTTTTGTTATATAACAATAATAATTGTAAGTTCACAGGCAAAGTACTACTGCAACTGTTGAATCTAGGGGTTCTATCACATGTGATCGAACGGTATGTTTGGGGGGAAGGTGAAAAAGGAAGTGTTTCAAGAAGACAGTTTCAGTTGTTATGCCCTGTCTTTGTCGAGGGTCTCTAAGATTCTGAGGCAGGCATCATTAGTGACATAAATTGAGTGGTGGGTGTTGGGAAGTTGATTTATAGAAGTATGTCAAAGAAACACCAGCTTCAGTTATTGGGCAAGCAAATGTGTAAATTTTGCTTCTTCTGCAAATGTGCTCCATACAATTTTTCATTGAGAACATGCCCACTTGGAGATTCTAAATTTCTTTTCTCAAGTTGAAAAATATTTGACGTTTTCAAGAGAAAAATCTCTGTGTCACCATGTAGCATCCTCTTCTATCTCTGTAACAAGTGCAGGTTTTACAAGGCAAGAAAGCAGCTAGCAGCAACCGATTGGAATTATCATCTTGACAGAAAAGTTGCTCTGGGATCAAAAGGGGGGAAAGCAAGATATAGCAGGAAATACAATCGACGCACAAAAGAGTGGAACATGCGGATCATAAAAGTACACAACGGTTATGCTTACGTTCCCATGAAAACGGCCAAAGTTTTTCACCGACACATGGAAGATGTCTTGCATATAGACAGACGCGTCTCCATCAGAAAATGACCCCGAGAGAATAGCGCCAACCTTTGCCCACACGGCTCCCGTATCTTCTAAGGAATTGTTTCAAAGACATCAGACAAGGTTTCAAACTAAGAAATAAGTTTTATGTGGCAAATTCCACCCCAGGGGTGGGGGAGGGGTGGTACTCCGAATTTCAAGTTACAGGGATTATCAAAGGATTTTTGGGGGGAGTTGAAATTTTTAATCTCTGGATCTTTGGGGGACAGTAAACGTTTTGCAAGTATTTGGTTCAAGCCTCCAGGGAATGTTAATGGCTTGGAAATTTGGCATGGGATTTGTTTGAGATTAAATTTTGGTCCAGGCATTTTTTGGGATTTTGATTTTTGCACCCATTCAATCATTGCTGTCACTTGAAATCCAGAGTACCAATAATAATAATTACTCTCACAAGCAAACACGTTTTCTGGTGACAGTATTTGATCGATTTCTCTATGGTTTTGTAATTCAAGCAAAGAAGTTGTTAATGTTGGCCAAGTGACTGATGCAGAATAAAAGGTTGTAATAAGGATTCATAAATCAAGTAAATAATATGGCAATGTTGTTGCTGGTTTATCTGAAACTCTGGTGTCATTTAGCCTTCCTCAAAAACATTATCATGTACAGTAAGAGTGTTCAGTGCTCCTTGAAACCCATGTAGATGCCAGTAGGAGATGGGTAATGTTCACAGATTTCCCAGACAACACATGATGGTGCAACTTTTCACTTTCCCTTGCCTAAATATCCATGCTTACCAAGAACATAGTGGTGATAAGCAGCTTTTCTAAAACTTCTAGTGCTGTTGTTTTGCCTGTCATTCCTTGCATCAGCACTGCTTTTTATTGACAGTTCAAGATAATCAGGGTCCAAACACAGTTTTGTGAATCTTGTTTTTTTGCATCACAGTTTTTTTGCCTACAGCACACCTCCACCTCCAGGGGCATGTTGCGGCAATTCCCACATACACACCACTCAGGACGTGGTCCTTGCCTCTGCAGAGGGATGGGTTGGGTGGTGGTGTTATTGCAATACTAGCTTCAGCTGCAGGACTATACTTCTCCGCAATATCATCTTCATTATTATCATTATCCATATCATCTTCCATAATGAGCAAGGAGTCTATATAATCCAGACTTCCAATTCCCCATCTCAGGTTTCTAATACACAGTTTCTTTATGGTCTCTGAGTGAAGTGTGTTGATGAAATCCTGCAAATTATAGAGAGCAACATTCATTTGGAATGATGATCCTAGAGCAGATCCATAGCATCTCCAGTCATTGTTCATTTATGTGGCGAATACGAATTAGTGGGGCTTTGGTATCTATAACTATAGCATATGAAAGAGTGACAAAAACTTGAAGGCCCACGGCAAAGAGTTAGCATATTTGGTGCATTTGTCACAGTGAGCTGACCAGAGGCATGGAAATGAAAATAACCAATTTCAATGAAAACTGGTGTAATTAAGCTACTTATGGTCGTTAATATGACACACTTTTAGATTCATCAAACCTTTCCTTGACAAAACAAGGAAAGGTCAAAGGTCAAGCCTAAATTGCTGGCAATTTATCTCTACAGAAAAGCAAATATTGATATTTTTAAACCTGTGTTTCACAACTCCAAGACATAGCGAATCAAAATAAAGTTAGTACCAGTGAAGAACTATACAAACTCTTTAAAGTTATTTAAAAATTAATTCTGTCTGTTGAATTTCATTTTAATAGTCTTCGGAAATAACCTGCCCTAGTTCGTAGGAGTGTTTGGCCATAAAAGTGGTGTTTTAAAAATCTTTGAATTATGCATTCCAGCATTCTATTGATAAAAATTGTGCTCTGTGACAAAGGCAATGAGCTATATATTGAAACTGGAAAGGAAAATGTTTGGGCAATTTTGTTTTCTACGTTC
>CM042746.1:25914649-25930829 GCA_022496165.2 Catalaphyllia jardinei | reverse complement strand
AAGATTCCAGCCATTTGTTTTAATTCGGCGATGAAGCGAATATTGATACAGAGTTTCAATAATATTGAACTCAATCCAACGCGTTGTTTGTTTACATGTCAAGTTCGTGCAATCCTTGAAAATTCACTATACTTCGAACTTCGATATTTTGAACTTTCGTTTCGTTACATCGAAAATTCGTTACTTCGAATTTCGCTAAAGCGAATAATCAACGAAGTTCGCTAATTTTTCGGGAAGAATTCCAACGAAATCCCTCTCGAAAGTTCGTTGATTTTTCGACGTACATTCGCGAGAACAAAGGGTGAATTTCGACGCATTTCGTTTGCATTACTTTTGCACAATACTGTAACTCCATCGTAAATAAACAAACACGCGGATAGTAAGCGTCTTTCAGCTAGCGTTTAAATATTTAAACATGTTAAGTATCTAGATAAACAGGTTTTCAAATCATTCAGTCAGTTACAAATAAATTTTTTGAAATGAATGACATTAAATGCTACAAAGGTGACCGAAAGATAATAATCATTCGAACAGATAACACACTTGAAACTACTAGCAAATAATATACACTTGAAACAGTAAAGCAAACACCTCAAAACTTCAGAGCACTTCCTTTAATTCTAAAACGAACTCGTCAAAAGCTTGACATTGGCTAGTTAGTTTCTTCTGCGGCAAAGATTGTCTGGTAAAGAAAAATACAGATAAACAAAACTTGATCGTACTCACACGTGTTCGCTTGATCGCGGGCATCACCACATTCAGCACTAGCCCAAAAAGAGAGGCCCTGGGAAAGAGATTGCGTGTTGGTCGCGTAAACAACGGCGACAAGAGGTTGAGAACACTAAAGCCCAAACGAAAAGGCCTGAACAAGAAAACCGGCAGAGCGATAAAGATAGGAAAGCTGTATCATGAGAAAACGGCGAATAGA
Source organism: Catalaphyllia jardinei (assembly GCA_022496165.2). Taxonomy (NCBI): domain Eukaryota; kingdom Metazoa; phylum Cnidaria; class Anthozoa; order Scleractinia; family Caryophylliidae; genus Catalaphyllia; species Catalaphyllia jardinei. Next base: position 25,929,901 of record CM042746.1, on the reverse strand, counting down.
GAAAATTAGCCGTAATCTTGAACAATGTTAACAGTTTGACAATAGTTCGCGAAAATCGAACAGGCAGAGTGAGACATAGTGCGCTTCATTTCAAGGTAAGCTGTACGATTTCATAGAATGATATGAATACCATCCGGGGAATACCACAGTAAGTGTTTGGCTTTTCATAATCATCTATTAACGGATGGAATCTCCAAAGCTGTGTTATATAATCAAGAGTGGTCACACATTATTAAACACAACATTTTCTGTGTACATAGGATTCTTGTTTAATTTACCGATTGTTTTAACAGCGATACCACTCTCTGATGCGAACATTCGGTTTCTAATTCGGTTCGGAGATTTAGCACTTTTAGCTTTGCGTTTAATGATTTGCTCCAACCGTTTAATTTTTGTACCTTGCCGTTTAATGATTTAATTCAGCCGTTTAACGTTTTCAACATTCCGTTTAACGATTTGGTTCAATCGTTTAACGTTTTCAGCTTTCCGTTTAAATTTTTTTACAACCGTTTAACGCTTCATGCAATCCATTTTTGAACTCTGTCCAACCGTTTAACGTTTTCAGCAATCCGTTTTTAACGGATACCCAAACCGTTTAAAACCGTTTACAGTCCGTTTAAAACCGTTTACAATCCGTTTTTTTAAGCCGTTAAACGGTAAAGCGTTAGTGGTGCTTTTCGCTTTCCAGGTCACATATGGAAACAAAATATGACTTGGGACCAAGAAATAAGGAATGACTTAAAAGAACAGTGGATTAAATGGCTCAACGACATTAAAAACCTGTCCATATTCAAGATACCAAGACCATATTTCAGTGACAACATCACCAGCAAACAACTTCATATATTCTGTGATAGCACTCAACGAGCCTATGGTACGGTAGCATATCTCCGAGGAACATCAGGAAACATGATGCAAACAAGCTTCATAATCGCCAAAACAAGAGTTGCACCCGTTAAGACGCAAACAATTCCATGATTGGCACTACTAGCAGCACTGTTAGGAGCCAACCTAGCGACATACATCACAAAAACTTTACAACTCGAAAAGGAATGCGAAATCATCTGCTGGAGCGACTCACAAATTGTGCTATTGTGGCTTTTATCCAACAAAAGGCTGCAACCATTTGTACACACGCGAATACACAAGATAAAGCAAATATCAGGGACACATAAATGGATGTTCTGTCCCACATCCTCAAATCCTGCGGACTTAATAACACAAGGAATAAGCACAACAATGTTCTATCAGAATAGAGCATTATGGTTTGAAGGCCCATCGTGGCTAAAAGGACCAAATGACCAGTGGCCACAAGTTCAGTCAAAGGAACCTATCACAGACATAATCGACAGTCCACAGATGCATAATTATATAGTCAAATCAGATAGCCCTAACATACTTGACTCAATAGACTTAGAGAGGTACAGCACCTTAAACAGAGTAATCCGAGTAACAGCCACACTCCTTCAATACACCAATATATGGCGAAAAAGGAACACAAAGTCTACTATTACAACTGAAATAATGCGGGTGCTCGACTTGTATTACTAAAAGGAACCCAAAGAAAATACTATGAACGCGAAATCACTTGCTTAAAGGTGAAAACGAAGTCAAAACAACTGGCTATCATGCAACAACTAGGACTGTTCCTCGATGACCAAGAAGTACTTAGCTGTCGTGGTAGACTACACTATGCAGACCTTCACTATGACACAAAATTCCCAATTTTGTTACCTAAAAATGGCACATTCACTTCATTGGTCATCCAACATACACATACAATGCTCAAACACGGTGGAGTTCAAGACACATTAACTCAAATAAGACAACAATTCTGGATACCCCAAGGTCGACAACTTGTTAAAAGGCTCGTATCGAAGTGCGTTATATGTAGAAAACATGAAGGACCACATCTTCATTCCATTCCAACACCACCATTACCCAAAGAACGGATCTCACAGTCACAGCCCTTCCAACACACAGACATCGACTTTACAGGGCCTATGTACGTCCGTAACAAGAATAGTACATCGAGCAAGGTCTATGTATGCCTATTCACCTGTACTGCCATAAGGGCAACACATCTTGAACTGGTTGAAGACCAAACAACTGAAGCCTTTCTAAGAGCATTCAGACGATTTATAGGCAGAAGAGGTGTTCCGGAGACAATCATCTCTGACAATGCCAAAACGTTCAAAGCAGCCGCACAAGACCTAGAAACTCTACATAACGGAATTCTCTCTCACACTTCAACTCAGAAGTTCCTTGCAAACAATGGCATTCATTGGAAATTCATAGCTGAGAGAGCTCCGTGGTGGGGAGGATTTTATGAAAGACTGATAGGAATGACCAAAAGATGCCTGAAGAAAACAATCGGTAAAGCCTCCCTAAACATGATAGAACTAAACACCATACTGATCGAGGTTGAAGCTGCATTGAACAGCAGACCGCTAACGTATTCCTACATGGGACTTAATGATTCCCCTCCACTTACGCCAGCACACCTCCTGTGTGGACATTGATTGATGACATTACCTGACCATACGCCGAAACATCCACAAAAGGATCCAGACTATGACCCCCTTGCAAGCTCTGAAAAGGAACTCGTTAAGAGAGCTAAATATTATGAAGCGATAATGCGGATGTTTTGGAAGATGGGGCTACGAGTACTTGACCAGGCTACGTGAACAAGACCGTAAACACAACACAAATCACCAAACACCAGTCTCCAGGGGGGATGTGGTACTTATACATGATGACCTTCCACGTTCAAATTGGAGGATGGGGATCATAACAACCCTTCATCAAGGAAGAGATGGTCAAGTCAGGTCTGTAAACGTGAAGATACAGCCAGGAAAAGGACTTACGAGGCCCATTGAAAAGCTTTATCCTCTTGAGATAAAAACAAACAAAACATGATGAGGATAATAGACAAACCCAAAAATAGGGGACTGAAGAAGAAAAGATGAGACCCCCATCAAGACTTTGCACTCGAAAGGCAGATAACAGAGACTTATAATAAACAATAGCACACTGAATAATTTATAGTAATGTAACTACTGGATAAACAACTTATGGCATAATTGATGTGTAATGTACAGATTAATTGCCGGCCCGCGAGGGTGTTCTAAATAAGATAATCGCTGTAATAAGGGTAATTAGTGACGTCATAGAGCGTGATCTCTTTAATCCAATAAACCTACTGAAGGAACCAGGACTTATCTTTTATGTTGCGTTAAAATTGCAACAGTTATTTCTGTATCTGAAATTTCAGCCGTGAATTTCATGGTCATTTTGAATCAGTTATTGTTGGAAAACCCCAGAAAATGAAATTTCACGACCTAAAACAAATAATTCACAAATCACGCATACCTCAGGCAATAAATCACACGTCACATGCATTCAGGTATTCACGAATCACGTTTCTTTTTCAGTAACTTTCACGTGTCACACACACATTTTAGCGCTCGTCATGCATCATGCATAAACCCTTTGCCCCCCTCTTGTAACATGAATCGTCCTACCTCTACGTTTTCCATGCCCAGGTCAGTGCGTACACAGGAAGGGAGGTTATAAAGATTTAAAGCTTCTTGAAAGTAGCTCAACACTGTGCATGCTCTATTGTTAGTTGATGCTCTTAGAAACATCACTAGCCTCGAAAAGCCATCTATTCCCCCATGGATTACTATGCGGTATGGCTGAATCAATTTATGGTTACCATCAAGATGCCTGAAATAAACAATATACCTCTTATTTAACTGTCAAAAGAACCGCTCAGTATGTCCACTTTATTTTCCAGATTGCAACCTACAACCTTTGATTACATTTTTTAAACATTATATTTCTGACAAAGAAAAAGGTAATCAAAATAGTTACTTTTGCTCCCTCAGAGTGCAGCCCTTTAAATCAATTTTGAAATCGATGCACGCAGAGAATGCAAAAATGCTGGAAAAATACCAGATTTAAAATGTCGCTTTTACAAAATTTATAGTTTGTGATAGCTGAGGCCCAAGGGACTGGTCAGTACATATGAAATGGGGGAGGGAGATAAGAGGGGTGGGTCATAGGTATTTTAGATCCATCCTCCCCCTGACCAAAAATATAACTGTTTCTAAAAATGTACAGGCATATATAAAAAGAAAAGAATCTTACCATAAAGCGTTTGCACATGGCACGGAGTACCGTTGCCTGATAATAGTTCTTGACGCCCTCAGGGTGATCATCACTGGGTCCATTCTTTGATTGATATTTGCATAAGTTCGATTTATTTGTACGGTTGGATTTATATTTGTATGCTTGGATTGATATTTGTGCAAGTTCGATTTATATGTATGCGGTTCAATTTATTTTTGTACGGTTTGTTTTATTTTTTGCTGTTTTGATATTGAATTAATGAGTTTCGCTTTATTAGTGCATGTTTAATATTGTATGCACGTATTTTAAGATTTTGTCCGTAACGGAACGCCATAGTTTCCCTCAGCTTTACCGCACGGAATGGATCTACCAATATCACTGCTTAGGCTAGGAGCAGCAATTCAAATTGTGTTTTCATACATGTAGATGAATAAAAATTCTTGAAGAAAATGTGACTCTTTGAACAGTATTTTATACCAGAAATCAGAGTGCTTCACACCTACAACAACATCAGATCAAATCACATGCAAATCCCCCAATTCGTGTCTAGAAGACAAAAATATTTTATAATTCTCTCACAGCGCGGCACAACAGAATAAAATAATACCAAATTTGTGTATACATGAGCGAAAAACAGATATTTTCAATCAAAAACTAAAGAAGGATATGCACATTTCAAAATATACAACTGATACTAGTAAGTACATAAAGACTGCCGTCTGGATGTCACCAGTCGATCATGAACTGAATGGAAATATTTAAGCTTACAATGAGTGAAGATAATTTAAGTGTGTGATTACCTTAGGCTTCCAAAGTAAACTGTCTCGATGCAATATGATAACGATTGTTAAAAGGATGTAAAATTCATTCACTAAAAGGTAAAAGAACTTCTGATGCGGAAAAAGAAACCTGATAACTTGGGCATTTTGGCCAAAGCCAACGCCATGAAATCAGCATGACTGCATTACTGTCTGAAACAACAACAAAATCATGGAGTAACTATGCATTTCCTTAGCCAATATTTTGTAAAACTCATCCAAGAAAGACTTCGGTAAACAAGGTGTTAAAGAAAGAAAAGCTCCATGACGAATTGTCTTATCAACAAATTTGGCGAGAAATTATGGACCTGAAATCAAAATAGATCTACCGGTAAAAAATAGCTAAAATATGCTTAAGATTCAGACGCGCCAAAAGTTAATAGCACGAAAAGTCCTTCATTTTTCCTTCTTGAAAGTCCCGAAGCTCGACTCAGTAAATTCTCAAACGGCCTCGAACGTCTCAAAACTCAACTCGAGCCTTGATCCTCAAAGTTTTTGAGAATTGAGGATCAAGTATCAACTTCAAGAGACTGTCAACTTACCTTTGAGCAGATTCAAATTGAAATGTTGACCTGTGAGAACACAACTCCTCACTGTAATCCACACTTAGAAGACAAGCCGACTGTAGGAAAGCTGGCATGTAAAATCTAAGAAGAGAAAATGACTGAACAACTAGATAAAATCGATCTTCGACAACGCACTGTGTTGCAACCACAAAATAGCATCTCTCTGAAGCTTGGAAGCTTACATAGTAGTAAACCATGTGACAACCACTCTGTTCACCATGAGAAATGTAGCCCGAAATAAATATCTTCGCCCCTGGCATTGAGTGGATTACACATCGTGTAAGCCACACAAAAATGGACTTTAAGCTTGAGGCTCTCCCAACAATTATATATGCATGTTTTGTATTGCACAACTATTGTGAACATTGATGAGGATTTAGTCATGACTCAAATTGAACTTATGAAGGAGAATGAAGTGCAGTTTAAGAATATTACTGATCCAGTTTACTCTTGTGATGCAGGAAAAGGGATTGTTGTCAGGAGAATTCTCACAGATCTAGTAATGAGCAGTCTTTGACTTGGAACTCAAACTTTAACTTGCTTGTTGCAACACATAAGTTTAAACTAAATAAGATGTCACTGACAGCAATATCATTTAAAGATCATATAAACTCCAGCATTGGTTTTTGAGTACCACCTGTGCCCAGCCTCAAAGAGCACTGGAAATGGGAGGGAACATCCTCCTGTTTCATCTGGGGAAGTAGGAGGGTATGCCTACACACAGGCTACAAGGTGTTGACCTAGTTAATATTCTTGAACAAATCTAAAACAAATCAAATGTGAACTGGATAACCCTTTCACTCCCAGAAGTGATCACTTGATAAATGTTTCTTACAATTTGGATATGTTGCAGTTAATTTTTGGTTTCAGTTATTTTATAATTTAACCAGTTAGTTTGTTCTAACTAGGTGATTTTATTTTTAACTAGTTAGTTTTTTTCTAAGCAGGTGATTTGATTTTTAACTAATTAGTTTTTTTTCTAACCAGGTTAATTTGTGTCAAAGGGGAAGGGTGAGTCTGGGACCAATAACTTATAAGACCAACAAATATAAGCAAATTTGCAACGATTGCTTGTGTGGCATAGTGGAGATGAAGATGGACTTCAAAGTCAGAGGTTTAGAGTTCAAATCCAGGTGGGTGCAAGATAATAAAAAACCTGGTGGCTAGATCTAGGGATAGGGTTTGGAGGGCTGTTTTTGAGAACAACGAAGAGGGCTACATCGAATATCTTCCCAACCCTGGGGAATTCGTAGCATTAGTTGAGAAACAGCCCTCCCCCCCAAAAAAAAATGTAAAATCACCTAGAATCAGAATTAGAATCAGAATTAGAATCACCCTAGTTAGAATAAAAACTAATTGGTAAAATTATAAAATTAACTGAGACCAAAAATTAAATGCAACAGATACATTGTCAGTTAGATGGACTATCATCTAGTGGATCTTGTTGTCACATAATACCAAATTTTCATGAGAAGCAAAGGTATGTTCATCACTTAGGAGAATCAGCTTTTAGATCTCAGGAGTCAATGGGTAACTAATTTCCAGCTTAATAGTTCCATATTGTGATAAAAAAGGAAATTTCAACTAATTAAGATTTATCTCTGAATTACTACAATAATATAAACTAAGAATAACAGCAGAACAATGAGTATTGAAATTTCTGTTCAACTTTGTTGTCCAGCTGAAAATTAAAAAACTGGTGTTATTTCCATTTGGTAGGTTTAAGTTGTGTTTATAAAGACTAATCACTAGACTGATCACTTGCGACACCTATTGTTGATAATAAAAGTTTCCACTTGGTTCTGGCTCTGCAAAGACATTCAGCTTCCTGATGTGTAACTTGGACTGTGTGTTGATAGAATAAATTACTATTTACAGGTGCTCGTACTGTAGGTTGCAATGCTTTGTGAAAGCATCTCAATTGATCTACAAACTCCAGCACCTAGTTCAGTCAAAGCCTTACTGACACTTTCAATACTTCAGGAAAAACTTTCTGTGGAGTCTCGCATTGCCTCAGCCAGTTCCCTCTGAAATAGGCCATCTTCCTTAGCTTCTTTAATAAGTAACTCGTCCCTCTGGGCTGCAGACAGCTTCTTTTTGCTGTCTGTTAGCTTAGTCACACAGTAACTTCCTGTTTGCTAGTATGGGTCACACTGTCATTTTCATTACTACTACTACCAAGCTCACTTGAACTTGCTGACAAACCTGCATTTTTTTCGAATCCAAGCTCTGAACTTCCTCGTCTTCCAAAGGACCTTCAGTGGCTTCAGTGTCTGATGTAACGATCTTGACTCATTTTACCTGCTAAAGGTCTGTGTACGAGTAATAAGCTATTAATCGATTCCAAAAAATGCAATCAAAGGCAGAATAGCTTGAGCACATCGACTTGATTGAATTTTGCACGACTTCAAAGGCAGAACATTTAAGCTCAATTGCAATATAGCTAGTGCTTCTCATAAACACGACTGCCTGGGTACACGCAGCAAGGCGTCCAATTGATTTTCATTAAAGCAAGCAGTCAATGAACTGGCTTATCATCTGGGTTTCCCAGCAAAATCACTTCGAATTCGAGCTGATTTGAACTTCGCACGACGCCATGTTGAATAAGTGGAACTGCATGGGGTGATGTGCAGTTGAAGATGTTTAGTCTCAGTAACCGGGCTGAAGTGTTCGTATGGGAAAGGTTTCTAGCCCAGTAGCCAAGATCTTGGCCGGAAAAACTGAGATCTCAGTAACCGAGCCAGCCTGGCTTCTCATATCAACACATCGAAAATATTAGGAAGGAAAGAGTGGCGAGGTGAGATCTCCAAAACCGAGCCAGCCCGGTTGACCGGGCTCATATGAAGAGGACCTAAATTCAGGTTGCACTCTAAAAGTAATTTTGTCAAGAAATTCACAACAAAATTCTTATTTGACTCTATGGAATTTTAATGGTCAAAACATTGTCTGACTTCTCATATCATTAGAATTCTTGGTTCTCCAAGGGGTGCTTTGAGAGATCGACTTGCGATCAGAGGATATTTTTCCATCATTTTTTGTATCAGTTTTTGTTGGTTTTCTAGCGAACCTTGTCACTAATAAAGGGCACAATAATTTGACCCGATTGTAGTTAATAGCAAGAATGATGTGCGAGTTCAGTTTCAACATTGGGCTCATACTTGATTCTGGTTTGCTGTGGCAGTTATATTCATGTTCCTCTGCTGGCACAGCACAGCATTTTCAGTAAAAACCTTACACTTTTTTCGCTTTTGCCATCCAGAAACGTGACCAAAGTGGATTATTTTCTGTTTCCCGAATCCTTAAAAACTTCAATGAAGCTTGCTAAAAAGTCAAGTCAGCATAACCATACAGTACAATGGCAATCGCACAAATACTTAAAGAGAAATTACTCCCAAAAGTAAACCGAAAGCCATCTCTTGTACAAAAGACACTGACACAGCAAATTTTCAAGTTAAATTCTGACAGTACTTATCAAAGAGCCGAAAAACAGATCACAGTACACACAGTTTAGCTGATCTTTTTTCTACTAAAGTGATATGGTGCAAGTAGCTAGTTTATGAGAAATTGGGCAAAACACAACCCCTTAAACCTTATTGACTATGTCCACAATACTGGATCATATACCAAAGAAATCCTGCGATCTAATAATTTACAATCAATTGTTAATCATAAGTTCAATAACATTACTCCACAAGCTGCATCTCACATTGCTAACCTACAGAATGACAATGACATTATCCATGACAGAAGAAAACATGGGTTGGGCCTTAGTGCCCATGTCATGGTTTTCTACAGAATACAACCGACATTTCTCCTGCATTACAACTTACAAATGCATTGATAACTTTGACTATTTAAATAGTTACAAACTCCAACACATTACTTGACAAACTTAAACAACATTTTTCTACTATTTTTTTTGAACGTAACATCCAACCTTTACTTGACCCAACACCACAAGATCAACTACACCTACCCTACATGAAATTACTACCTAAAGTACAAACTCGACAAACCTTCACACAACAACATTACAGGCAGACCCACACAGTTGGTGACATCAAACCCAACACGACCACCTGGAACTGAACTAGACAACATTATTTTACAACTGAAAGACTTTTTTTAAGGATGAGAACTTTTTCCTTTTGTTTACAATTCCATGGACCTACTGAATTTATTAGACAAACTATGCATCACTGACATGAACGACCTTTGTTTTGCGACCTTTGACTTTACATCACTCTACACTAACATAACCTATCGTGACACTATTCAGGGTAACATTACGAGCAGCAAACTGCTTAACCTGCCTATTTTTTATTGGGATTACTTGCTTAACCTCAATATTTTTATAAACCAACTCATTTTTTTTGTTGCTGGTAATTCCACCTACCAGCAAATCAAAGGGGTTGGGGAGTTACCATGGCCGCAAATTGCAGACCTCATACTTTTACTAAGCAAATTTTCTTTTTTTAACCAGACTAATTGCTTAGCTAATGTTTTAGTTTTTTGTCACTACACAGATGATGGTGTTATGCATACTAATAGAGCTCACCCACCCTTCACAAATACCTGTTACATTCACATGCAATCACAACACAACCCATTACCTGGATCTCCCTTTATCATTCAACCACGTCACCATCATGAGTCACAAAGTTCACTATCAGGTATACCAAAAACCACACCACAAATACATGAATCTGCATTTTTCATCCTATCACCCACAACAGATTTTCACTGGTATCATAAAAACTGAGACAATACGATACAGTAGACTTTCTGCGACTCCAGGCCCCGGTTGTTCAAAGAACGGATAACTCTTACCCAGCGGATAAATCACTAACCAGCGTATAAAATTTATCCGATTGGGTCAACTTGGTTGCTAAAAGGTTGGATAGCGCTATCCAGCCACTATCCAGTGGATAAATTTATCCGTGGTAAGGTAGGTAGCATAAATTTTTATCCGCTGGATAAACGTAAAAAAAATGGCAGCCGCTCGTCAGTTAGATCTCCTTCAGAGTAATTTGTCAAACAGCCAACATCCTGGAAAGAGAATTTATCGCCAACAGCTCGATCCACTGGAGTCATATACGGACTGTGAGCTCAGATCCAGATAACGTTTCGGAAGAAGAGCAATTAACTACATCGTTGAACTTTTAGCAGCCAAAATTACGCCAAACACAAATCGAAACCATTCTGTCTCTGCGGAAATGCAAGTCTTGGTAACCCTAAGGTTCTTGGCTTCGGGTTCGTTTTTCCAGGTAATTGGAGATACTTTTTTAGGCTTTCACAAATCAACTGTCAGCCGAGTTGTACGTGATGTTACACAAGCCTTAGCTGCAAAGTTAGGCAATTTCATTAGATTTCCGTCCACTAGAACTGAAAGAGACGACATCAAGCAGGGTCTGTTTCGGGTTGGTGGTTTTCCTTGTGCCATTGTATGTACATGTATTGATGGCACTCACATGAGAATAACATCCCCTCATAAAAATGAACCAGACTATGTGAACCGAAAAGGATACCATTTAATCAACGTACAGGCAATCTGCGACCATCGAGATAAGTAGATATGCGCAGCACTAAGTTTTTAACACCAATATAATCAATTTGAAATAAAAAAAATAAGCTTAGCCCTCTCATGTGCATATTAGCTCTTGCTGGCATGGCCTTGGGGATACTTTCCCTAGATATACCATAGCTGTTTTGATTGCAGAGAAATTTCACATTCAATGTGTAACGCTTTTCTGTCATGCCGTGAGGAGACTGTAACTGATTGGCTTCACCACAACATGTGATCAAACATGGGATCGGACTTGGATGTGTTTCTTTCAAAGTGTTTTCATTTTGAAGTTTTTGTTTTCATTCTACAAACTGTACCTGTACTCGATTCTGTCTGTTAAAGTCAGAAATGAGATTTTGTATGGTGACTTAAATGCCACGGAAATTGGGGGACTCCAAGACGATCATTTAACTTGTTATACAACATGCAAGACAACGTTGGTTTGCTTTCAGGTTGCATTCACTGGTGTACTAATTCACAGAACACTTTAATTTCTCGCCACTGGGCTTCATTTTATATGGTTTAAAAATTCAGGCATAGGGGTAACTTGAAGTTTCGCAGAAAAAGGATAACTTTAGAGATCTTAGATAGCTTTGAAAGGGGTTAATTTGTTTAAGTCATACTTAAATCAATGCCAGCAGCTAGCCAGTTCATCCAGTTCAGAACACTTCATTTTTACAACATTAATTGGGTAGTATATACAGGCGAAAACTAACGATAGAAGAGTCCGACGTTTCGGCGACATCTTGGCGCCATTGTCAAGGGAAACTAAATTAAAAATGCGATTACGAGAGTAACTAAGAATCTAGCGTCATTAATTTGCATAAGTCAAACAAAGACCTTGGCGCGAATTGAGTTTGATTGTACATTTAGGCACGGTCGTAATTGTTTAATGAGTAACATCTCATTAACTAGACAATCAAACTTGTTCTGGCATTTTTTCAACACCTTAAAACAACTGTGAAGGTCATCCGGAATCCTGCCTGGGTGTCTGTTATCATAGTGCTTACGAACTGACGAGGTCTTGCTTCTATGTCCGTCGACACGTACGAACAGATGTCCGCGGGTGTATCCGACATAACCAGCATCGCACTGGTCACACTTGAAATTATAAACAACACATTGTTGATCAATGAGCTGAGGCTTTGTTTCGTTTGTCGGGAACTCATGGACAATCTTGCGGCTCGTAAACACTGGTTGGACATTAACCTGGAGCTTAACACTGAGATCTTTTAACTGTGTCTTCACGATATTAGCAGAAACTTGATCTTTAAAGGGTATGATGACCCGAATAGTGTTGTCTGTCGTAGATTTAGACTGTAATAAGGACTGGTCAGTGACTCTTGAAATTAGGAAGGTTTTAACAGTAGAGTCCACAAGGTGTTTGGGATACTTCAGTTTAGAGAACACGGACTTCAGTCGGTCGCACTCCTCAGTGAAGTAAGACCATGACGAGGACAGGCGATATGCGCGATCGAGCATAGTTGACAGTAGGCCGCGCTTGTACCTATTATCGACGTGACTGTGGTAATGGAGGAGCAGACCACTGTTTGTTGGCTTAACAAACACTTTAGTTTCGATACGGGGCGCTCGGTTTAGGAGTTGAGTACCAAGGAAGGGGAGCATTCCATCTTTTTCGACCTCCATAGTGAACTTGATGGCGGGGTGGGCGTGGTTGAGGGTGTTTGACTTATGCAAATTAATGACGCTAGATTCTTAGTTACTCTCGTAATCGCATTTTTAAGTTAGTTTCCCTTGACAATGGCGCCAAGATGTCGCCGAAACGTCGGACTCTTCTATCGTTAGTTTTCGCCTGTATATGCATATCTAAATCATTATTGATTATAATTGGGTAGTGCCACAGTTAAATGATTGCCTTATTTTAGAGCAAATATGCATTATGGGAGTACAGTTTTAGATTGGTGGGACACAACAGGTTCCCCAAGCTCTGATGACAAAATGTTCGGTTTTTTACTTTTTAGTTTCTTTTACTAAATTGAAGATGTAAAAATTAGTTGTAAACCTCAAGTGAATGTTCTGAACATCTTAATATGTGACACTCAGTTGTGTAAAACAGCCTAAATTAAAAAAATAATCACATCAGTTTTTCATGCATCTGTTCTGTTATTCATAACAGTGACAAAGTAGCAGCTAGAGGATCCACAGCAATTTTGACAATGCCATGATGAAATTCATGATCAATTACAGCACATGAAAAAATGGCGTCAATTTGTTTGCATAAATTATAAAATGTTAATGTGTCTGTCCAGTTATTGATAATGAAAATTAGCCAATGAGAGCACAAAAATTTCCGCAGTTATTGTAAAAATAAGAGTGTGTATGTGAATCTGATAACAGTTACTGTTTATAACAGTTCTTGAATAATTTTCCTTTCCATATCTGGAACTGTTGCATTCTCATTTTGATCATGAAATTTCCATTGAAACTCTTATATTTATGCTGTGTTGTGCGTGCGAGTGTCATGATTATATAACAAGAATTGCATCGGAATCTGTTAATTGGAAATTCTGTATTGGACTTTGAAAATTTTGAATTGAAATAAAAATATTCATTAGCTTTTGCAGGGTTGTTCACAAATGTTGTGGCTAGATGGCCAGGTTTAGCACATGACAGTCATTTAGAACGTCAAACATAGGGAATCATCTTGAAGGAACAGGTTTGACAGATGGTGTGCTACTTGGGGATAGTGGCTATGCCTGCTCTCCATTTCTTATGACACCCTACCTCAACCCCAAAACACAGCTAGAGGAAAATTTTAACAGGGCTCACAAAGTAACACGGTGCATAATTGCACTTTTGGTTTACTAAAAAGAAGATTCCATGTCCTTCACTCAGAAGTGAGGACAGGTTTTGACAGGTTTTACACTGTCGTTGCAGCTTGTTGCATTTTGCACAACATTACTTTGTGTCTTCCGGAACCAGATCCTGAAGATTGTGACATGGAAGATGATGGATGTGCTGCTGACTTGCACAGCCAGTACCATGGGGGTGAGACTGGTAATGCTGTCAGACAGCACATAACCAACACTTACTTTTAAATGTTTATCTTTGTCTGTAGATCCCCTTAGATCCTCTAGCTCATAGGCATACAGGCCTGGGGGAGGTCTAGTTTCAAATAACTGTGAAATGTTTTGGGCAAAAGGTGCTCAGTGTCAAATGAAATGAGGGATCCAGGTGTTCTGTTTGGAAAAAGTCACACATTAGTTACACTTAAATGACAGTGTATTGTGTAAATTCAGGGCGTGGATATCATTCCCATTTCCAGATTCCCATTAACAGTGATTAATAACAGTGATTTTTTTCTCTTGAAGTTCATTTCAGGAAGCAATAATGGCCTCTTTTCTAAGTTTCAGTTTTTTACCTGATTGAGCAGTGAATAGGCCGTCAAATTATCCAGGCTATAGAATAAAAAAGGTTTCAAAATAAGTATTTTTGGCATTATTTCAGTTTCATTAGATGTGAAAATTGTGAACATATCAATTTTGCTTTTAGTGCAATTCAAGTCCATTTTCACCCCAACCTAAACACCCACCAATTTATGTAATGTGTATTTTTGGGGGGCAATAAGGCCACCACCCTGGATACTTCTCACACCCACCCCACCCCCCTCCCCCCGCTCCAAGTAAACTTGCATGTCACAGTCCGCGTCTTTTGGAACTGCTTTGTTACACAATACTATTAGGGTTGTTTTTGTTTGAGTTTTTTCAAATGCTGACTTTAACTCCTACGGTTAAGAGTTCCCAGTTTTATTAGAGGGTTGGGGTTAGGGTTACCGCTCAGTGTTTTGGTTATTGCTTAGGGCTAGTGTTTGGGGTCAGGGTTACGGGTCGAGGTTACAGTTAACGTTCAGTGTTTTTGTTATTGCTTGGGGTTAGAGCTAGTGCTCAGGGTTAGGTTGATTGCTTAGGGTTAGCAAGTTAGAGTTAAGGTCAGTTAGAGTTAAGGTCAGGACACGCTAGGGTTAGCGTAGTGTTTGGCCAGGGAAAACAATCTCAACTTTTGAAATCTATTGCATGAATCAATACCTAAATGAAGTCAATGAGTAGTGCCCGGAGAGAGAGAGGTTGAAAGTTTTTGCAAATCGTCTACGTTAGTGATCGATTTAAATGGTTCTACGAGAAATTACTTTTTTGGGGGTACAAAACTG
>CM042746.1:25891748-25904549 GCA_022496165.2 Catalaphyllia jardinei | reverse complement strand
TTTTTTACTTAAAATATTTGTGGTCTACAAAGTTTTTCGTTTTCTTTTCTGCCAGACTCAACACAGGGGTGTTGGACAAAGGTCTTGGGCTTTGCCCCTAATGATTTTCAACCATGCAAGCCTTTGTGTTGATGTTAGATCTTTTTTCCTATTCCTTCTCTTGATTTTCTATACCCTCTCCTTTGTCACTTAATACATGATTCAGTTACAAATCTATTAGTCATCCAGGTACTGCTTTGCAATTTGGATAGCATACAGTATCAAATTTTAGACTGTGTAGGGTTCTGTCTGCCCCTGCCCTTTTTCCAGGACTAGGTGGCTGTTGACCCAACAGCCTAATACCTGTTTTATAGTCCCTCGCTCAGGGTTACGAGTGTTCCCCTTTTATTGTTTTCTTTTCAAATTTCTGTATCATTTTCCTGTGTATTTTTAATTATTTTGATTACAAGAATTTTGAATTTTTCAGCTTCGAATTCTTTTAGACATAACTAACAACAAATGACAACACGTAATCTCTAGCATTTAATTTGAATACAGAAACATTTGAATAAATACAAAATAAGTTTTCTTTAGAAAGAAAACAATTTCACAACTCAACTATAATAACATTATTTCACAACTCAATTATAAGGAAACAATTTCACAACTCAATTATTATGAAACCTTTTCTAGGTCATTAGGTTTTAACCATCAACTGAGGATCTGAATTTTTAAGATGAATTTTAAATTATATTATTCAATTTCCATACACAGTATACAGGTTTTGTTTTATTACAATGTACATCATTTTCAAGTCAGTTTTATACCTTTCTTTCAATGTATATTTTTTTCCTCAGGTAACTTCTATAACCAAAAATGTTTGCTCAACCCAGCTCCCTATGGTTATGGACCAATTTTCTGCTACTGACATTTTTAACACATCTATACAAGATCCACCAAGGACAAGATTAATCCAAAAAATAAATTTACTTTCTTTGCTAAATGGAAATGCTTTACACTCATTAGCCACCTTGCTGCAAGACATCCAACAATTGTTTTGGAAGAAACCTATTGGGGATAACACATTTAAGCTGATGCTGTTTTTCCTGAGTAACTGCACCTGATAACAGAATGGATTCTTACATCTCAACACTGAACCACACTACAAAAAGGAATCAAGAGAGCAAGACAAATAAACTTCATTAGTAGCAACTTGGACTAATATTTGGTTCTATTATGATATCCATCATGCCACTTGGCTATTTTTCAATGGAGAATTCAGAAACACCAATACTCTGTATTTTTAATGTGCAATTATCATAACAATAACAAGAGGGTATTCAGTTTCTTCAAAGATTGTCTGTAATTTTCATGCCATGTTTTCATTACATTAAACCATTCATAACTTCTTTTTTGAGTCTGTTATTATATTTTTTGTGTTAGATGGATGCCCTTTTTGTGTTTCAAACTTGCACATCAAACTTTTTAAGTCAATTGGGACAGTTTTTAATTTTTTCCTCTTGCTAACTTCAATTACTATTTTTAATGTCCCCCTTTCTCTACTAACTACTCCATGCTAATCTCACCTTTATATTATTTATTATTATTATTACTATTATTATTATTATTATTATTAGTGGAGCTCTGGCGGCCAGAAGGGCTGCCAAGTGGAGCCCCATACCTATCCCATATATGGAAAGTGAAGGAAACCCATGAACCGATTTTCTCATGGCAGCATGATCTCCTCTTTAAATTAACCATTATCGTTAATTCTCAAGTTCCTTTGAATTTACGATTATAGTTAATTTAGAACACTAACAGTCTGAAAGGAATTCTGGGAAGTAAGCATTTTTGTTGAAAAAGGACAATCATCAGTGTCTGGACAGGACTCAAACCTACGAATCTTCACTTTCTGATCCTCTCCTCTAACCATTAGACCATCACGTTGCTGGTTGGAGAAACCTCGATTTTGAAACAATATAATTCATACACTTATTCTACACCCTGTAGTAAGCATATATAATTACTCGCTAAAAAATAATTTCAGAAAATGAATGGAAAAGGTCGATCACCAAACCTTAACAAAAAGCTAACCATTTAATATCTGCACTTAAGCCTAATCATTGTACATCAGTGATATTCTATGCAAAACACTATTAAATATTTAGTTAAATTTCTTTCCGTCTTCTTGTTCTTCCGTGGCCTAGTGGTAAGTAGCCGATCCTGCAAGTGCTGGGTAATCCTTGGTTCAAATCCAGTCCAAATAACACAATATTTTTTTATTTGTTCTATTCTGAAATAGCCTGGGAAACAGTGTTCTAAATTAACTATAATCGTAAATTCAAAGGAACTTGAGAATTAACGATAATGGTTAATTCAAAGAGGAGATCATGTTGCTCATGGTTGTCATGGCTAGCGGTATAGCTCGTGGGCGCATACGCACGACGACGAAGTTGTGCAACATGGCGCCCATGCTTTGACAAGAAATGCACCCTTGGTTAATAATAATAATAAATTGAATATTTAACCAGGATAACCCTTCAGTACAAAGTACTGTTATCAACGGGGTGCTGATGACTAAGAATTAAAAACTAGTAATAAAATAAATACATACTAAAGCAAAAAAATGCACTAAGTTAAAAAACCATTAAAATCTACAATAAAAACTGCAATAAAAATTACAATAAAAATTACAAGTAATAATCGTCTAAGGCATTCCTAAATAAAACTCTAGAATGAATGTTTCTTAAACTTAGCGGCAATGAGTTAAAAATTGAGACACCTAAAAAATAAAAACTACGGTGTGCAAAATCTAGTTTGACCTTTGGTAGTCTTGCTGTTTTCCCACTGTTTCTAGTGTTTAGAGCGTTATGAAATCTTTGAAAGTAATCTTTAAATGGAAAGCATGCAGTTCCATTAAGGCAGTCAAATACAAAGCAGCACGCTTTCTTTTGTAAAAAGTTGTCAATTGTTAAATTAGAAGATCACAGTTCTGTGTGCTGCATTTTGGGAAAATGATTTTGAGGCTTCGAGTCTCAATGGAGCGGATCGTGCGTTTGCAGGACTCTGACCATCCAAGACTATTATAGCCGCAGTACGTAAATATCGGCATAATCATCGATTGATAAATTCGTTAGGGACTAAGGGTATCAATGTTGGAATGGATGCTGCCTGCTTGTACATTTTTTGAAAGTGCGTTTCAAAATTAAGTGTCGGGTCCAGATGCACGCCGAGGTATTTATAACATGTAGTGGTGTTGATGGGAGAATCATTGACTGATAGCTGGACTTGAACAGCCTTGAAACAAATTTAACCGTTTTCCAGTACCAAACAGCATCACCTCGGATTTACCCTTCTTCAGATTAAAGATAAGTTCATTATCACGAAATCAGTTAGAGAGATTATCTAGGTCCTGAGAAAGGTTGCTTTGTATCACATTGAAATCACTTGAGGATGTAAAAATCACTGTATCATCGGCAGACTTTCCCAAGTTCAAAATTCGTGCGTAGAGATGCTGTGCAGCTGTGCAAGAAAAGTCACATGATCAGGTGATCATATCAATAGAGAAATTACAACACAGTAAACACAGCTGGAAAGATGTGGTTGGTTCAGTTCAGTCTTCACATACACAAGTTTTGCCGCAAGTTTCTGTCTGACTGAAGACTTACACTGGCCAAAGTGAGTATGCCAAATTTGTGGTAAGTGTTGACGTTTTTTTTCTGGCGATTGCTATGAAAATTATGAAGGTGCCTCGGCGAGATAATTAAGCACATTTTCAAGAGGAATCCTTTTTCAATTTAAAGCCATGCTGTGAGTCATTTTACGAATTACATAATTATAATTTTGCCTATCTCTTAATAAAATAATAGGCGAGTCGCTTTGTGCAGGCTGTTGTAAATGTACAAGTGGTAAATGTAAACAAATTGAGCTTAAGTTTTCAGTCGATTTTCGTAGTCAACTTGATTATCACCACATCTAAAAACTTGGCCAAAATTGTGTTTGTAAACACTGGCAGGCGAGTTTTGAAGTTTTCACTGTTATTTCAAGCACAGCCGCTTCAAGGCCGCTGCTTCATAGACAGTAAAGACCGCTAAAATTTCTTCTTCTGCTACAAACCATAATTTTTTAAGCCAAAGCAAACAGGATTTGCTAATGTGAATATTTGCATAATATGATTACATGGATATTTCCTGGTTTTGTTAGTTCAATTTATTCGGTTTGGCGAAATGCTTGAGTGAATTTCAAGGTTAATTTGTTTAACAGCTGGTAAAGCTACCGCCGATAAAATGACTCCAAAGCTAAATTAAACTGTCAGCAAAAATACACACCGGTAGTTTGTTTATTTTTGCTCACATGCTTATGGGTGAATATATGACAATCATTCCATGAGCCCGCCTTGGATATGAAATGATAAAATAACCAACAAGCGCGTAGTTATAATCAGCATGTACTAAAACCAAAAACGAAACGAAACGGCCGAAACGAAACCACCGAAACAAATGAAACGACCAAAACGAGCAAAATTGTAAGAAAAATATGAAGAAGTTAAAAAAATACAGCCTTGATCTCTGTCATATTACTATCACAGACTGTTACTATCACTCGCACCTACGATACATGTACATGTGTGACATCGTGACATCACAAATTCGCGGCTGCAGTATCCGTTCCTCCGCACGCAGTGCGAGCCTATGTTGTATCACGTGATATCGCATTAAAAACAGTTCTATCCAACATGGCATGTGTTCATTGACGATCTTACATTTGGCCACGAGGGTTGCGGATTACAAGAAGGAAACTAGAAGCAGCGAAGAGAAAATCAGCATAATCTACGGCTAAGACCTCAAAGCACTTAGGCGACCGGAAATTTAGAAAAAAGAAGAAAAGAAAGCAAGAAACATCGAAGCGAACTAGCAAAGAGACCACGTGCTCAATAAGAAATCATACCAGATACGCCAGGAAGAAGGAGCCGAAGGACACGTGCCAAATCCAGCAGAAATAAGAGTACTCAGCGTTGGAAAATCACTAAAGATAGAGCTATTTAAGACGGGCAAAGAGTGGCAAATGGGGCAGAAGAAGAAACCCAAAGAAGAAACCGCCGCGACCTCCTGGAAAACGAGACCACAAGAAGGAAGAGAAAAAGAAAGGCAAAAGCTGTGGTTACTGTGGAAAGACAGGAGCACACCCTCCAGGCTGAAACTGCCCAGCATACGGACAACAGTGTTTGAAGTGTGGCAAGTACAACCATTATGCATCATGTTGCAGAACCGCTGCCCAACCGCAAGAGGGATTCAAGGAGACCAAGAGAGAGAGAGTCAAGAAAACAGCAGAGGCTGAGGAGACAAGCAGTGACTCGGATGATGATTACATCTACCTTCAGGAGACAGCACAACACCTACACCGAGTGAAGAAGATAAGATCAGGTCCAAATCAAGACACCGTACTAATCCGTATTGGAGACATTGATGCTTTCGTTGAACCAGATAGTGGAGCAAGCGCAAATGTGATGGATGAATATCAGTTCAAGGCCCTCAAGCACAGATCACAAGAAATTAAGGAACTTGACCCCAGTAGAGACACACTGAAGACACTTCAATCTGATGTATCAGTTAAAGGCGAATTTACTGCCACGTTGAGGAACAAGAACTGAGCCACACAGAGCAAGTTCTTAGTGATCCAAGGGAAGATGGACTCTCCCCCACTCCTAAGTAAAAGCACACTGTTGGAACTTGGAATGCTCAAAATCGATACAGAAGGAACACTTAAAGAAACTAATGAGCTGAGAATCAAAACTGTGAAAACACCGGATGACAGCCTTGAAACAGTACTGCGTGAATACAGTGACGTATTTCAAGGAATTGGCTGCTTTCGAGAAAAGAATACAGGCAAGAAGATTGAAGTCAAGCTAGAAATGGAAACCAATGCAAAATCTGTGGCTCAGAAACCATACCCTGACAAAGTAAGACCAGTCAAAGAGTGTAGAGTACCTGAGAACAAAGAGGCAGTACGAAGTTCCCTAGGAATGGCAGGCTACCTAGACAACTTCATCCAGAATTATGCAGCCATAGCAGCACCGCTGTACCAGCTAACCAGGAACGAAACCAAATTTCATTGGGGTAAACAAGAGGAAGCATTCAGAAAGATACAAGACACCATCTCAATTGAGAAGACCATGGCATTCTTCGAATCAAGCAAACCCATAATCCTCCGTACAGAAGCAAGCTTTAATGAAGGATTATCGGCAGCCCTGCTCCAGAAGACAGATAGAGGCATTCAACTGGTACACTTTATCAGCCGAACAATGACAGAAACTGAGAAGAGGTACAGTCAAACCAAGAAAGACGCTTTGGCAATCAAATGGGCCAGACTGAGAATTTACCTACTTGGAGCACCCAGATTCAGAATTGTGACTGCCCACAAACCACTTATACTGTTGTTTAACAAAGTGAAGGCCAAAGTATCACCAAGAATAGAGAAGTGGATCATGGAAATGCAAGACGTGGATTACGAGTTGGTGTACGAACCAGGAAGAGATGAAGCAGATCCCTTAGACTTGCTCTCCAGACACCCTCTGCCTGAGACAGGACATGACAAAACTGAGAAGATCATCAGATGGAACATGAATGCAGAACATGCTGTGGTTGTCACATGAATCAGAGAGGAAACTCAGAAAGATGAGGTCATGCAGCGATTAGCCAAAAGAATCACCAAAGGGGACTGGGAGAAACACAAGAGAGACAAAAACCTCAAACCCTACCTACATGTGAAACAGGAGTTATCAGTTGCAGAAGGACTTGTCTTCAGAGAACGTCAAATCGTACCACCACCAGCACTTCAGAGGAAAGTGGTTAAACTAGGACACAGCCTAGGACACTTAGGAAAAACTAAGACCAAGCAAATGCTAAGAGAAAAATACTGGTTCCCACTGATGAACAGTATGATAGACACAGCTGTTGACCAGTGTTATGAGTGCCAAGTAGCTACAAAAAAGGGACAGAGAAGAACCAATTAGGGTGACTAGCATCCCAAACCACCCTTGGGACACAGTATCCATTGACCATGGTGGACCATACCCAGACGGACACTACAATCTCATCCTGATCGACAAGAGAACCAGATACCCAGTGGTAGAGTCTGTACCATCAACTGACTTCCAGACCAACAAGGAGAGGTTGAATCATATTTTCACCACATATGGAACTCCGAGGAGAATTGAGTGTATTTTAGTTTATAAATGTTTGAATAATCTAGCTCCCCCCTATTTTTGTGATTATTTCATGAAAAATAATTCTATTCACAGTCATAACACCAGAAACAGTAACGATCTTCACTTACCCGCCCCTAAATTAAGTCTAGGAAAAAACACTTTTAGGTATTCAGGCTCGATCCTTTTTAATAAATTACTTAGAACATTGAAAGGAGCTACATCACTCTCCAACTTTAAGAATCTTCTTAAACAATATTTTTCTAGATGAGATATTGTATATTTTTATTGGCTTTTTATTCTACACGATTGTTATCTTTTATTTTGTAGTAGTTTTTATTATTATCGTGTGGTAGTCATTAATTACGCAGGGCTCCTATTGATATCAGCCTAGTGCTGAAAGGGACACCCTGCCTAAATAAAGATGACTTTGACTTTGAGAGCGACAATGGGCCCCCATTCAATTCTGAAGAGTTTAATAAATTTTCAAAGCAAGAAGGATTCCAGCACCACAGGGTGACAGCCCTCCACCCAAGAGCAAATCGAGAAGTAGAGAGAGCCATGCAAACCCTAAACAAGACCGAAGAAATTGCAAATCTGCAAAGCAAAAACCATCTTGAGAGGAGAAATGCGGTTCAAGACATGCTCGTCCCCTACAGATCAAATCCGCACCCAGCTACAGGAGTTGCACCTTATGAAGCCCTTAAGGGGACACCCGTGAGAATGAAGTTAGACTACATTGAACCTGAACCACAGAGAGATGAGGAGAATGACATCATAGACCGCAGAGACGCAGAATACAAGCAGAAAATGAAGCAACAGAGAGAAGGGAGAAAGACCAGAGAGAATAATCTGCTACTAGGAGATTGTGCTTGTCAGGCAACCCAGGAAGAACAAGTGGAGTATGCCCTTTGAACCTGTTTTCTATGTCGTGTGCAGCATTCATGGCTCCCAAGTGACAGCCAGACGTGTGACAGATGGATGAACAGTTTGCCGACATGCAAGTCAATTTAAGCTAGCAAATGCAGTTATCAACACCACTGATGAACCAGAGAAGAATGAGAAAGTAGAAACACCACAGGCAGTTCCAGACAATGAGGTCCCAGAAAAGGAGACTCCACCCAGTGCACCACCTGACCCACCAGATACGATGGCATATGTAGAGAAGCCAATGGAACCACCCGGTGCAGAGATAATACCAGAAGAAACTGAACCAGAGCAAAGAGCAGAACATAACCAACCAGTAGACAAATCAGTAGTGACGAGACCCAGACGGGAAAGGTACTTGAACTTTGCTAGAGTTACAAGCTTTTGTTAGTTTGGGAGGGATGTTGTATCATGTGATGTCGCATCAAAAACAGTTCTATCCAACATGGCGTGAGTTCATTGACGATCTTACAGCGGCGGGCCTGTAAAAGCACGACGAGCCCAAAAACATTGAAAAAAGGTGGATACTTTTCATAGTTTGATGGTATTCTAGTATTCTAGCTAAAACAAGAAATCTGATATTCTAAAAAAAGTTTCCTGGTCGTATCGTGGATTCGTAGGTGGCGAATGGTCTTTCCGAGAAGGACTCTGCAGCATTCCTCGTGCAAATCGAGACTTTCAATTGATCTCTAGAGAAAATTGAGGGTGACTTGGCATGCTTTAATCACTCAAGCATTCGTGACTCCTCCAGTTCTCAAAGTAATTTCTTGCGATTATGTTTCCGTACATCCTGGGCTTGGCGTTATGGGTGGTGTAGAGTGTTTTCGAGTGTTTGCTCAACGCTACATACCTGCTTGACTTCCTATACATTGTGCATCATCTGTACCAGGCAGTTTCTTGGTTTTCCTTGAGAAAAGGGGCTATCCACACTAGTGGATAAATTAAGAACTGACTGGAATTAGGGACAATTTTTGTGAAATCTACTTGTGTCGCAGTATCCGCATGCAAACTGTTTATAGCTCTGTAAATCTGTCAAACATGTCAGCACGTTTCTCATTGAATTTCGTCTTCGCAGTATGATGGAAAACCTCAAGTAGTGCAACTCAGTTTTGCATCTTTATTGCCATAAATCTTGCTGATATTAGTACAGGAATTAATAATGCGGTGCATTTCAAAAAATAAATTCTCCTAAATGAAGTTGTCTTGCTGGAGAGTCGTTTTGCAGCATCTGAGAAAACCAAATTGAGTTTTTTTCTTAGAAAATAGTTCTTGTTTTAGCTAGAATACCATTCAAACTGTGCAAAATATCCACCTTTTTCCCGATGTCTTTGTGCTCGTTGTGCTTGTGCTCATCCACCTTACAGGCCCAGTGCAAATTTGTGATGTCACGATACCACACACATGGATTTAGGTGTGAGATGAGGCTGCCATAATTCCATGACAGAGAACAAGGCTGTATTTTTTACACGTTTCAATTCAGTTATTTACCTTTAATTTTACCTTGTTTCATTGGTTTTGTTTCGGCTGTTTCGTTTCGCTCGTTTTGGTGGTTTTGTTTCGGCCGTTGCGTTTCGTTGTTTCAGGTTTTAGTACATGCTGTTACAATCACTTCATATCCAACAAGGGCGAATGGAACAATTGTTTCAGTAAATTCTGAAACCGGGTTTTGCCGCCGATTTTTATTTCCACAATTCTACAAAGTGAAAAATTTTAAACTTGACGCACTATTTTCCATATGATGTAAACTCCAACTATTGGCTCATAGTTGGAGTTTTTTAGCCAATCAAAAATGCAATAGTCGGAGCTGAGAATTTGCTAATTACTATTATTCATTCAAAACATTCCCCCATTTCTGATTGGTTAAAACCACATGCATAATTCACCATAACCAGCTGCTTTTGACTAAATATTGAACCAATGATGTCAAAAGTGCAGCCCGCTGCAGATTATTGAACCGATGACATCAAAATGATGTCAAAAGTGCAGCCCGCTGCAGATTATTGAACCATTGACCGACAAAACCTGGGGACGAGGTTGTGCTATTTTTGGTGAGCGGAAAAACAAAGAGCAAAATAGCGAAACAGCTTTAAGAACAGGGAAATATTTTGAATGAATAATAAAGCAATTATTGAATTTAGCTTTCATAGGATATGAAGAATGCTGCAGATCTCCTTCGGCCTCTGTGGATAACACCCTCTTTGATCTGCAGAATTCATATCCTACTCAGCCTCATTCAGTTATTGCTAAATGTTTGTAAATGATATGATACTTTAATGACAGAGAAGTGGACAGGGCAAGAACGTCTCCTTCTTTTGTAAATATATTAATTCCTGTCAGCCCTGTCAGGACAGTAAATTATTTTCAACCATACTTAACACAAAAACTCAACCAATGCTAACTAATAACTAACATGTGTGTATCTCTGGCCTTTGCTGTGTCCTACACATATATTCTGTTATAATTCCTGCCTTAACTACTGGAAACAACTTTGACAGAGCTGCTTCAACAGTTTCACTTAAATTTATTTCTAAGTACAGTATTTAGCACTACCTGTAGCAGTGTTATTGAGTGTAAACCTTGTGGAGGGTTTTAAATGTTTATTTTTTTATGATGATAAAAAAAACAGCAAAATATTCATGTGAAACCTGATCTTGGTGTTGGTTGTGAATCATAGTTCATCTTAGCAGGCCATCTGATAGGGTGCAGAAAAAATGGAAAATTTGCGGAAATTTTCTGTTAGCCACAATGCTTTTTTGGAAAGTTGAAATCTGCAGGTTGGAATGGTTCCATTATATTTATAGTGGTATGTGAAGTCTCGTCATTCGTATTTGTGTTGCCGTGTACCATGTGCACTTCTTTGTTCATAATAACCGCCGGATTGAATGTTCCTTGATGACCAGAGCTATACACAATTATCCGGTTTAAGTACATTCAATGACAAAATGTTTTTTACAAACAGACCGCGTTCAACAAAACTTGCAATTCAAATGCTCAACGAGCCGTGAACCCTGAGTCATCAAAAGACGGACTTTGCGTTGATCGATTTAAAATCAGGACGCACAATAACAAGAGAAACAATAACTTCATGATCTTCCAAAAATCAAGGTTGAAACTAATAAACAATTTGTTTGAGAATCGCCTTATAAACTAAATCCAGTTATTACTTTGGATCAAAATTGACCAATTACAAAACAAGGCGTTTTCCTGAGAGGTCTACAGGAAAGAGAAGCCATTTAAAAGACGTTTACCTCTGCTAGGTCAAAAGATAAAAAATATTTTATAATATTGTAACAACTAATGTTTCGTTCTGTCTATTTATCTGTGCGTTTGTCTTTGGCAGTAACTATGGTCAGTATCCGGTCGTTTTGTCTACATGTTTCGCCTACAAGTCAATTCGCCTACATGGTTTCCATTGGAGGCTCTTCAAAGCGGCATTACACTTCACATGCAATGTATTTGTTACGCCTCTTTCGAAATCTTTAAAATCAACAACAAATCATTTTCACTACAATTTTCCGGTGAATTTAACTAGAATTATGGTCAAATACGACTCCTCTGCTCCCTGTGAGCAGTGATGTTAAACTATCTTCGCAAAATAGTTTCGAATCAAATGTAGGCAAAACGACTTGAATGTAGGTGAATCAACTCAGATCATGTAGGCAAAATGACTTGTAGGCGAAACAACCGACATTCCTCTGGTCACTTTCAATTTAATGATTTTTTGCTATTTTTCACTCTGTTACTTTTGTTAAATTATTTTTTAATTTATTTTTATTCCTGCAAAAAAGTGGAGGGGGGCTAAAGCAGCCCCCCAGCCCCTCCCTCTGTGCAGTCCCTGATTCATGGACAGGTATTTCCTCGCTCAATGCAGTTTCATTCCATAGTTTTTGACACCGAATGTCCCAAACTAGAACCCAGGCTCATCAACAGAGTCGGAATGCCCGAAGGATTAATTAAAATTGTTTACGAAGGAAAAGGTGTGGTTTTGTTGCTGTTTTGAGTGAATAACTTCTTCAAAATGATCAATCTCTTCGCTATTTTTGCTTCTGAGGATGGTAAGCATTTGCTTTCTCGCTTATATGGAGCAATTTTCTAGTTGTATGCGGAAAAATGCCCCAAGGATACTGAGGATGTAGAAGCAGGTGAATTATGCAGATCCACACCACCACATCC
Organism: Catalaphyllia jardinei; assembly: GCA_022496165.2. Classification (NCBI taxonomy): domain Eukaryota; kingdom Metazoa; phylum Cnidaria; class Anthozoa; order Scleractinia; family Caryophylliidae; genus Catalaphyllia; species Catalaphyllia jardinei. The sequence continues at coordinate 25,892,266 of CM042746.1, read as the reverse complement.
TGCCAGATGCCCTGTCTTAGTGATTCTGTACTGGTAAGGGGAAAAAGCTCAAAATATCTCTTCCCCCAGCACACACCTGCTGTCTACTGGTGCAATGATTAAGTCTTGTCTTCAAGTTAGGAAAAATGACACTGTAAAATGCTTCAAAAAAGTTGCAATGAAAGTAAAAGAATTGTAAATGTTGACATAATGTACATTGTACATCACGTAAAAGTTTAGGTGAGTGCCAGAGGCATACACTAATATTTCATGTATTTACTTTTTCAGGAGAAATTACATGTATATTAAAATAATTATGTGATCAGAAAAATATGGAGTATTAGATCCAGGCAGTACCAGTTTATGGATGGCATATGCATCTACAGTAAGAGGAACTCTAAGCATTTTCAGATTAATTTAGTTAGTTTTATGCTTATGACTTAATTTCTTGTATTTGGAGTTTTTGTCATCTTATCACAAGAATAGATAACGAAAGATGCATTAGTTGATGAAATTTATTTTTGAAGGTATGTTTAAAG
>CM042746.1:25875702-25891648 GCA_022496165.2 Catalaphyllia jardinei | reverse complement strand
CGTCGTTCGGTTCGCAAAAGCGAAGCTCTGAAGTTTCGTTTCGTCACTACAATCAGGCAAATTTCGCCTGAGTGACAGTCCTGGTGGGGTCGCCAAATGTTAGGAGTGTTGGTCCGGCATCAAATAATAAAGGTTAAACACACGACACGAAACTTCGGTTCTGCCTCAAGTTCTATTTCACAGTTTTTTTTCCTCATGCTCTCTAGATCACGTGACTCGTGACCGACTAGGGTGGGGTGGGGGGCACCCCTACATTATTCCAACCTGATAAATGCCAATTAAACTGCAAGTTGCAAGTCAGCTCCCAGCTCGCAGAAAAACTGGTAAGTAACACGTTTTTGTTCACGGTGCTGTTTCCAAGGCATGCATTATTGGCTAAAAGCATGTCTCACAGAAAAAGATTTTCTATTGCTCACATGGTATTCATGTTCACATTAACCTTATTTACAATAACACTTATACTTTCAAAATGTATTAACCCATTATTGGGACTTACAAATTTTTTAAATTTTAAAATTTTAAAAACTTATCATACAAATATGTAAATTCTGCTGTGGCCAAAACAGCATTATACAAGTTTATAAAATTAGTGAAAAATTTGTTGCTAAAGCTGTAATTTTGAGTCAAAATAGGATTTGTTTTGCAATGTTACATAGCCTTGCACAATTTCTTCAATAATGCAATGTTTTAGGGAATCTGTAGTCAAAGTTGTGAATTTCCGTAAATAGATTTTTTGAAAAAGCTCAACACCTTTTGTCCTTCAACTCCAACATAAAGTCAGGAAAAAAAATTGCAAAAAAAGTTTCCATCTTGAGCTTTAATTGTGCCTTAAAAGAACCAAATTACTGCACTTTCAGTGAGTTTCTTAATAAATAATACTTTAAAAAGTACTCACACTCATGTACTGAAAAGAACCATCATCATTGTGCACAGATGTCTGCAGTGCCACATACAGCTGCTGCTTATTTTTCTCTTTTTGAAACTCCATGTTGGGTTTGTATGACTATATTTACTTTCAAGCATCAATAGTGATATCAGAAGTAACTTGCGTAGCATTGTGCAAATTACAGCATAATTTATAATTTAAACTGAAGATGACAAAATTGTCTGTTAAAACATGTTTTTAAAAAGTGTTGTGTTATTTCTTAAAATATCTGCATGTCTGCTGCTATCTGAGGCTGCAGACAGCTATGACACAACATTCTGCTGATACTTGGGTACAAAATCAATTATTAATTTATGCATTTGATTCTGCTCTTGTGAAGTACAGAGTCTGAATCAAAGCCAGTCCAAAGCTGTTATTCCAGGCTGCACCGGGTATGAAGAACGATTAAGCCGATCCAAACTAAATCGGCCGTTTCAAATTGATTCAGAGGCCATGCTTTCCATAAACTTAATTTCACCGAATTCAATTCAGTTCATGTGAAATATGGCGTATAAACCAGGCCTAAAATGCTTTTCTGCTCACATAACTTCATTATGCTTCCTTATACTTGTTTAATCTTCAAATAAAGGCAGCATGACTGTCCCTGTGAAAAGAAATACAAACAACAGCAACAATAACACAAGGGTAAATAACATTTTTTTTTTTTTTTAGCTACCAAAGTCCAACCCCTCGTCCTCGCCATGGTAGCTGGAAACAGGTATGTAGGGGATTGCTGTGCAGGGCGAAGTATGGTGGGGGGCCTTGTTTCCCCCAGGCCACTACGGTAGCCATGAAGGCCTGCCCAGAACCCCGAAACGCCTGGCTAACAGGGCTCTGGTGAAGCTTGGAGGGCTAATCACCCACTGAGTGGATTACACCGATTACAGAAACCATAGGAAGCAGGCACAAAGTCACATTTGTCTTAGGTCAGGAGAACGTCTCCTCGGAGACTAGTATGATGCGATGTGGTAAAAGCCGAAAGGAAGCCGCGAGGCCGACCCCCCTCCTTAGCCCTAAGATGACAACATTGTTCGGTACCTGGAATGTCAGGACCATGTATGAAGCTGGAAAGGCTGCACAAATCGCTAATGAAATGACCACTTACAAGTTAGCAATATTAGGCCTTTGTGAGACCAGATGGACTGAGTCAGGCTGCATGAGGCTGTCAACCAGACAGACTGTACTTTACTCTGGCCATAACCTTGCCGATGCTCCGCACATGGAGGGGGTTGGCTTTATGCTGACCACACAAGCAGCCAAGTCACTCATAGGCTGGAACCCGGTGTCATCCAGGATTATCACGGCTAGGTTCCACACCAAGATTGGTAAAGCTACCTTCATCCAGTGCTATGCACCTACAAACGAAGCTGATGAAGATGCAAAAGCTGACTTTTATGAAAGGCTACAAGGTGTCATAGATGGAGTAGCCAATAAAGATCTGATACTGTTGCTGGGAGATCTCAACGCAAAGGTGGGGAGTGATAACACGAGTTTTGAGACAGTCATGAGAAAGCATGGTATTGGGAAAATGAACGAAAACGGGGAGCTGTTTGCTGACTTTTGTTCCTTTAACAAGCTAGTGATCGGGGGCAGCGTCTTCCCACACAAAAAGGTACATAAGGCGACTTCGGTTTCTCCTGATAACATGACCACGAACCAGATTGACCACATCTGCATAGCATCAAAGTTCAGAAGGTCTTTGTTAGATGTCAGAGTAAAGAGAGGGGCAGATGTGGCCTCTGACCACCACCTTCTTGTGGGCAAATGCCGACTGAAGCTGAAAAACCATCACACCAGCTCACCATGGTCAAGCCACAAATATAACATCGAGATGTTGAAGGATGAGGAAACAAAAAGCAGGTTCAAGCTCACATTGTCCAACAAGTTCCAGGCCCTCGCAAGTCTTCAAGAGAATGAGCAGCGTCCGAGGGAAGAGGAGGGCAAAATGGTAGTCAACAAAGTATGGCAGAGTATGAAAAATACTTGGAGAAAGACATGTGAGGAAACGCTGGGAAGAAAGTCCAAGCATCACAAGGCCTATGTCAGCACAGATACTCTGAAAAAGATAGAGGCTAGGAAGAAGGAAAAGGATGTGTTAAACCGGAGCAGAACAAGAGCTCAGAAAGCAGAAGCCCTGGTCAGATACTCTAAAGCCAACAGAGAGGTTAAGCAAAGCATCAGGAAAGACCGAAGGAACTTTGTGGATGACCTTGTAAGACAAGCAGAGGAAGCTGCAGGCAAAGGCGATGTGAAAGAGGTTTATTCCATCACAAGAACACTTGCAGGTGTCAGAAAGATCACAGACAGACCTGTCAGAGCTGAAAGCGGGGAGGTGCTCACTGATCAGGATGACCAGCGAAAAAGGTGGGCAGAACACTTCAGGAAGCTGCTCAATAGACCGCCGCCAATTGAGATGCCTGATACAGAACCAGCTGATACACCTTTACAGGTCAATGAGAACATGCCAGGTAAAGCAGAGATCAGGAGAGCCATCAAACATCTAAAGAATGGAAAAGCTGCAGGACCCGATGGTGTACCACCAGAAGCCATCAAGACAGATTTAGGTACCTCGACTGAGATGCTCTACGAGCTGTTTGGGAAGATCTGGGAGACAAATGAGGTACCAGATGACTGGAAAGAAGGCTACCTGATCAAACTACCAAAGGGAGACCTAAGGGAATGCAAGAACTGGAGAGGCATCATGCTGCTGTCAACTGCCGGAAAAGTGCTGAACAGAATAATCTTGGAGAGACTGAAGGTAGCAGTAGACAAACGACTGAGGGATGAACAAGCTGGATTTCGGAAGGAGAGGTCATGCACTTATCATATTGCCACCTTGAGGATCATTTTGGAGCAGTCGCTTGAGTGGAACTCTCCGGTCTACACAACGTTTGTTGATTTTGAGAAGGCATTTGACAGCGTTGACAGAGGCGTGTTGTGGAAGTTACTACGTCATTATGGCATCCCTGAGAAGTACATTACCCTTATCCAGAAGACCTATGAGAACTGCAGTTGCAGGGTAATTCACAACGGAGTCCTTTCTGAATTGGTTGAGATGCTCACCGGAGTGCGCCAGGGCTGTTTATTATCGCCCTTTCTGTTCCTGCTAGTCATCGACTGGATTATGCGACAGACAACAAAGCAACATCGAGATGGCATCCAGTGGACCCTCACGACTCGGCTAGAAGATCTAGACTTCGCAGATGATGCCGTTTTACTCTCACACAATCACCAAGGCATGCAATCCAAACTAACACGGATGGCCAAGATCTCAGCAAAGGCAGGCCTTAGAATAAACAGATCTAAGACAAAGGGGATGAGAATTAACACCAGTAATGAAGACAGGCTGGAACTGGATGGGGAAGACATTGAGGAAGTGGAGGACTTTATCTGCCTTGGCAGTAACATCAGCAAGTGAGGATCGGGAAGGCAAGAACTGCTTTCACAATTGTATGCCCTGTGTGGAAATCTAGATCAATCTCCAGAAAGACCAAACTACGGATATTTAACACCAACGTGAAATCTGTCCTCCATTATGGGTCAGAGACATGGAGGGTAACAAAAACAACCTCCAACAAACTGCAGTCCTTTGTCGACAAATGCCTAAGGTCCATCATGGGCATACACTGGCCTGAGGTCATAAGGAATGAGGATTTGTGGGCAAAAACTGATCAGGAACGAATCAACATCCAGATTAGAAGGCGCAAATGGGGTTGGATAGGGCATACCCTCAGAAAACCGAACAGCAATGTTACCAGACATGCACTGAGGGAAGAGAAAACAAGGTCGTCCTAGAAACAGCTGGAGGAGAACGGTGGACAAGGAGGCGACCAAGGCAGGCTACACCTGGAACGTAATCGAGAAGTTGGCCCGGGATAGAAGGAGATGGCGTGAAGTTTCCTTGGACCTATGCTCCGCATGGAGTGAAAAGGGATAAGAGAGAGAGAAATAACATTTTTAATTACTATTTCTTGTAAATCAAGTGTGTAAATAAAGTGCTAAAACCTCCGCAGCGGGACATTCCCTACATCTCAGAGACCTATGTGGAGGCGCAACTCACCAATTTTCCAAAACTTGAGAAAAGAATGCCTTGGATAAGTTGCATGGAGGACTTGCACCGGAATGCCAAACCCATTTAACCTTTGGTGACTGCCCCCAAAATGCTTGTTTTTAAAGGTACTTTGGTTTGGGTGGGGTAACTTAAGATACATGCAACCATTGTTGTCATAATAGATACCATTTTAAAGCTGAATAAATGGAGATTCATAACATGCTAGCAACTGTGTCACTTCTTTTATTAATAAGCTAACACTAGTTAATGTATGCAGATTAAATTGTCATGCAATGTCAATCATATGAAAAAACAGTTTTCCACCGTCGAATACACTTCTTCAATCCACTGTTCTTTGCCAAAATCTGATCTGAGAGATCAACAGCATTCATATATTGATTATAGTTCTGTACAACTTTTGGTTGTCGAATTCTAATTTCTAATTTCCCCTTTTTTGGACATGATCATTTGCATGGTCGCTGGCCTCTTATCTTTCCATTGTAGCGCTAAGCAGACTCCATCTCGTTCCCATCTCATGCTTCCTCTCTGCTCTCATTTAGCCCACTCTTTCCCTTTTTTCATTGAATCAGGGAATCCCCTTCTATTCTCTACAGTGGTTCCAGTAGCTGGGGAGTGAGGTGCAAAAGTTATCAAAATAAAGATGGTAGCCCTGATTTATTAGAGGCTATACAAGCTTCATGACAACATCATAGGCTAGACCATTTGCACTTGGTACCTCAGCTGTATTTCGTCCAACATACACATCAAAATCGCATGTGTAGCCATTTATGCTGTCGGCTAGGACCCACAACTTTATACCCCACTTTCTAGGCTTATTCTTGATATATTGACAGATTCCTGAGCAGTGCTTTGACTTAAGCATTCTTTCATCAATGCAACACGCTGGAAAGGCTGGTAAAGAGATTTGCATTTCTCTTTGAAATGTTGTAGAAATCCTGTCACTTTCTGCAGCTTATCTTGCCCATCTTCCATGCCAGGGTCCACCACATGTAACATACCAATCAGAGCTTTGAATCAGTCCCTTCACAGGATGCTTTTTGCCCAAAGACCATGGTAGAGAGATGTTGCACTCCAGTCGCCAGTTAATTGCCTGTAGTGAGGTCTAGTGTCCTGTCGAGGAAGTTAATGACTTTGTTGTTTGCTTCAATGGTGATCTTTAGGCAGTTCCTCACAGATATTTGGCATATTCTTTTTTGTTCTCTCTATCTCTTGTGGCGTTTGATTAAGTACCGCAAGCCTGTCATCTCTGTAAAGCCCGATTTCAATGCCAGGAATTTGTTGTAATTGTGACAGGAGATAACAACCCACCAGTTCGCAAGTCTCTGCTCTGTCGTATAGCTTCCCCTGGTGATGTCAAAATTTGATGTTGAGTTTTTCTTTTCCCATGGTTGGCCTTCACTGAAAAGAAGGGAGTGCTTGGAACTGATGATTGTTTGTCAATCGCTGGCTGAAATGTGCAAGTGTTCCAAGGCGGAGTCGAGTGTGCGGTTCAGAAGAGCTTCAGAAACTGAGGGGTAATATTCTACAACATCAAAGCATATAAATGCAAAGTCATTTTTATGTGTCAGTCGGTCGAACCATTGAAGCACAGAGGATGTGTTCTTCCACTGGTTGACTTTCTTGATGTTGACGAGTTATCGGTTTATTTCTTCCAGTAGTTGCTTGCTGATTTGGCCTATCTCCGCTTTCGAAGGATTAATCAGCCTACAAACAGGCTTGTTTACAAAAGTTTCTTTGTGATCTTTAAGTGTAATGAAAGCCTCTTGCATTGCCGTTTTTTCTACTCGGTCATCTATGTTTAGATTCTTGGTTATAATTCTCGCTTCCTCACCCATCATACTGAGCTGCTTCTCGTTGGCTTTCTTATAGGTTTTGGTTATGTTGGCCTCTAGTAAAACGTTGTCATCTTTGTAACACTGAGAAATTATTTTTCATCACTAAGCCACAAATGGCAACACTTAACAAGCATAATGAGATGATTTCCACATGCAGGCACTGGTGTAAGTTTATTCTAAGGTACAGCTAAATGCAGCAAATATCAAAGTTTGTAAGTTTAGCACGCTGTGGCTATTTCTTCATTCAAAACTGCTCAATTACTATAGCAAAGCGTTGTGTATCCTTTGGATCCTACTAACTTGTGACTACATTGTTGGATTTCCAGCTTCATTCCAAAAAAAAAAAATATGTATGTATATATAGTTTAGAATGAAGAAAGTAGCGACAGCGAACTACTAACTGATCCTTCTTGAATGAAAAAAACATGTATGTGCCGTGAGTGGGAATCGAACCTGCACCCCCCTGGTTACTAGTCGGGTGTGCTAACCACTGCACTATCACGACAACCCTGCTGGGAACAGACCAATCAGTGAGATTATTGGTCAGCTGCAGGACATCAGATCATCCTAGGATGATTCGTAGGCTACCAGCAAATTATATTAATTTTATGAATGAAGAAGCTGGAAATCCAAGGGTGTAGTCACAAGTTAATAGGATCCAAAGGATACACAACGCTTTACTAATATTAAGTAGTTTAGAATGAAGAATGTAGCAACAGCGAACTACTAACTGATCCTTTTTGAATGAAAAATCATATATGTGCCGTGAGTGGGAATCGAACCCACGTCCCCCTGGTTATTAGTCGGGTGTGCTAACCACTGAACCATCATGACAACTTTGCTGGGAACAGAGCGATCGATGAGGTAATTGGTAAGCCACGGGGTTCTCCGGCCTTTAATCATTGGTAGCACACCTGACTAGTAACCAGGGGGACCTGGGTTTGATTCCCACTCACGGCATATAAATGATTTTTCATTCAAAATGGATCAGTTAGTAGTTCGCTGTCACTATTTCTTCATTCAAAACTATATATACATATATAATTTTAGTTGATTTGCAGAACTGTTACTAGAGTGCTCAATAGATATACTAGAGCAAAATATTTAGAGACAGTCTGATCAACCTTGGGTTTGACTTGGCATATTTATTACTATATAGTTTCGTACCGCACAACTTGTGCAGCACTCATCAGATAAAATAGCCAACTGCAAAATTACTTCATAACGCTGATATATAAAGAAAGAGACGCGGTATGAGTGGAGGGGTATAAAATTACAACGGTTTTTTGGTTCGAAGTAATACAATAGAAGCTTACAGAAACTGCGTGGCAATGCATGTAAAAATAAACAGGTGTTATCGCGTGACTACTTTGACATTTTTAAGAAGGAACTTACTCGCGTGTCGACAGGAAGTAATTAATTCGTTTCGTTTGTTCAGAGAACCTAAATCGGGCTTGCAGATAATGAAATACTTTTCCCAAAGGCATAAGTTGCAGCGGTTGGAAGCGGGATTATACGGTGTAGCATGTTTCAAGATCTTCCATGATATCTTAAAATCAGTTTTAGTATCTTTCAATTGCCAGATGTGTTTACTGAGTTCAGTACTGTGCTTTTTGCTTGGGTTGGAGAAAGAAGCTTTGTGGTTTGTAAATCTGGTCTTGAAAGAGTTTTCAGTCAAGCCTACGTAGGTTTGGTCGGGTCTGTCGTCGTTGGTTGATACTGTTGCTTGGTACACTACATACTGTTTAAGGCAGTCGCCATTCATAGGACAATCAACCGGCTTTCTACAGTTGCAATTTCTTGTCGCCACGTTATTCTTGCTTAGCACTGATTTGTTATGGCCGTCGATGTTGTGTTTAATGTTGGACATGCAACTGTAGCTATTTTTTACGGTGTTGCGGTTGAAGATCTTGTGCAACACGTGGTCCTTTGGAAATTCTTCATCTAAAAAATTCTTCATCTTTCTTTTTTTCTTTTTCTTCATCTTTCTTTGGAAATTCTTTATCTATATATGTATATGTATATATGTATATATGTATATATGTATATGTATATACGGTATAAATAATAATTTAACCCATTGACGCCTGAATGACCCACCCCTTATTCTCTGGTGTTTTTTAGAATACTTTGGAGCGAGCGAAAGCACAAAAATAAACCATATGCGCAGTAACCACAGACAGGTTTCAAGACAAAAACACCTCAACTTGATATTTAAAACTAATAAGAAAGCAAGAAATTATATTTCTTTACCGCACAACAAAATGTCCAGCAGAAGCCGGGAAAATTGAATATGCAAAAATGATTTAATTATTGACTTCAGACGACAAAACAAAACCAAATACAACAGAATTTCCTTTCTTGTACTATTAGGGCTGACATTTGAGAAAACAACAGAAAATAAAAGCGAAGAACTCATCAAAAAATCAATCTGAAAACAAGAAATTGAATAATTTCTTCGCCGCGGGAAGAAATTCCGTTACAGCCGAAGAGAAATGAAATTTGTAAATCAAAAAGATGAAAAAATCAAGCCAGTTATTTTGAGATCAATCGTATTTCAACTGTGTTAAATTAGTGCCCATTTAATTCTTTCCTGATTTGTTTTGTAGTAGCTGAATAAGACTTCAAAACATATTTGAACAAAGCGATTTAAGTAAATAAACAAACCACCTTGTGGTCCCCATAAATTAAATATGCAGAAATCCAGCGTGGAAGTTGCTGTTCGCATTTAAAATCTAAAATTTGCAGATATATGGGACCAAATGAAAGAAATGCGAAAGGAAGTTCAATAACAATGAATTTTCATTCAAGCTGAGGCGAAGAAACCTATTTTAAAGCAAAAAAAGATCCAAATTCGTAGATGTGCCTTCACTACATGAGCACATGTTCAAATTAATTCTTCACAGTAAAGTGCGAGTTTGAGTTTTTACCGACGGCTTTTGCTGTCATTTTAATGCCTGTGGCTTTTACCAATCATTCTAAAAGTTGAATTCAACTTCAAAGTAGTAATGTACATTACCATTTTTGTTTCTCGAATCCAAAAAGCTGCTTTAAATATGTGATCTGTCATCAGAACTTACTTGAAAGCACTCCGATTTTCCTGTTTTCGCAGCAATAGTAGGAAGAAAAGCTTCTTCACCAGAAAGGTTTGAGGACTTTGTACTCCTTGATTTTCTGTTCTGAGGCCGCCTAAACATTGATTTGTATTTTTCCTTTCTATTTTGAAAATCAAAACAGTAATTTCTCCATGTTAAGAATGAAAACGAGACCTTGGAAGTTTAAGATTTAGCCTGCAACGGGCCATGATTAACTGCATTTTTCGAGTGCATGATTTTAAGAAGAAAAAACCGTCTTTCTAGGACCCCCTAAAGTCCTCTAAAAATATGCTCAGAAAGTCCATTCTGATTGGTTTATTTGTTCTCAAGAACAATAGAACAATGAGAGAACCAGAGTCTTCAGGGAGGATAAACATGTTTTCAAGGCTATCCCTTTTGGCTTAGTGACAAGATTACAAAGACATTGCTCTGAACAAGTTCTTCTTGCCGAGAGAACGACTGACTACAAGGGTGTTCTAGTCAATCAAGGATACAATTCCAAATTAGTGGATGATCAATTTCATAAGGCCTCAACAATTCTTTGAAGCGATCTACTTAGGACTCGTGCCAGACCTAAGAGGAAATTATTCCCATTTGTGACCACATTTAATCCAAATTTACCCGATGTAGGTCACCACTATACAGATTCTGTGTCTTGCAATATAAATGAAGTCCAAAGAATGTTACAAAAACTTGATGCCAACAAGACCTCTGGGGTGGACAAAATTCCAGCTCGCCTGTTGAAGGAGACAGCCCTTATGTCTGCTGTTCCACTATGTATGCTCTACAACTTGTCTTTCAAGCATGGTCAGGTTCCTAAATTATGGAAACATGCCAATGTTACCCCTATTCATAAGGATGGTGATAGAGAGCCGGTCGAACATTATAGAGGTATATCCCTATTAACCATCCCAGGCAAATGTCAAGAAAGAATAGTATATAATGCAGTTTACGGGCAGGTCATCGGGTTTATCCACAGTTCCCACCATGGATTCCTAAACGGTAGATCATGTACAACACAACTTCTCTTGGTTCATCATGACTGGTCTAAAGCCCTTGACAACAATGGACAAGTTGATGTGGTGTTTATTGACTTTGCTAAAGCCTTTGATCTTGTGAATCACACCATTCTCCTGACTAAGCTTTACAAGTATGGAGTTCGAGGTAGCCTATTGGATTGGTGCAGAAACTATCTTACTAACCGTCAACAGAGAGTCGTTGTAAAAGGGGAAGTTTCTGATTGGCTAACAATTACTTCCGGTGTCCCACAAGGTTCTTTGTTGGGACCACTATTTTTTATAGTTTTTATTAATGATTTACCGGGGGTAATTAGTAAGGATAGCTCAATTGCTTTATATGCAGATGATAGTAAATTGTATAGGATCATCAACACTCCGGAGGATATGTCATCTTTTCAGGGTGACCTGGAAAAGGAGTCCACTTGTTAGGGATTATCACATAAATGGTCAGTGTACATATATATAAGGACTTAGGTTTGCTTACTAGCTCTAGTTTATCTTGGAATTCACATATAGACTCTATAACTGCCAAGGCCAATAAGATTCTTGGACTGGTGAAAAGATTGTGTATGGATATTAAGGATGTTACTACATTGAGAACACTTTACAGTAGTCTTATTAGACCATTACTCGAATATTCATGCGAGACCTGGAATCCACATACACAACGTAATATTAATAAATTAGAGGCAATTCAGAGGAGGGCAACTAAGTTCATCCTAAAGTCTGGGGAAGATTACAATACTAGATTAAGCCGATTAAGTTTACATAGTCTATCTGATAGGAGATTTACAAGGGACGTAGTATTTTTATATAATGTAATTAATGGGCATTTTAACATAGATATTTCTGATAGACTTTTATTCTGTAAAGATCATAATGTAGGTTATGATTTAAGAAAAAACGGCTCTCTCGACCTTGCCAGCATGTACAGTAGAACCAATAGTTTTAAATATAGTTATTTTCGCATCATTGATGAATGGAACAGTCTACCAAATGATATAAAAGAAACCGTTGGTATTTCTAGTTTTAAGCACAAAGTTATGTCCTTTCTTAGTAATACTTACACATAGTTCTACATTAAATATACAAAGTTTGACATTTTGGAATTATGGATATTCTATATCTTTTATTATTTCTTTTATATTATACATATTTATATTGTAATTACTGCGGAGCATCCCTCGCATGGTGTCAAGGGCGCTTTTTGGATGTTCCCCTCTCCATACAATATTAATTTGTTAATCATTTACTTATTTACTTATTCAAATGTAATTTAATTTAATTTAATTTATGGAGTAAACTTAATAAATAAATCATTAGAAAACATCTAGCAATTTTGGAATCCAACCCTAAATGAAAAGAGCTTTTTCCTCCAAATTCAAAGATAGCATCTTTTCACAGATCAAAAACCCTTAAAGAACTGTTGGCGCCATCCCGTTATGGCCCCAACACCGAACGCGAAGAGGCTGTTGAGGTTGGGGGTTGTTTCGAATGTAACAGAACGAGGTGCAATCTCTGTCGCAACTTCTTGGTTGAATCAAATTCCTTTCAAAGTTTTCAAACAGGCAAGAGCTACAAGATACGATCAAAACTTTCTTTTGATTCTAAGAACATTATTTATTTAGCTTCATGTAAGAAATATCGCCTGCAATACAACCACAAGTCGGCTATGGTCACTAAGAAAAAGACCTGTGAGGTAGCAGTGCATTTCAACAAAACACCACATGATTTAAGCGACTTCTCATTCCAATGTATTGATCAAGTGCAGGTGACTGTAAACAATTCATGTACCACCGAAAAACTTTTAATTACTGAAGAGGCATATTCGAGTGCACAGTTGTTCTCTTTGGCACCTTTCGGCTTGAATAAACGTCAGTAATTTCACTTGAGAAAAAGGATAAACTATGATTAACGTAGAAGTAACTCGAAAAATTGGGTGCGGTCATCAAAGGTCCTGGTCTTGGATCCTGTTAGCTTTGTTAGCACTAAGTAATCTGGGGCCCCCATCTGGGAATTTATTACAATGTTGTTTAAGGGCCCAATTTGGGGTGCCTTTTGTGCCCTTTCGCAGCATGGTTTCAGGGGCTTTGATTAGGAATTTTGTTTTGACACTCGCCCTTCTATTTTTTATGCTGGTTCCTTGACACCTTTAGTGGACTCGACAAATTTTTCTTTTTTTCATTCTTTTTGCATGTTTGTATTTGTTCATTTTATTTTTAGCCTTGTTTTTCTCATGGGTTGCTATTGTGTTGTTATAGTTTCCCACGTAGTAATTACCAATTGTTCATCACTTGTTAAGTGGCAGTCTCTCTAAAAGCGGTCCACTGAATTTCGGGTCGGAAAGACATTTTCCCTCAAACTTTTCCCAGTGAACTATGTTGGGTCATAAGTAAATCCAAAGACTTTAGTTTTTGCAAATACATCAAAATACATTTTTTTAGAGCTCAAAACAATCATAGCCAGAAAACACAAATTTGAGTGTTGCAAGGACAGAAAATTGCCCAAATTGAGAAGCTCACTGCTCAAAGACCACCAAACATAACAAAATATTGTTATGATCCCTACACCGAGTGATCCTTCAAAGGTAAGAAATGCACGTTACTTTTGATATATTTTATTTTGCATGTTCCTGAAAATTTACCAATTACCACCCGTGATATCTCTTTCTGAAAACCTACGAAAATAGCTTGTCTTTGCTGCCATTTATTTCCCAAGTCCAGACCCGGCCGCTCAAAACTCCAATTGAATTCTGCTAAGCAAAGGTTAGGAAGCATAGAAATGTAAAAATACCATGCGCTTTTCATCTTCTTTCTCACAGCGACTTTGAACTTTCTGACCATTTGTACGAATCTCACACTTCATTATGCAAATTAGTTTGTCACGCAAGTTCACATTCAAAACTTTTTAACATTGTTAAATTTCACACACAGTCTAAAACAAAAACGATCACCCACAAATAAAAATTATTAACGGCTTAAGTGGCTTAAAGTATTGTCTTATTTGTTCCCCTGTACTGTACCATGGGGATATCGCAGGGAAATGGCGGCTCCAACGGATATTATGCAAATTTGGTTTGTTTGTTTGTTAAACTTGGTCTAATCGTGAAACTTTTTCATGTTTTTAAATCTACTGCTTTCCTTCTATTGACAATTTTAAGGACAAAATATGCGTATAATTCAGAATTTGCATGCATTTAAGGTTCTAATACATTTGAACATGTGATATAGAGCTTTTAATACATGTGAGGCTTCTATAATGAACACTGAAATCGACAATTTGTGACAAATGCACGCTCAATTGGGTTGGCTTCTATTTCGTTTATTACCGTATTTATTCGCCTATAAGCCGATCGATTTTTTCACAAAATTAAACTGGGAACCAGTGAAATTTCTACAAGAAAGGGGGTTCGGCTTGTAGCCGAATGCTTTTGCCAAAAAAATTTCTCTAATGCTGCATGAGCTTCAACTGAATGTTTTTATTTGGCTATAAGCCGAGCGATTATCAACAGACACAAATTACTGGTTAAGTTCGTGTACAAAAATCATTGCTGTTGGTCATAAACTTTTATTCAAGTGGTGGCTCCTAAAGGAGCCGTTTTGTTTTTTGACTTCACGAATGAAGTTTTCAGTCGTCGTCTTCTTCGCTGTCGGTTTCAAATTCATCCTCCATCGCCATATCATCAGCAAGTTCTGGCATATCATCGGCATAGACCTCGTCATCTTCGGTGCCGTCAAGAGCGTTCGAGATACCACACGTCTTGAAAGATTTCCTCACCATCTCTGCTGGAATTTCTGCCCATGACTGCTTAATCCAGCGGAGGACCAGGTTTCTCAACAGTGCTTTCTTCTTTCCAGCTGGAGTAAATTCAAATGGGCCAGTCATCATCCAGGAAAGGCACTTCCATTTGGCACCTAGAAGCTAAAAAGTAGCATGGTTTCACTTTGGATGGATCGTTTGCATGGATCAACAAATCCTTACCATATATGAGCGAAGTTGGATATTTATAAGTGGCTACAAATAGTTTAAGCGGCAATGATTACATGTAATATCAAAAATCAATGTCCGCTTTCCCATTGAAGCAACCGCCCAACAGGCATAGGCAATTTCAGAACTAATTTTGGTGGCTTTATTTAGTATGGATTTTGTAATTTGATGCTAGGGGCATTTGTGGTAAGAAATTTCCGTGCTGGTTGTGTAGTGTTAGTTTTAGCCTTGCAATAAAATTTTGCAACAAATCTGACAAATCAGATTACAAACTGATACCTATCTCAAAAACATAGGCATGCAAGGTGTGCAAGAGTTATTTTTTGGTGAATAACAAGTCCCTGGAGGTAGTGAATAATGCTTGTCAGTCGATGGTGTTACCAGTCTGGTCTGTTAAATTGATTGGTCAGTAAAACCTTAATGGTATTAGCTGGAAGATTTGTGTTAAGTTTGTCATCGGTCATTGGTTCGGTTTCGATCTATATATATTTAAGAAATAGAAAACATGTACCGTGTTTGTATCGAGTTATACAAACACGAGTGGAAGTTTGGGAGAACGAGAAATGCTGTGGGAACACGAGCTGCAGGCGAGTGTTTCCACAGCTTTTTCAAGTTCTCCCAAACTTTCACGAGTGTTTGTATAACTCGATACAAACACGGAGTACATGTTTTCTATTTCTTTTAGAAAACACCACGACGAGAAAAAGGAAAACAACTTGTTAACTTTGATTATCAAAATGTAAATTCTCTTTGCTCGCGCCATCACTACGTCAACAGTGCGCGCTAGTTCTGTGTCTACATCGAGTTATACAAACAGGATTTTTAACCAATCAGCGCGCTTGCTTTCTTAGGACTGTTTTCTATATATATACATTTAGTTGTTAGAAGTCTGTTTGTCATTTTCATTTTTGTCTTGGATAAGTCATTTGTAGGGCACCTGTACTTGTTGACATCTGTTAAAAGGGTTTTGTTGTAAGTTAGTGTACCAGCTTTCCAGAGTCAGTCGTTTAATA
>CM042746.1:25853612-25861112 GCA_022496165.2 Catalaphyllia jardinei | reverse complement strand
CAAAATATTAAAAAAATATCAACAGGAAGAACTCAACTTGATGTGTTTAACTTGTAAGAAAACAATAAATTACATTTTTTCCTTTGCCGCATGACAAAAGCCGAGAAAATTGAATGTGCAAAAATGAGTTAATTTTTTACTATAGAGGACAAAATGAAACCGAATACAACAGAATTTTCATTCTTTTACTATAACAGACAACATTTAAGAAAACGCCAGACCATAAAGATAACAAACAAGTGTAAAAACCAATTTAAGAAAAGAAATTTAGATAATTTTTTCACCACCCCAGAAAATTATACAGCACGGCCAAAGAAAGATGAAAGTTGTACAACAAAAACACAACAAAAACAAGCCAATTAATGTTAGATAAATTGTTTTTCAACTGTGTAAATTTAGTGCCCACGCAGACCTTTCCTCAAAAGTTCTGTAGAAGCTGAACAAGACTCAATCAAATATATTTCAGGTAAGCAAATACACAAGACAAAGAAACCACGGCAGTCGCCATAAATTAAATATGCAGAAATTTGATGTGCCGACATACTGTTCACTTTTAAAACCTAAAATTCCCAAATAAAAGCAACCAAATGAAAGAAACGTGTCAGGAAGTTCATAACAATACGTTTTCATTCAAGATAAGGCAAAAAAGCTTATCTAAGAGCAAGAAAATGTTCAAAATTTCACAGACGTGATTTACCGCATGACTGGATGTTCGAATTAATTATTCACGCTAAAGGGAAAGCGTGAGTTTTTTCCCTACAAGTTTTGCAGCTATTTTATCAGCTGTGGCTTTGCCAATCGTGCTAAAAGCTAAATTCAACTTAGAACTAATACTCTACATTACCATTTTTGTTTTCTTAAGTCCAGGCAGCTACTTTAAATCCGCGATCTGTATTTTAAACTCACTTGAAAGCGAACCGATTATCTAGTTTTCGCAGCGGTTGAAGGAAGGAAAAATTATTCACCAGAAAGGTTTGAGGACTCCATTCACCTTGATCTTCCATTCTGAGACCACCCAAACATCAACTTATGTTATGCTATATTTGTCCTCAACAACAATAGAACAATAGGAGGAGCAAAATATCTTCAGGGAGGGTAGGAAAGGCAATTGTCCTCACATGCCTTTTTTTAAGGCCGGCACGGGAAATCGGGGGTGGGTTTTCGCACGACTGGTTACGGCCGGCACAGGAGACACCAATGGAGATTCTGAAGAGACTTCAGTGGTGGTCAGGGCAGCTAATGTTGGCTGAGTAGTGAAGCCCTCTTGAACTTTCTCAGCATATGCCAATTTAGCAGTATCTAAGATGGTATACTTCTCCGAAACGAGGTTGTGGTACTTCTGATAGGTGCGTATGCATCCCTGAACAGGACATGACAACAGTGAGCTAGCATCTGCCCATTCGCCATCCTCTTCTACCTCCTCGTCAACACCGTCACCCGGGTCCTCTTCACCTTCAACGTGTTTGGGCCTCTCGGATGGTTCGCGCTTTCCTCTAGAATGTTGCACAAACCCACCCTTGGACACCTCAGCTTTCCATCCTTCCGCTAAATGCTTTGGAACTTAATCATGGACATAATAAAACTAAATTAGTAGTATCATACTTATATTCAAATACCAGCGTTTCTAAATCAGGAGTTGAGTAAAAATTCGTGAAGAGCCAACAAACAGTCAAAATTACGTTAAGAAAATAACTTTCATCATAGGATGAAAAACGACTGAGATCTGGGGAAGGGGAATTAGAAGGATCGCTGAAAAGCGAGCCGAAGCTGAAGTTTTGTCCCACCAGAAAAGACGTTGCACAAATTAATTCATCGTGCAGTACTAAACACAATGCAGATAGGGAATAGTAAATGGAAAAGCAGGCCATTTTTAACTTGACATAATTGACCCATTTGTATTTTAGGTAGTATTTTAAATGTCGTAGGTGTCCCTTATTAACAGTGGTATTCTGCTGCGATGTACTTTTTTGTTCAGTTGTAGTGGTTACCTTCTAATTGAGACCATGGGATACTCTTTCCCTTCCCAATATTGTATGCTTTCCAAACTGTGATACAGTCCTCCCGGTAGAGGAAGTTGTTAAAGGTACTGATTCCCTCCCAGCGGCCTGTCATCTCCTGTTGTGGCTTTTTGAGGATGTCCGTAACTAAGGTTACACGAATACCTTTAATCCCTCCACTGGACAGCACGGCTTCTTTAAAGTTGTGGGCTGTCAGCACATCCTGGCCCTCATTAATGTACTGTCACATGTGAGTCTTGATGGTAGCGGCTCTCCTGCTGCAAGGGCCTTTGCCTCCTTGAGGGTCACTGAAGTCGACCCTTTTGACATGGATTCCCATAAGATGACATACTGATACCATTGTCAAACTGTGGTAGCACCCAGCGTTGTCTTGTCTAAGTGCCGCAAATTTCATCTCGGGTTGTTTCACTTTGAGTGACTTCAGTGTGTGTTGGAGAACTCGGACAACAGCATCAGCATCCTGGCTGGACTCTTCTAAAATGTGGACAAAGGTCTGCTGCTCCAGTTGACCGGCCAACCTCCAAACTACTACGCTGACATGCTATGAGATACCCCTCTTGCCGAACCAGTCAGCTTGAGTCTCCCAGTATCTGTGCTAGCCACTTCATGGCCCAGTCCTGGGTTATTAGTACCGATGACTTATCTAAACTTTCTAGAGCAGTGCTTCTTGCCTTGTCTTGTTGCAAAGACCGAAGTTGGTGCGCTTTCCAAGACTCTATGGCCTGCACTGCAAGGCGGAACGTATATTGCGTGTCATCCCGTCCATCTTCCGTTAGTGGGGACTCACCCACAGCATCTCCAATCTACCTTAGAGCATCCTTAAGCACCTCACATGAAAGGCACCTGTCTTCATGACTGTGGCCACAATCCGATTGAAAAGCTTGATCTTTGGGGTCACTTAGGGTGTAACTGCTACAGTGGTCGGGTGTGGTTGCATGAGTTGAAACTTGCACTTGCAGCAAGAGGGTATAGAGCCATAAAGCCAGTATGGTAATAACCGGGAGGGCACATTGTAGACATAATTGTATATATATAATACTAGTAGGTGAACTACTCAAATTATGAGTGGATGGATGTTTAATACAGAACTGTTTCGTAGGCCACCGAAAAGGTGACCCACTCCTCAGTTAAACTCCATTTTACACTAAACCATTAAGTCTAGATCAACAGTATTGCGTGATGAAAACGGTTGAAACAAATTCGTTATGGTATCGGTTTACATGACAGTTGCAATAATATAACGGTTTAAACAATATGCTCGTGTGATGAACACGGTTGGTATGAACAGCGCGCGCTCTTTCAAAACCCCAGTCGCTCTACATGCTCGCACTAAATTTACAGAATTGGATTTCCGCTACGTTGAACTGTACCTCAGAATAAACTTCCGACGAACAAAGAACGATCATCAATTCCAAGCACTCGCTACTGTTCAGCAAAGGCCAACCATGGGAGAAGAGAAATTCAACATCAAATTTCGACGTTACCATGGGAAGCTATGACGGAGCGGAGACTTGTGAGCTAGTGGGTTGTTACCTCCTATCGCAACTAAACCAAATTCCTGGCATTGAAATCGACCTTTACCGCGACGATGGACTTGCGGTGCTCAACCAAACACCACAGGAGATAGAGAGAGCAAAAAAAGAAATATGCCAAATATTTGCGAGGAACAATCTAAAAATCACCGTTGAAGCAAACAAGAAAGTTGTCAACTTCCTTGATGTAACATTAGACCTTAACACAGGAAAATACAGACCTTATGCAAAACCATTGAGCACCCCTCTGTACGTTCACTGTCAATCGAAGCACCCATCACAAATCCTGAAGCGATCAACCGACGACTATCAAGCATTTCATCTGATGAAAACATCTTCAACGAAGCAGCGCCCCGTACCAAGAAGCGCTGAGAAAAAGCGGGTACACGTACAGACTGGAGTTCAAGCCTCCACCACAGGGACCACCAACACAGCAATGCAAGCGATGAAGAAATGTTATATGGTTCAACCCACCATATAACTAAAATGTCGAAAGCAACATCGGAAGAGAGTTTATCAGCCTCGTCAACAGATCTTTCCCTACGGGCCACAAGCTGAGGAAAATATTCAACAGAAACAGCCTGAAACTCAGCTACAGCTGCATGCCCAACGTCAAGCAGTTAATAGATGGCCACAACAAAGCCACACTGCAGAGCGCAGAAACATCACAACTGCAGCAAGATGAAGGGACGAAAACATGCAACGGTAGGAAAAAAGATGAATGTCCTCTGGATGGAGAATGCCTGGTGAGTGGGGTCGTGTATCAAGCCACGGTGAAAACACAAGACACACAGGAAACATACATCGGCCTAACAGCGAAATAGTTTAAAGCAAGGT
Organism: Catalaphyllia jardinei; assembly: GCA_022496165.2. Lineage (NCBI taxonomy): Eukaryota > Metazoa > Cnidaria > Anthozoa > Scleractinia > Caryophylliidae > Catalaphyllia > Catalaphyllia jardinei. Next base: position 25,856,725 of record CM042746.1, on the reverse strand, counting down.
ACCAAAACCACCAGATGTCATTCAGGCATGTAAAGAGGAGAAACGAGACCAAGCTGAGCAAACACCTGTGGAAACTAAAGGATGCAAACAAAAAGTACACAGTCACGTGGAAGATCGTCGCGAAGGCAAAGCCATACACAAACATTGCGAAACGTTGTAACCTTTGTAACACTGAAAAGTTTTTCCTGATTACTAAGCCACACATGGCAACGCTGAACAGGCGCAATGAGCTGGTTTCAACATGTAGACACCGTCGGAAGTTTATTCTGAGGTACAGTTCAACGTAGCGTAAATCCAATTCTGTAAATTTAGCGCGAGCATGTAGAGCGACTGGGGTTTTGAAAGAGCGCGCGCTGTTCATACCAACCGTGTTCATCACGCGAGCGTATTGTTTTAACCGTTATATTATTGCAACCGTCATGTAAACCGATACCATAACGAATTTGTTTCAACCGTTTTCATCACGCAATAGTGCTGTTGATCTACACTTAGCGGTTTAGTGTAAAATGGAGTTTAACTGAGAAGTGGGTCACCTTTTCGGTGGCCTACGAAACAGTTCTGTATTAAACGTCCATCCACTCATAATTTGAGTAGTTCACCTACTAGTATAACCCGCTCCTTCACCACAAGTAGAGCACTATCTTGGCTTCGCCGGTGAGCATTTAACCCAGATTTATATATACCCAGATTTATACATATATAATATATATACAAACTATATGATCTTTTGGAATGGCTACTACAACACGACAAACAAGAAACAAGAGGAACAGATCTCAGGACGAAGAAACTACGCACGCGGAGATAAGTGAGCACGCGGAAGACAGCGATAATGATGTCACACCATCTGCGAGTTTTATCACAGCAGAGAATCGGAATTCAGAATCCACGCAGCTTCCAACGGAGGTTGGATGGAAGATATATACCATAGCATGAAGATGAAACTACATGCGGACTTCCTTAAGACCTGTATAGAGGAAGATATCATCCTGAAAGGGTTAACTGTGGACTTAACATCGACATTGGAAGACAAAGACAACGAAATCTTCAACAACAAATGGAAGCAAATTTTAAAGAACTGCTCATGGGAGCTTATGTCATGCCTTGTTGAACACTATGAGAGGCAAATAACACTAAACGCGACTGTGATAACCGACACTTACGAGTCGCTGGACAAGGTAGACGGCTGGACTGAAAGGGATAAACAACAATTAGGAGAGGAAATGAAATTGATAATCGACGATAAAGAGCAAAAGCTGAAAGAGGCTAAACAAAAGAAGCTGGAAACAGCCTGCAAGAGTAAGGCAACGGTGCAACTCCCCAGACGGGATAATGAAACCTACGCTGACGTTTTGAAGAGGCACATCCATGAGAGGCTAAACCGCAGTCTCTCTGAAAAAACTGACAACACAAGACCAAATAAAAGAGATGGCCAAGGTAGGGGTAAAGTACCTCCTAGACGAGAAAATACATGGGGCCGCTCACCCTATCCACAACCGTGGTATTTTAGACAGTACCCACGTTTTTTTTTTAAATGGCGCCCACCCAACAGATCCAGATACAAAGATTAAACCACAAATTTCTTCCAAATAGATTTATCGGTGACCAGACGTCAGAACGGAAAAGGACAACGACTAACGGAACTTTCAAAATAACCAAACGTCATGAATCATACAGAACAGAAGACATTTTGAAGAGACGAATCGTAACTTATCTGATATTCAACTCACCCAATCAGAAACGGATCTACTTCAGAAAGGACTGAACTTTTGTCCTACGCCTCCTCCTCCTACTCCTACAATAGATAATATTAACCAGGATATTGACGCCTTTGCTCGTAGACTGAGCCTCAGGGAATACCATACCCCAGAGAACATAGATGAAATAACCGACAACCACAGCTATCAACCCACAATACTTGAAAAACTGAACCACAGGGTGTAAAAGACTTACAGTAGACCATCACGAGAACCATATTTGAATACATATGTTGAGAAGCTAAGACAAGAAATCACTGACAAAACAGGGGATAATCGTCGTTTACAACGCAACAATCTTAGTAAGCGTGAGCGATTAGCTTTGGATAGACTAGGCAATAATAGAGACATTATTATAAAACCCGCTGATAAGGGTGGAGCTACAGTTATTCTTAACACAACCGACTACCTACAGGAGGCAAAACACCAACTAAATAATGACACGTATTACAAGAGGATAGAAGAAGACTACACTTCAGAACATGAATAAACTATTAATCATTGCATAGAAGATCTCGTGAAGAATGGAGAAATACAACATGACGTAGCAAAACTTTTAAAACCTGCGCAATCTAGAACCCCAATATTCTACATGCTCCCTAAAATACATAAAGTCAACAACCCTGGCAGACCAGTTATCTCCTCCGTTAACAGCCACACGGAGAAGATATCAGCTTATGTGGACAAATTTTTAAGACCAATAGCAGAACGATTGCCTTCCTATATTCGCGACACGACGGACTTTATTCAACGAATAAAAACCTTGGGAAAACTACCCGTAGAATATTACTTAGTAATACTAGACGTTTCAAGCTTATATACAAATGTTGATATTGATGAAGGACTCACTGTCGTTCAGGAGGAACTTACAAGAACAAATCAAGTCAAACCATCAGCTAAAACTTTGACATGCCTTCCCGAAAAGGTTTAACTTTACTTTCAATGACGAACATTTCATCCAGATCAAAGGGACCAAAGGGAACCAGAGTTGCAGCTAACTTCGCAAATGTCTATATGGGAAGATTCAAAGAAAACTTTGTATACAAAACAGAGTGGTCCGACTACGTTATAATCTGGGTACGTTTTATAGATGACATCTTAATATGGAAAGGGGACAGACTCCTTAACGGAATTTATCGACCACCTGAACAACGCTACACCGTCAATCAAATTCACACATGAAATATCCACTAATTCAGTCAACTTCCTGGATACTACAGTCCTGAAGGATAGACAAGGCAACATCAGCACAGACGTCTATCAGAAACCCACAGACACACATCCATACCTACACTGGACTTCAGCACATCCACCACACCTTAAACAAAGCATCCCGTACAGCCAAGCATTGAGATT
>CM042746.1:25849096-25853212 GCA_022496165.2 Catalaphyllia jardinei | reverse complement strand
TTAACAAAATCTAGGTGATGTGATCAACAGAAGGTATGACTTGGCATATGCCAAGTCATACCTTCTGTTGATCACATCACCTAGATTTTGTTAACGCTCTGGTTCTACCATGGAGCACTTTATCAGCAGGCGTGCAAATCAAATGGTATATATGTATGTATATATATATAAGGATCAAGTTAATGATGTACGACCGAAGTCAACTTAGCGGAAGACAATGGAGGATCCACAAGGGATACAGGCTAATTTCAAATTAATTATATAGAATATGAGAGAAACCCTAACCCTGCACACCCCAAATAATCATATTGACTGAATAAATGTTTGAGATATATATTTAAGAAATAGAAAACATGTACCGTGTTTCTATCAAGTTATATAAACACAAGTGGAAGTTTGGAAGAACAAGAAATGCTGTGGGAACACAAGCCGCACTCAAGTGTTTCCACAGCTTTTTCGAGTTCTCCAAAACTTTCATGAGTGTTTGTGTAACTCGATACAAATGCGGAGTACGTTTTCTATTTCTTTTAGAAAACACCACGACGAGAAAAGGAAAAACAACTTGTTAACTTTGATTATCAAAATGTAAATTCTCTTTGCTCGCGCCATCACTACGTCAACAGCGCGCGCTAGTTCTGTGTGTCCATCGAGTTATACAAACAGGCTTTTCAACCAATCAGTGCGCGTGCTTTCTTAGGACTGTTTTCTATATATTTGTATAACTGGTTATGCAATAAAACTACTCTGTATTAGAGTCAATATGGATTTTAATACCAATCTGTTTCGTAGGTCAACATGGAGTCGACCCACTACACCAAAAAAAAAAACAGAACCAGTTTTATTGCATAACCAGTTGTAAAGGCTCCCCCGCTGTAGAGCACTATTCTGGTTCCTGTGGTGACATTCACCTGGATTATATATATGTATATATACTTATTAACCGAGAGTGAGGTCATTGAAGGGAAATCTCTGCGATAGCGAGGTCAATAAATCAAGGGCGAGCTACATATACATATACATATAAACATACATATAGGCTTTTTCCTTCAACTTACAGTTTCACTTTCGGTGGACTAGTTTAGGGGAGATGGCTCTTCGGCTACTGGCTCATCGGCTACAGTCTCCGTCTTTTGAGTTCGGGGAGTGAGATCTGGACTACTCAGCAAAACATGGCAAAGCTTGCATATTGCTGCAAACAAAAAAGTATGATATTCATACATTACAGCACTGACAATAAATGGGTTTTCAGGTATGATCTGGAGCAAGCGGAAATTTCGACTGCCTCTGATCGCTCTACAAAGCTGTAAGAAGAAGCAGCCATGTCACTTCAAGATGACTAAAATGCATACTAGAGTACTTACGAGATCCCATGGGAACTAGAGTTGATGTCATCTAGATGAGTTTCGACTGGACAAATGTAATGCTCCGATCTCCTTTCATTGGCTTTGCCTGATGAGGTGTCCAACTTGGCGGAACAGAACAGAATCGCTTTCGGCATAGCCAACATATGCCAAATGCATTGCGATGTTTTGGACAAATTGAGATGTTAAGGTGGCTTTTGCTGATGTCGAATATGCCTATAAAAAGAGGCAGCGGTCAGATCAAGGTAAACTTAGTTCAGTTCATTTTTAGTTAGCATTAAAATGCACTTTTTATAAGAATATATTTTATAGGAATATCGAGGCTGAAATGTGCATAATTTTAAGAATACCTTAAAAATAAACCGAGACTGTGACTTCGAAAAGAATATACCTTTGCGATTAAAAATTTATATAATCCTTCCTTTCTATAAACGGCAAAGTTAGCACCAAAAAGCAACCAAAACAGCAATTCGTAACCATAGGGATACGTCAGGAAGGTGTCGGGATCTACGACACGGTATCGTTTGGTATCTTTGCTCGTTTCCAGGGTTTTGGTGTGGACATCCCGTTTGATCTTGTGGAGGTTGTGCACGGGGATGACACATGGTTCGTCCAGAGGAATGGTGACCGTCGATGACGTTGGCCTTGAGAAGATCAAAGTTCAACTGGCTTTGTCCACATGCGTTGAGGGTGGAACTGCGTACCTTGCATTCGACTTTACCTTGGTGGGTTCTGTACCCGTAATTCTTGGGGCCAGCGGCAGTGAATTCGACGATGTGATCGTCAGGTTTCAATTTGCTGGTGAATTCGCCGAGATGATCGCTGGTGGGTAGCGTGGGTTGACCGGGTCACTGAGAGAAGATGATGGAGTCGGTGTCTAAGTACAAGACTTGTTGGAGTTGGAGTCGACTCAATCCTTCTCGGTAGAGCTTGAGCCTGGCCCAACAGGTGGTGAAACAAGCCACGAAGATGTTGATGTTGACTTGCACGATCTCTTCGTCGTCGATGCGACTGTTGACCACCTTGATCATTTCGTCATTCATGACACATAGGTTTTGTATATCCCGACTGTTGTTGTTCAATAACTTGTACAGTCGCTCCAGCTCCGAAATGGCTTTGACTTGGCTCTTGTTGCCTTGTTGCCCACACTTGCCCCAGAAACTGTTGAGCATCATTTTGGTGAGGGAGTGTCGAACTGGATTCTTTTAAATCTTGTCGGGATTGAGTTGGATACCTTCCTTGACTTGGTAGTCGTCGATGTATTGTTGACGTTTGTCGGGATCGTCACCCACCCACTCGGGCCATCCGCTGGCTTCTTGTTTCATTTTGAGGAAGGTGTTGACGTAGAAGGAGAACAATTGATTGGATTTGCGCGGGAAGTGTCAGACTTCGTACACGCGCTGAATGACATAACCTTGATTGATGGCTTTTTGCAATTTGGGCATGGGCCAGGTGCCCACAAGGCACCGCTCATCGTCGGCGTGCCCGCAACGATGACTGCATTCGGTCAGCGGTTTGGGTTCGCGTTCCACACAGGCTCGAAAGAGAGGAAACATGAGTTTTCCGCCATGATGATAGGGCAAGAAGGGATGGTACCGTCCGAAGGATGGAAGAATCTTACATTGGACCAGACCGAAGTAACCACTGATGTCGGTGCCTGGAGGTTGGTAGTGGTTCTCGGGATGTCCCACGGGATGGGAACAGTTTTTGTTGATCCAGGGTAGAGGGAGGTAAAATAGAGGTAATGGATCTTTTCCCCGTCAACGACCACGTGATACAGTTTGATGGCATTAGTGCATCCTCCGAAAAACGCGTCGTGGTTGGAGCCTGGGCACAAGTCCGAAAGAGCCCACGAGGGTGCACATGGAGTCATCATTTTTCTTTGCTTCTTCCCACTCGCATTCCCACATGGCGATGACGTTGTAGCCCATGGTGCACAGTGTCTTCTTTGCGTCAGGTGACTTCATAGACGTCACGCATGGTCTGATCGTTTATTTTGTGACGTGGTTTGTCTCGTTCCGGGTAACATTTGGGAAAGCTGTGCCAAAAGCAACCGTGGAATTCGTACACAACACGGGTGTGAGTGTCGTACCTGTCCACATGGAAGGTTTTCTCATTTTGACAAATCACGTGTTCTCCCCCATTGCAAGGATAGTGTGATTCAAGTCGTGAGTGTGATTCAAGTAGATCAACCATTCCATGGCTGCGTGAGAATGGGGTTTCCCTTCCCCGTGCAAGCCACTGACGGGTTCAAAGGCCAGTTGACCTTTGAGCATGTGCTTGGTGCAATAGAAGAGATTGCACACGGAGGCGATGGTGAGACAGCATTCCAGGGGATTGAAACCGCTGATCTCCTCAAACTCTTGGCAAAAGACTTGACAAGCCCCTTTGAGCAGCAGCACATCGGGTTTGCAATAGGCCAGGAGTTCCTTTTAAAAATCAAAGACGTAGTCGGGATCGTGTGCGTCGTACCACTGTTCGAATTCTTGAGCTCATTCGGCCGACATGCCTTGCGGATCATAGTACTTCTTGTCGGGTAAGGGTCCCACGTAATCTTGGTGGTCGGGCATGTTGAAGAAGTGAGGGAAGAAGCCTTTCTTGTGTTCCTTGAGCCCGAAGGCTTTGGGGAAGGCAGACAGCGGCATTTGGAAGAAACAGCGAGTCTTTCAACACAATGTCTCCACCGTTGATGGACAAGGATAAGATCTTGGCTCCATTGATGAGTTGTTGGGGCACGACATATTGTTTGTAGAGT
>CM042746.1:25831596-25839096 GCA_022496165.2 Catalaphyllia jardinei | reverse complement strand
GACGTCAACTCGTCTTGTTTGTTTAGGGTTGTCAAGGCTGGCATGCGACATGTACGCCTGAGCAAAAAAAAAACATGGAAAGCGACACAAAGGTAACTTGTTCCCGAGTGATAGGGAAGCGGAATTGAATACAAAATAGACTTACTTGCTCTTCCTGCTGCTCAACTGCCTGATCCTATTGACCCGAACAAAAAAGAGAAACAAATGTTCACACTGCGGTTACACGTAATGTAAACAATTGGCGAGACTGTTTTAATTTGTGGTTTGGGTCAGAAAAAAGGGAGACCGATCAACAGTGGTTACCAACTCACCTGTACAGTGTTGGCTGACGAGGATGTGAAATTAGCACTAGCCATTAGTGAAAAAAATGGAAAAAACACGGGTTGGGTTTTTTACTGCCTGAATTTCACTCAATAGTTGTTGCAGATCAACAAACACACCGTCACTTTTATTTCAAACTGTGTTGCATGCGCTAGGGGTTGAACAAACGCCATCCATCCACGACAGTCAAAAAATTAATTTTTATTTTGTTGCAATGGATGTATAACAGATATGAAAAAAATCACCCATCATAGAAAAGCACTTTGATCACAGTGGTACCAATGTGACAAGAGTTGAAGCAATCACTGTTACAACCAGGTTCGCATTTAAGATATTGTGTCAAAAGCACATGCCAACACTTTAATTTCAAACTTTGTTGCACGTGCTAGGGTTTAAACAAACGCCATCCATCCACGACAGTCAAAAAATTAATTTCTATTTTGTGGTAATGGATGTATAACGGGTATGAAAAAAATCACCCATCATAGAAAAGCGCTTTGATCACAGTGGTACCAATGTGACAAGAGTTGAAAAAATCACTGTTACAACCAGGTTCGCATTTAAGATATTGTGTCAAAAGCACACGCCAACACTTTTATTTCAAACTTTGTTGCACGCGCTAGGGGTTGAACAAATGCCATCCATCCACGACAGTCAAAAAATTAATTTTTTTTTGGTAATGGATGTATAACAGGTATGAAAAAATCACCCATCATAGAAAAGCGCTTTCATCACAGTGGTACCAATGTGACAAGAGTTGAAAAATCACTGTTACAACCAGGTTCGCATTTCAGATATTGTGTCAAAAGCACATGCCATCACTACACTTTCACAACTTGTTGCATGCACTAGGGGTTGAACAAACGTCATTCAACCACAGCACCCGCAATAAAATGTAACTTTGTTGTAACTGATCTACAAAATAGTCTTAAGCTTTCCATGGTACATTAACAAAATGACAAGTCATAAAAAGGACACTTTGGTACGAGTAGAAAATCACTGTTACAACCAGGCCAAAACGTATGATAATGTTACAAATGCGACATTATGTAACAGACTTCCCAGCTCAAAATATTGTTAAAAAAGTGCGTCAACAACACAAACAGTTCTGAGTCTAACAATAACAAGTCCGGTTCCATTTGCTCGTTGTGGGCATGTTGACCAGACCCATAGACAAAGATCATTGACTCCATTGGCATTTGGTGTGCTTGGTTTGTGGGTGGGTCCATGTTCAAGTTCTCTTCTGAGTTAGGGTGAGGGTGCATCAGAAAGTTGAATGGCTTGCTTTCTATAACGTGTCACGGAGAGGCAACTTGAATGCTTGCTTGTGTAGGGTGTGAACGTGGTGTCGATAGTGTTCCAGGCACCCAAAAGACGATTGGCACAGTTCACACTGTATCCGGGTTGTGTTGCCTTCATGTTTTTTCCGCAGGTGACGAGTGAGAGAGCTTGTTTTGGTGAAGCTTTTCTTACAGTCTGGACAAGACATGACGAGCTACACAGTGAAGCAGAGTTGTGTGGTGTGGTTGCTTGTAACGCAACAGCTGACGTCAGCCATTACCAAACTTGGGCCTTTTAAGAACGTTCGCGCCAATTGTTTCTGCGCATCCTTACTGCGCACACAAATTCACAAGCCACGTCATTCATCGAGCGTGCTAAGTACTAAAATGAGAAAAAAATCAATGTTAGAAAATTTTGGCGCGAACGTTCTTAAGAACGGCGCCTATCTTTGTTAGTGTCCATACGTTCTGGACATCACGCAAGTCATAATTTAAGCATGTGCTAGAGTTGACATTGACGGCATCAATTAAAACAACATTGTCTCACTGTAACCACATCAATTTTAATGAACCTGTACCTGCAGATGGTGTAGTGCGCGCAAAAAACCCAAATGGCACACATACTAGAGAGGTGACAGAAAAAATGTAACGGTGCCATAAAAGTTTTCCAAAAAGTAATACCTTTAAAAACACATGGGTACCCCTAAATTTTATGTTGCGAATTGAAGTGGCAAGCCTATTTAACATGTGATTAGTATTTACAATGTATTTTAGCTGAACAAAAGGAAGGCTGTCAGAGATGCTAAAAGCACGTATGCGGCGATTTTGTTGTAAACAAACGTAACAAAATTGAGTTTAATGTTAGCAGTTGCTATATCGCGTAAAGATGTTTAAAAACATGTTTGCCTTTCTCTATCAGTAAAGCTGAATTCTAAGGAAATATTGTTTCTCTTTTGTCTGAAAGTACAGATGCCAGCAGTTGTGTTGAGATTAAAGGCTAAATACTTGACATCAATCCACTATGTTGGTTTTATGAGCAGCGGGTCTTTCGCTTGCTATGGGTTACATCCCTTCCTGTGTTTGCTCAAGCACTTGAGCGGGATACAAAAGGTAAAATCTAATTTTGTCTGGTTGTGTTCGATGTTGTTGAACCTTTAACATCATGAAGTTGGATTGATAAGGAACAGTTAAGTACTAGCATATAGCTATGTTATAAATCGTTCCTTTAATGCGAAAGAGATGTTTCACCATACGGACCGTTTCCATGGAAACAGTCATAAGCTGTGTATTCTGTTTTAAAGCCGACAAATTCAAAATTTGCTGCAAAAACTACAAAAAGAAAACGTGTAAATACTCTCATTCTTCGCAGAGAAACTACCTAAAAGATTGATATTTTACAGAGCTTACGATAAGAACAAGGAAGATGAATTTTCACTAAGCGAATATTATTATCCTGAAGATCTGGAAACATCTAATGCAAATACTCAATCAGGCATTGGCGAAAGTCAGGAGGCCATTGACGACTTTATAAGGAGCAAAACATGTACAAACACAAATGAGCAGATGGTTACTGATTTGAAAACTCTTCTCCACTAATTGTAAGGTAACGGTATGACAAATGAGAGAGTTAAAACCCCTACCTGCAAAGGAGCTTGACCACTTCTTGCCCACTGAAAAACTCTTTATGAACAAATGAAGGAAGCATGGACAAGAGTACAAGCCGCAACAATTTCCAATTTTCAACACAGAATTGTCCAGAATGAGAAGAAGTGTCGAACTGTTATCGAGAGAGACGAGGAGGATTGACTCTAAGACTGCCTCTTCATTAGCTGTGTATATGTTTGAATGATTTCACAGCAACCAACTTCGACATTTCTTCATCCACATTTTGTGATGCGCAAGTTAAAATATTCCATGCAGGATCGACAAAAACCATTTTCCGAATTTAAACAAACTGCAGCTGCTGAGACTTGTGACAAATTCTGTTACAAATCGTTCTTGAAGCCTTGTTTATACTCAACATGATTTACATTCATTGAATTTGTTTTCAAACTCGCGGTAGCTTGTTCTTTTTGAGTTGCTCGCGTCATCAAAAACGCACGGAGGAAGCCCTTTGAATTCAAGTGACCAGAAGTGTGTTTTGACTTAAAACAAACAAGCACTAGTGCCACATAATAAACTACTTACTAACCTAGCTAGCTCGAGCCGTACTGGGGAATATTGGCTCTCGGTCGTTTTTTCTATGACCCTGCCCTCGGTTAGTAAGAGGTTAATTTAGTTATGGCCTGAAAAACTGGGGTGTTTGGCGTTTTTGCAGAAATAATAGTAGACATAGAAAAAACCTTTAATAATAGTAGACACGCCATGTGGGTCACAACATCGACTACAATTTTTCTGCCTTCTGATTGGTTCCTCATCCATTGACATGGCTTGAGCTTTTTTCTGTCTGACATCTTATCTGGTTAGCTATTTTTAGAAATATGAGACTCTTTCACTTTGATGTCAATTTCTAAAATGCTCGCCTTGACATCATGACCTGGAAACTACCAAATTCTGTTGGCTTTGAGTCAACATTTGGTGTTGAATCATGTCCTGCATTCCACCTCTACTGTCACCCTTAGCAAAACCTTCAAGCACGATGGATACTTTGGTGTTTTGACACCTACTCTATTTATAAGGTCTCATGTCATCATCTTCATATAGTCTATACCAAAGAGCGCACACATCAGGTCTTTCACCGATTGGCACATCTCATGGTGTCTTGACGGCAGTGTTGGTATGTCATATGTCTCAACTTTTTTCCTTCCTCTAAAAGAGATAGCCTGATGAGAGGAAAACTTTAACAAATTGACATCAGTTTTTTAATGTGTCTTTCCTGTAATTGACATTAAAAACTAACCAATGAGCGTGCATGAATTTCTGCAGTTATCGTAAAAAATCCCTTCTTTTGTTCTATTGTTTATCTGCGGAGGGCCACTATCAGCCCATATAAATGTAAATACCCAGTTGGATAGGGTTTTTGTCTGTTTTCTTTTTCAAATGTTATATTTGGCTTTCACGGCTTTCGTCTCAAAATCTTCAAAATAATTCAAGTGAAGTGTAATTGATTTTTGAACTAGCATGGGAAGGAAAATTTAGTGGTGAACAATAAAGACAATAGAGTGTTTACGTCTCGGAACTATCGGCTGATAGTTGCCCTGCGGAAATTTGATGTTCTTAAAACAAATATTTGCCCGAGAAGAGAATGTTTATGCTATTTGAAAATGGTCATTACATATAAGGGTAACCGTACGCTCAAGGTCGTTCTTTTCCAAGCAAAAATGTTAACAAAGATACCATGGCCACACATTGTTCCTGTTATGATTCTAACGCACTTCAAAAATGTCTGTGTACTGTTTTGTTTTTAGAGTACGATTGTAGGGCTCCGAAGAACCACAAACAAACTTAAAACTGGCTAAAATAGGTAAAAAGCCCTTGCATGTCTGACAAATGGTCTTCCATTTCTTCTTTTGCTCTCTGTCTCTCGGGACTGTTACCGTATGTCTGGTGTAGGTTTATGAGGAGCACTTTACACTTTTGCAATTTCCACTGTACTCTTAGGATGAGGTCCATGCGTGCCTTCATTAGCTTCCTGAACTGTTCTTAAGATCTCCTCGTAACTACGTGTGGCGGGCATATTCAAGGTCTTTGCGCTCAGTGTCTAGTCATCGATTTTTATAGTGAACATACAGGTTAGGGGTTCTCTCTTTAGCTCAACCCCACCCATGACGTCAGCCCGAAAAAGGTTTTTTCCGAGCGTGAAACCCCACCCATGATGTCAACCCGAAAAAGGGGTTTTTCTGAGTGTGAAACCTCACCCATGACGTCAGCCCGAAAAAGGGTTTTTTTCTGAGCGTGAAGCCCCACCCATGACGTCAGCCCGAAAAAGGGGTTTTTCTTTTTTCCTATAAGCATTATTATTTGCCAACAAAGTAACTATACATTTCTACTATTATTGTTTTCGACGTTATTGACAATGCTGTTCTCTATTGAATATGTAATATACCAAGTATATATCATAGTGTTTGTTTTGCATGAGATATATTTATAACATAGCTTTATGCTAGCGCACTCTGATTGGCTAATGTTTTATGAAAAAGTTCTACTTGCACATGCAAATGTGCAAGGTAATGACGTGACCAACTTGTAGAGTATATCTGTGTAATGCAATACTCCCAGAGTACCTTTTACGATGGATGACAAAAGGCATGGCAAAAAATTAATCACCAGGAACATGCTGAACAACTCAAACAAGCGGACAACAAAGACAAGATTAGGACCTATGACTGTCGGTATAGAGAGAAGCATAGAGATGTAGTGCTACTAAGAAACAGATTAGCTCAAGGTCAATATAGAAGACGAAACAGAGACAAACTCTGTGAGGCTAACTGCAGATACCGGGCAAAGAAGAAATACCAAAGCAAGCATCCAGCAACACGGCCTCAATGAACGAAAACAACGTCCTCAAAAGACTTAGGAAACCAATACCACTCCACATCCTTTGCTATCATCTCCGCCAGAAGCCTGTTCTTGGAAAGAATCATGTCAGTTCTGTCAATGCCCATTTGACACGGACTCAAGGAACATTGAAATGTTAGAGTTGATGACAAAGTATATGTAAATTAAGTGTTAAAACAGTATCATAGAGAGCTTGGGTGCGACAACAATGCTCTACCATTTACGTGCAAGAAGGCGTTCCTTTTCTTTTTTGGAGCTAGTTACAAAACACAACTGTGTTTGAAAATAAAGTCTGTACTATTTATTACATCATACCATTGATTCCTTTCATTTGTTTTTTCCTACCAATACACCATATGAAAGTACCGCAAGTCATGTGGGCCAAATGCGGCTCTCTGATTGGTCCATTCAAAAAATACTGTGCTCTGATTGTACTCTAAAAGCTTGCATAGCATTGTATTTGCGTTTACATAACGTCCTTAAAATGCATTCCGGGTCGAGCAAGGGATACACTTAGTCGCACACCTTTACATTCCGTTATCAGCACTGCTGCTCAGTCTCTGTTCATGCTATTCATATTAAGGTACCTTCCCAATATTATGGTTTTGCATTCTTTTATGCGTACTTACTGCTATAACAAAGCGTACTGATATTCCTTTATACTATACAGGCTCCAATAGCATGACTTAACAACCATTGACGAACCAGGTAAAGCTTTCTGTACTTCCCACATAGTTGTTTTTTTCCAGCTTGTCCTGTAACTCTTCGACCAAAATCGTAACACTGATCTATACGACAAACTGAAGGATAGTGTGCCACAGCTTATAAGAGCTAATAAGTGGAGGTGTCAAGGTAAACAGTGTAGATCATAACGGTTTGTATGTGCTACCTATCATTCCTCAGGACGGGTGTATGTGTTGAGAACTTTGTTTTGTATACGAATAGGAAACTGTTGCATTGGGTAGCCCCTGTAATCATCTAGAATGTGGTTCAAGACCTTCTACAATATGAGGGTTGACATATACATTATCCATTTCTATGAATACCATTAACAGGCTATAGTAACCTTCCTTTTTCATTGTCTAATTTCAGAAAACAATAGGCTTACTACCTGAGTTAAAAGTACCAACATAATTAAGCACTAACAACAAACACAGTAACAAATGCTCATGCTGTTTCTTTCAATTCATAATGATTGTACAGTTATTTACGACCTTTGTATAATATCCTCACTGCATACTCATTACCCCATCGCAAAAGATTAAGTTATGGGAAGAGTTCGCGACTGCTGAGGCAATAGGCATGCAACGAGGATAAACGTAGAGTGCTGTCAACCGCCACCAGGGGTGGTGGGTGGGTCGCGAAAGTTGGCCGTCGTCCCGGAGTACGGTTAAAATGACCA
>CM042746.1:25810796-25818110 GCA_022496165.2 Catalaphyllia jardinei | reverse complement strand
TGGCATGTGATTACTTCTTCATCGTTAACTTTCACTGGAAAGATCCACTGACTGTACATCCCTGGCATGTGACTCCCTCTTCATCGTTAAGTTTCATTGAGAATTTTAGCAGACTGTGCATCCCTGGCATGTGATTCCCCCTTGGTCGTTAAGTTCTATCGGAAAGATCGATCGAGAAAAGGATTTATTGACTGTGCATCCTCGGCATGTGATTACCTCCTCATCGTTACGTTTCACGAGAAAGATTACTTGACTGTGCATTGTTGGCATATGATTACCTCTTCGTCGTTGCGTTTCGCGAAAAAGATTAATTGATCGTGCATTCCTGACATGTGATTAGCTATTATCGTTTCCTTTCATCAGAAAGAACAAGTGACTCTATACCTGGCAGGTTAACTAATGCCTACCGATACGGTTTTGATTGTGCAATTTACTGAGCATTCTTCATAGTGATCAAATGCTTGTGGATTCCTATCGTTAGATTTTTGGAACGTGTTTTAGCTTTTTGTCTTGTTAAAGCAGGAAGGCCAATTCACAGAGAAATTTTAGTATGTGAATTCTTTTTCATTTCTATTTTGCATAGAAGAGACCAGTTGAATGTGCATTTTATGCACGTAACTCCTATGTGCAGTTAGTGGACGTTCATGGTCTCCATTTGATTGTAACAGCAAGATTGATGCTTTGTTATATTGCAATACCGAGGGGGAAAAAACAGTCAATCATTTTGACTCTGCATTCAAAGCGTGGTTACATGTTTACGTGTCATGGTCAAAGTCCGAGATCTTCTATCTTGATCGCCCTGCAACTAATTCCCAAGTTCAAATTTCAGCAAGGACTTCAATTTGAGAAACTGTGAGTACAGCTAATTATTAATAATATTTTTATTATTTTATTATTACTATTATTATTGTTTTTTTCATTTGTTATTTAGTACTTATTACTATTGATGTTTATAGTACCTTCGAAAAATTATGTATTGAAACCTCGATTGCTGTCTCAAAACGTACGCCACCGCTCGCTAGCTGGCAAACTCCAAAGTCCCTTATGCGCTGGCTGGCAATATGTGTCGGTTTCCATTTTAAATATGCTGGCTGGTTAAAACCGATCTTACATGATGGCTGGCTGGGGTTTTTATTTCCTGAGACTCTTGCTCGCTGGCAGTGAAGAGCGGGTATTTTTTTCCCAGGAGAGTTAAATATTAACAAAGATTGACGTAAAAACATTCTATTAGTGGTTACAACATTGTATGAACACTTTTGTCAAAAATGGTCGTTGGATACTCCTGTTCGAAGACAGCTGTTACGCGAAACGAATCTACCACTGAAGAAAACGGACGAGATTTGCCGCACATCAGAGAGCACAGCCGAGCTGATGAAAGTTGTTAAAGAACATCCGGAAACAAAGCAAGTGAACGCCGTAGACCAGACAAGCAAAAGAGAACCTCGTGCAGGCAACGAAAGAAGTGGTTTCCAGTTACAGTCATCACAAGAACGGAACAACGTGGCTTCAAAAGAATGCGGGAACTGTGGAAGGGCACACGACTTGAAGAGGAGAGAAAGCTGTCCAGCCTTTAGAAAAACGTGCTCTAAATGTGGAAAACACAATCATTTCGCAGCCGTGTGTAGAAGCAGAGTGTGGGCCGATAGAAATAAAAACAGCCAAACAGCAAGAGTGGTTGACCTCGAGGAAACCGAAGATATCGAGCATGCCGAAATTTATTGCATCTCTGATATCACTGCAATACAGCTCGATGACTCTCAGCTGGTAACTCTTAAGTTGGAGTCAGGGAACTTTCTACGTTTCCAACCAGACACAGGCGCTCAATGCAACGTCATACCCGTACACCTTTACAAGAAAGCGACCAAAGACCTCAGCCTCAAGCATGTGAAGAAATTTCAGACAGCGATAGTCGCGTATGGTGGCTCAAAAATCCCTGTGGTAGGCGAAGTTAAAATTAACATCCGTCGTGGTGACTACCAGGGTCTGCTCGACTGTAAACTAGTGGACAGTACCGAAATACGGCCGCTCTTAGGAAGAAAAGCATGCATTGAAATGAACATTATAAAGTACATTGACAATGATGAGCTACATAAACCAATTATTGGTAATTGTCCTGTTTACACGTTAAAAAGCACAAGAGGCGAAGTATCAAACCACTCTGCCCTCTCCAAAGAAGACCTCCAAAAGTATCCGAAAGTCTTTAACTCAAATGTTGGCAAAATGGACGGTGAATCAGAATCAGAATTGACAGTGAAGTAGACCCAGTACAGAACGCGCCCCGCCGGGTGCCAGTAGCGTTGAGAGACAAGCTCAAGATGACATTAGATAATCTCCAGCAGCAAGACATCATTGCAGCTGTGATGACACCTACAGCCTGGATTAACTCAATGGTGGTTGTACCGAAGTCAAATGGCAAGTTACGAATTTGTTTGGACCTGAAGGACCTGAATCGTGCAATCCTTCGTGAACATTACCCTCTCCCCACCATTGAAAACGTCGCTACCCGCCTTCATGGAGCCAAAGTTTTCACAAAATTAGATGTTCGAAGTGGATTCTGGCATGTGGTGTTGGATGACAAGTCATCATTTCTCACCACATTTGGGCGCTTCCGGTGGAAAAGAATGCCTTTTGGAATCAGCTCTGCCCCAGAAGTATTTCAAAGACGGATGCATGAACTTATCGAAGGTCTGCAGGGTGTGGAGGTCGTCGCAGATGACTTCGTGGTTGTTGGATTTGGTCACACTCATCTGGAAGCTGTTCTTGATCATGACAAGAACCTTATGGCATTCCTACAGCGTTGTGAAACCCAAGGAGTCGTCCTAAACACAGACAAGTTCGCCCTTAGACAGAAGGAGGTACCATTCATTGGACACATAGCCACAGATGAAGATTTGCGCGTAGACCCCGCTAAAGTCAGAACCATTACTGAGATGCCTGCCCCCACAGACAAAGCAGGAGTACAGCGATTGTTAGGTCTAGCACAATACCTGAGCAAGTTCTTGCCACATCTCTCAGACATAACCAAGCCGCTGCGGGAGCTGATCCAAAATGATGTGGATTGGAACTCGAGAAAGAGATGTTAGCGATTGTGTTTGCCTGCAAGAAGTTTGAAGCATACATATTTCGTTGTGACATGGTTACTATCGAAACGGACCACAAGCCACTGGAGAACATTGCAGTCAAACCTCTCCATTCAGCGCCAAAGCGTTTACAACACATGCTGATGCAAACACAGAAGTACAATCTGAGAGTCAACTATAAGAAAGGCAAAGAGATGTTCTTAGCGGACACCCTTAGTAGAGCATACCTCCCAGAAGTCAATTCCTGTCACTTTTCTCAAGAGCTAGAAAGCATAGACCACCGAACCTCACTCCCGGTGAGCAAAGAGCGTTGGCAGCAAATAAAGCATGCTTCAGCTGATGATCACGTGTTACAGCAACTACGCCAGACCATTCACCATGGTTGGCCAGATAGCCGAAAAGAAATGCCAGAATGCCTGTACCCATACTTTGACCTGCGAGATGAGTTGACGGTTCAAGGGGAACTTGTTTTCAAAGGTCAGCAACTGGTAGTGCCAGCAGCTTTATGGAAGGAACTCATGGCAGTTACACATGCCTCTCACATAGGCATTGAAGGTTGCATCCGGAGAGCTCAAGACACCCTCTACTGGCCTAAAATGGTGACTGAATTAAAGAAGTACGTATCCAAGTGCGATGTCTGCCTTGCACACCAAAGTGCTCCTGGTAAAGAATCTCTCCTCCCACATGAAATGGTAGCACGGCCGTGGTCAAAGGTGGCTGCAGACCTCTGTGAACTGGATGGCCGTACATTGTTAGTCATCACAGACTACTATAGCAACTTTATCGAAGTAGCCCGTATTAACTCTGTGACATCAAGAAGTATTAAAGAGATGAAAGACGTTTTTGCAAGATATGGTATCCCGGATGTCCTTGTTACAGACAATGGTGCGCAATTTGCATCCGCTGAATTCCCAGCTTTCGCAGCAACCTGGTCTTTTTTGAACATTTCACTTCATCTCCTTGTTACCCACAATCTAATGGAAAGGCCAAGAAAGCCATACAGACGGTGAAGCGCCTCTTCAGAAAATGCAAAGCATCAGGCCAGTCTGAGTACCTTGCCCTACTCGATTGGCGAAACACTCCAACCGAGGGTGTTGGAACCAGTCCAGCACAACGCCTTTTTGGTCGCCATTGCAAGACTTTGCTGCCAGTGTCGGGTTCATTGCTTCAGCCTCGACACTCAACAGAAGGAGAAACGAGAGCCATAATGGGCATGAAACATCGGCAGCAGCATTTCTACAAGTGAACCTGTGGAAGCACCCATACAGCAGAGCTCTCCAGCCCTGGTCAGTCCCCGCAGATCCAGCAGGAGCTGCCAGCCACCTTCTTGGATGAAGGATTATGTTACTTACTACTTGATTGAGATGCAGATATAGACATCGAACTTTGGACATTTATTGATTAGCAACAATGACAGTTATCATTGAACATTTAACAAATGTTAAAACTATCTAGTGCCTTTGTTTTGTTTTTAATTTTTGTATAAGGGGAAGGGTGTCACGAGATGTATCATGATTGTCACGTGATTAACTGTCACTATTGTAATAGTTATGCAATGGGCTTCCCTGTTGTGTGAATAACCAGCACTGAAATCCATTCTGATGTTGCTCGCTTCACAAGTCTTCTAAACCCGAAACGTTACACAAACATGGACTTGTCGATCTCGATCGTTTTTCCTCGGCCGCCCAACTTCAAGTTGCCATGTAGAATTTTCAAAGAGCATATGTCTCGGAACCTCTGAAGTGCTGTGATGACCGTACGAAGTGACAATCGACCACAGGAAGATGATGTAGAGCCAGTGCGACAGTGGGATTTTTGAATCTTCAAAAAAAGAGCCAGCTTCGTTTTCTGCACACGAGGTAAAGAAAAAATATTTTGACCTCGGTGGGAATCGAACCCATGACCTCCGGATTAGATCTACCGTCACTCTGTCGACTGAGCAGTGGTTCCCTGATTCCCTTTACTAGGGCTAACGCCCAGTGGGTTATTCATGGCTTAAACTAGCACTAAAATTTACACTTCAGAGTTAATCTCTGTTACATCATTTGTGTCCATAGTGCTACGTGGCACAACATTCATATGTACCCTTACTTTCTCTTTGCCGCGATTCACCATCTAAATCGACCCCAACTTTCTCTGTCTGACCTCGTAGCTCAGTCGGCAGAGTGCGAACATTAAAATAGCTTGGCAGCTTTGGATTAAGGTGAGTAGCTCGTGATGATTCATGATGAGATGAGTAAAAGTACTTTTTTAATCAGCTTTTTTAAACCTTTGGTCGGATCGAAATTAACCAACGAGAAGTAACTAAACCCATTCAACTTATTGTAATTCTTTACTTGATCCAGACATCAGTAATCAAATTGGGCCAATCAGATATGTTGTTTATTAACCAATCACCTTATAAAAATTTGTTGTTTACTTGATCCGAATGACAGCGTATAAAAAGTCCGGTTTAGTTTAAAGGGTTATCATTTGTGTTAACAATATTGCGTGAACAATGTCTCAGCGAATCTCGAAGTGTACTGTATGCGGCGGCGACCACTCTATTTTTCATTGCGAAAATAAGTGTGGCATCTGCCATGGAGATAATCATAAGTGTTCCTGTTTGGAGCAGCCTCCCGAGTAAAAAATAGAAGTCGGGAAAGCAGAAACAGTTCTCTGGAGTTGGAAGCGACCTGCAGAAGAAGGCTTCAGGGGCATCTTCCAGTTATGGCTAACCTGCGGCATGAGGGGAAGCTGTTGCCTCTGAAGTTCAAAGAGCAGTTCTATGCGGAGTAATGCTGTTCCTACCTAAACCAGAAAAACGGCTCCTTTAGCCTTGGCCATATATCCCTCCCTAAATGCACCTTCTGAAAACGACTTACGATGCAGTGAAAGTGTGACCTGAAAAGGGTCTAACCACTTCAATTCATTGACTGCAAATTCTTCTAGATGGAGCGTAACAACATTTGTTTCTGGTTCTATAAGCTGGCCCACTTTTAGCATTTGACTAAGAGAGACAGAACGCGGTATTACGGACGATTTGGTAACAGCCGCACTATTGCACTTTCCTGGGCTAACTGGCTCACTTTTATGTAATGGCCGAACGAAGACTGGTTGCTCAGTTTTTTGCGACTGCTCGTATTCCAGAAATCTGATGTGAATGACCTTCGACCAGTCTTTGATCTGACTTTCATGCGCGTACGAGGGCCCGCGTTCGCCCGCGAGGACATCACATTCGCAATTTGTTCCAAAATGCAACTTACAAACAGCCTTGATATTCTTTACAGTTGGTTCTTGGTTGAATGGCACGAGGGTTAAAGGCCCAATGCGGTTGTACTTTTGGCACTTGCCTTGAACGATTGCCGATAGCTCTGCACAGTCAAGGTGCCTTCAGATCCCCTAGGGCTCGCTTTATCGCTCTTTGCACCTACCCGTCTCTTTCCTTGGCGCTCCTTGTAGTCGTCCCACTGCTTACGTTTACCCGACATGACTAAAACAGGAACTTACCATGGGAAATCATGTAACACACTCAATTTGAAAACACTGAAAATGCCTAAACATGCTTCAATCGCACATCGCTTAGGATTGTGGGCTATGGCATCGATAGGCCACGCGCTAATTTTTTTTTTTTTTTTAAGAAAAACCTTATTGCACTACTAGGCCAAGGAAAGATTATTTTCGTTTCATTTAACTTTTAATAAAAAGTATTTTATTTTACTTTTTATATTTTTCGTATAAATTTGATTTAAAGTATCTCGATAATAATTTTATTTCGTTTAAAGTTTAAAACTAAAATGAAATAACATAATAAATAACAGGAAACTTACCAGCTACTACACAATTCTCTTATGGCATCCCTAGGCCACCATAGAGGTCTTGACCTCCCGTAAAGTTACCGGAAAGTCGCAAATTTCGCACAGCGAAACAAAATGGTGGCCGGAGGCGGACCTTTATGTTAAGCACGAAGACCACAGTTTTATCGAAAACGCTCCTTTCTTGTCGACATGGCTGACTGTGAGGTCATTGAACGATTTTGGCTCTCTCGAGTTAGAATACAGTGGCTCGTTGAGGAAATGATGGAGGAATTGGAAAGGAACACGGCGAGACACTGGCCACTGGCTTCGGAAACGCAGGTAAATATTTGTTTTATTTTTAAAAAACTTTTGTAAGATCCTTCCTTCTTCCCAATATTTTCTACTCTTAGTTGAGCTAAATTTGTATCAGTATAAACTGCTGAAATAAGTGTTTGAAG
>CM042746.1:25768296-25803296 GCA_022496165.2 Catalaphyllia jardinei | reverse complement strand
GCATGAATTTCCGGTAAAGTCTGCGTGGGCGTGACACACGATAACATCACCGTTAACAGGCAAGCAACGAAAACTGAAGTCGTGAAGTAAATGTATCACGCGTTCTTTTTTCCACTTGACGCCAAACTTGTCCACACGGAGATACAAAACAATTCGTGTAATTCAGGCACGGACCAGAATGGGAAAAATTCAGATCACAGTGACAGAGGTGCCAGTAACGGCAGAGTATTGCCTTTTTCTTTTGAGGCAATCCTAAGCGCCCCGCATTCGTCGCCCCTTTCAAGTCTGAAGAATTTTATACGTAGCAATTTGCCACAAGACATTTCCGCTACAGAAAACGCCGAAAGAGGTATGATGAAAATCTCGCTGTTATGTAAAGGGCTACTAAGGAAAGTCTTATTAGACCCCAGTTATATGGTCTCGGGTACCCGAGACAACTCTCGCCCCGAGGCAACTTTATTGAGCGTTTATATATGAAAACATACTCCCTGTAGGCCGAGTCAAAGTTCAACAACAACAACAACCTTTATTTACACCTTTTCTACTATGAGCGTTACATTTTAAATTAATTTAAGGGCAATGACTGCATGATTATTCAAAATCCTTATTGAAAAACCAAATATGCAAATATCCATCTTTCCTTAAGTTTCCCTCGGTCATTCGGTCACAGTGGGTTTTGCCGAGTTAATTTTCACTTCTTTGATAGGAACTTCTGCTTTAAATCCTTAATTCAGGCATTACGTGGCATTCGCCATGCTCCCGGGTAGGCAAGCCATAGCGTTTATTTGAAGATAAGTTGTCCCGCTTGCCAGAGTTACCCTACCTACTGAGGCAAGACAATTCTCCCACCCGAGTTGTCTCGCCCGCCGACACGGGTTCGCAATCCTAATGGAAACGGCTGACGTTTGCAAAGAAATAAACTAAAAGTTTCCTCGGCCAGAGTAACTCGAGGGGAGGGTTGTCTCGGTACCCGAGACCACATAAATGGGGTCTTAGTGAGAAGTAATTCCCATAAGCTCTTGAATTGCCCAGGCACTTTACTCTCACATTGCCTCTCTCCACCCAGGTGTATAAATGGGTACCGGCGAATTTAATACTGGGGGGTAACCCTGCGATGGACTAGCATCCCATCCAGGGGGGAGTAGAAATACTCCTAGTCGCTTAATGCTAAGGAAACCGGGATAAGCTCCGGCCTGATGGGCCACTTGGCTCGTATGCAGACTTACCTACCTTGAATTGCCCACCTTGAGGAATATATATCGAGAGGAATCGCTATGAAACGGCCCCAAAATGGCACAGAAACAAAAGTAACACACAGTAGAGTCGAAGTTAGTCGTTTATTAATTTCTTTTCCATATCTCGAACTTTTACATACGATTGTTACATTCCCATACTCCTTATTTACGCTGTTACCCAATGTGATATAATAATGTTCACGGTCCCAAGGAGCTTGGGCTACCTAGTGTTGAAAGCTTTTTTATTATATAGACATGAGTGTTTTACTATGCAATGATGCTGATGAGGCTGCACAGCAGCTTCTAGGTAAGGTCCTTACTGTATATTATGTACTTTCCTGAGTCCATTGGTTCCCAGCAAAAGTAGCCTGCAGTGCAGGCGTATTTCGGACGCGCGAGGGTACATTTTCGTATTAGGCTGCCATCTTGGACTTGGTAACTGTGGAGGATTGGGGCGAGGAAATATTTCCCGAAGGAGGAGGCGTTAAGTTTAAAAAAATTGGCCAGGGGGAGGGGGAGGGGGGTAAAAAATTTTGCCCCACCCCCCGCCAGACATCCCCTCTGCACCAATCCTCTATCTGTCAAGCATCCAAGATGGCGGCAGCGAAAACCCGATATGTTATTTAGCGTTCCGCTCCAAAATAACGCCTGCACTGCAGGCTACAGCAAAAGTATTACTTTTCATTATTTTTCTCTTTCAAACTCTCCTCAACCAACTGGAACCACAAGTCTTACTGGTCTGTGTTCCTTGGACAACGATTATCTTGGTCCCAAAGGATGAGATGACTGTGAAAACGTGTCAGCAGCTGTTGCCCTACAACAGTTTCAAGAAGAAATTATAGAACATGGTGAGCCAGCTGAATGTATTTCTGTCAGTGGAATAGATGGTACCAATGAGCTGCTGGGAGACATCATGAAGATTTACAAGGATCCCAAAACAAAGCTAAATGTAAACCCAAGGGTGTGCTTTGAGGGTGAAGATGGTGTGGGGTGTGGGCCAGTTTGAGAGTTTTTTGTAAATGCAATTAAGATCGTAGATGAAGAAAGCCATTCTTCATTGGGCAAGCCAGTTGTCTTCTTGGAAGGTCAGGCGGACCATCGCCCACTGATTCATGACCAAGCTCTTCATCTTACAGGAGTATTTAAGGCACTAGGGAAGATGATTGGCCAAGGACTCCATGCTCTATTACTGGCACTAAAACATTACCTTTCAACAGGAAGAGGGGGTGTGATGATCAACTGCCACCACCCATTGAACTAGCAGATATAGCTGATATAGATTTGCAAAATATGACAAGGATTGTGGAGGTGTTGCTAACAAAAACAGTAGTTTTTGGCAGGCATTTTTGGAGCTTTTTGTAACACTTAATGTTGCATTTTTATTAGGGGGATTTGTATTGCTTGTGCCTTTTCCCTTTCCTTACTACAATTTAGAATTGCTGAAAAGTGGAGGAGAGGGGCAGAGTTCCAATTTGTTTTATGTATCATGGATAACATAACCTTCTGTATAATCTAGCGAAAACAATGTGTAAAGCACAGGCAATTTTCGATAGAGAATTTTAATTGTAAGAGTGCTTCCAACTGCTCTTTGTGCTGGCTGTTCTTGGCCTCTCTTTGGATCTCTAATAAGTTAACATAATGTCGGTAGAAGCCCCATTAATGTATACGTGATGTACACCTCAGCTGACCATTTCTGGCCTAAGATGGGTACAGGAAACATATGGCAAGGGTGGCGTAGGAAAGGGAAGGGCAAGAAAGGGGATCTGAGACCGAAGAAATGTCAATTTTTTTTACAGCTTACAAGGCAATCAGTTCATGTAGTAGTCAACGGTTTTTCAGCGAATAAATGGGACTCTTGTGGAAATGTTTGCCCGACAGAACCTGGTGTCATGCCATGAAAAATCTGCCCCTGGCTTCAAGAAATCAAAAGATCGCTTGACCGTCCTTGGTTGCACCAATGCCACAGGCACATAAACTGAAACCAGTTATGATTGGAAAAATTGCAAAGCCAATATGTTTTAAGAACGTCAACATGGATGCACTCCCTGTCATTTACAAGTCTCAAAGAATCGCTTGGATGAACTCAGAGATTTTTGCCGAGTGGTTTAAGAAAGATTTTGTCCTGGCTGTTAAATGCCACCAATGTGCAGAAAACATTTGTTCGCCTAAAGCTTTGTTGCTGATTGACAACTGTTTGCTCATCCTCAAGAGCTGAAAACCTGCAATGGGTCTGTTACCTGTATGTTTCTCCCGCCAAACACAACTTCGCTTATTCAGCAGATGGATCAAGGCATCTTACAAGCAATGAAGAACCGCTACAAGAGGAAACTCCTTCAGAAAGTAATTTGTGATCAAGATCTTGATCCAACACGAAACATTAAGGAAATTGTAAAGCAACACACTGTGAAAGATGAACTCTACATGCTGGCTGATGCGTGGGAAGAGGCACATGCTGATTCAATATTCAAGCATACAGTAAGCTGCAAATTCATCCCATAGGGCCAAGTGTTTCTGAGCCAGAACCGGAGAACATTTCCACTAAACCCATAATGGACGTTTTGAATCAAGTAGCCAACCGTGAAGGTCCTTCTTCCTCTGATGTTGAAGACTGGCTTAATGTCGAAAATGAGGTCCCAACTTTGCCACAGTTGGACAGTCTTCTTTCGAAGATGAAGGTATCAATGAAGAGGAAGAGGAGGAAGGCCAAGATGAGAAAATTGTTTCAAACTCTGAAGCTGTTGAATGTTTTAAGAAGTCTGTGTCATGGATGGAAAGACAGAGTAATATTGACGCCATTCAGATCATGCAGTTTCAAAGAATGATGGAACTCTCAGTGCGTACATGAAGTTCTACTTTAAAACAAACGGACTTACTTCAACATTTTAGGCCAATGTAAAAACATTTTTCAATAATTTTAATGTGTAAAACAGGTACATGTACTCACAACGGACAATGGGATGTAGACCACATTGTTTTCCAGACAATTTTTATGTTTTATGATTAAATGTTGTTTCCTTGATTTAATCAGTTTCTTCCTCTTTAATATTCATATTTTCGATTATCCGGACCCTCGATTATCTGGACTATTTCGTCCAGTCCCAATGAGTCCAGATAATCGAGCTTGGACTGTACAAGTCTTTCAGACGTGAGCTAAATCATTCTAGTTGTGACGAAGTTGCAAAAAGTTTTTTTGGAGTCTTGTCTTGGTGATTATGGAACTAAGTGATCAAGAGCTGAGCATCACTTTGGAGGAATTTGAAACGACTATGACTGATGTGAGTGAATTATTCTTGTCACTGTTAGAAACCGCTTAGACCGAACTATAATTTGTGCGACTGTTGAATCAGGAGCGATGCGATTTGCAATGTTTGTTTGATCTTTACTTCAACTGTGAACGTTTGTTTGAAATGCCTTTATATTTAGCTTCTAAGAATGCACTTGGTTTTAATTCATTTCACGTTTATCTCTGACTTGCTAGGGAGCTTAAGCATGCGCGTTTTTGAAATGCAGACGGCAACCGGAACTGAGCTATTTTCACTGTTAACTTGCCCTCACACAACCGCATTCGCATTACCAAGTATCATTCCACCATTTGAAATGAGTAGTAGAAAAATCTGGGAGACAATACCTTCCTAGCATACGGAAATGTTCTCTTCCGGTTGCCGTCCATGTCTCAAAAACGCGCGTGCTTAAGCTACCTAATATGTTGATTCTTCAATGGAGTTAAAAATGTCTTTTATTTGTTTAAGATTCTTTTGAATGATGCTTTTCTCAAGGGAAAAGTCGAGATTAAAGAGTTTAGATTTGCATTTCCACTTAATGTATTTCAATTAGTAGTGTACACACCTTGTTGGACATTTTCCTCTTTTTTCTCCCTCAAGGCACTCACTAATGATTCACGTTTACTGTGAAAAAATGTTTATGGGCGTTCCCCCACTAAGGAACTGCACACAATATTATTCAAGCTTACAGTATTCATTTTTAATTTAGAAAGGGTTTTCAATAAGCACCCACAGCCAACAAAATTTGTCAGCTATTTTACCCCTACTCAATAAAATATATCAGAAGATTCATTCATTTCTACTGACAATGTTGCTCGTCAGGATGACGCGAATAGATGGTCCCATCTCTCAGGCATTCAAGTCCCAGAGAGAATTAACGCTGAAGTGGAGTTGCTGATTGGTCAAGATGTTCCAGAGGCGCTCAAGCCCTCTGAAATCAGGTCCCGTCGTGGTAATGGGCCGTACGCTACGAGAACCAAGTTCGGTTGGACTCTGAATGGTCCTTTGGGCAGACATGGGTGTTCTGATGTGCGTGATGTAAACTTTGTTCGTGCAGACGAGGCTTTTAGTCAGCAATTTCATCACTTCATGAACCTTGAGTTCAGCGAATCAGTTTCTGATACAGTAAGCACAATGTCTCGTCAAGACAAGCAAGCTTTGAACATTTACGAAGAGTCTGCTCGCCTGGTTGATGGTCACTATCAGATTGCGATTCCTTGGAAGTGTCCCCCTCCTGATTTGCCTAACAACAAGCCGCTTGCAGAGCATCGCCTTAACCTCCTGCGAAAGAAACTCTTGAAAGACCCTGAGCTGTATTCCAGATATTCCGCCTTTATGACAGACCTCCTTGAAAAGGGCTACGCTAAGAAGGTACCGGAGAACCTTCGGGATCGAAACGACAGGAAAGTTTGGTACCTTCCGCATCATTCTGTGGTGCATCCGCAGAAACCCGACAAAGTTCGCGTGGTTTTCAATTGCGCAGCTACTTACCGTGGAACTTCATTAAATGCACAAGTTTTACAAGGTCCTGACCTAACTAATAAGGTGGTGGGCGTGTTGTTGAGATTTCGCGAAGAGCCCGTTGCGCTGATGGCCGATGTTGAAGCCATGTATCATCAATTAAAGGTCCATCCAGACGACGTTGACGCCCTTTGTTTCCTGTGGTATCCTGATTGCGACTTGACTAGAGAGCCAGAGGAGTACCATATGGCTGTTCACCTGTTTGGTGGGGTGTGGTCAGCTAGTTGCGCTAACTATGGGTTGCAGAGAACTGCGAAAGACAACAGTGATGATTTTAACCGTGAAGTAACGAGGTCTGTGGAGAAGAGCTTTTACGTGGATGACTACTTGAATTCTGTTGAGTCCGATGAGAAGGCAATAAGTTCGCTTGATCAGCTGCAAAACTTATTAGCACGAGGAGGTTTCAACCTGACGAAATGGGTCTCTAACTCTAGAGCTGTCCTTAAGATGATGAGTTTGTTTTCAAGATGCAGCCTAAAACGAAGCCTCCTACCCGAAGAGGTTTGCTGAGCATGGTGTCCTCAGTTTATGATCCACTGGGTTTTATATCTCCCTTCCTATTATCCGCCAAGATAATCCTTCAAGATCTCTGCCGGAGAAAGCTGAAGTGGGACGATGTTATCCCGAGAGACTGTCTACATCAAACTCAGCGGTGGCTCGACTCGTTGCCAGCTATGGAACAATTTTCAGCCCAGCGATGCTACAAGCCTAAAGAGTTTAGTACGATTGCAGACGTGCAAATCCACCACTTCTCTGATGCATCTGAGGTCGGTTATGGTGCTGTGTCCTATTTAAGGTTCGTCGACGCTGAGAGTAAAGTTCACTGTTCGTTCGTCATGTCCAAGTCCCGTTAGGCACCCCTTAAAACACTGTCAGTTCCCCGTCTGGAGTTAACTGCCGCAACCCTTGCCGTCAAGCTAGACAAAATGCTTAGAAAAGAATTGGAGGTTCCAATCAACCGTTCCGTTTTCTGGACAGATAGTACATCTGTGCTCCGCTACGTCGAAAATGAGGACAAACGTTTCCACACGTTCGTCTCTAACAGGCTTACTATCATCCACGATGGTTCCACGCCTGGCCAATGGAGATATGTAGATACCAAGCGAAATCCTTCCGATGCTGCTTCCAGAGGGAGGCTTTGTTAAAAAACGATTCATGGAGAAGAGGTCCGGATTTCCTGTGGCAAGACGAATCTTCGTGGCCGACGCCTCCTGCGCATCGAGAAAACATTTCAGATGATGATCTAGAGTTCAAGAGAGAAGTGCGTGTTCACGCAGTTGAGCTCGATAAGTCTATGGAGTCTGTTGAGAAACTGTTGTGCTATTTCTCTTCTTGGGACAAGCTTAGAAAGTCAGTGGCGTACATATTGCGTTTCAAGTCATGGTTGCTGACCAAGGTGCGTTGCAAGGTAGGCCAAACCGAGGGCCAGTGCTCGCCAATAAAGGGAAGAGTTACTGTTGATGAAATGTTAACCGCCGAGCAAGAAGTGCTGAGGGTCGTTCAGAGAAAGGCCTTTCCTAAAGAGGTAAAACAGCTTACAGAAGCCAGCCTGAGCGATAGTGCTATGACAAAGTCAGTTTACAAATCGAGTTCTATCCGCAACCTTGATCCATTTATTGTAGACGGTTTGCTACGTGTTGGAGGTCGCTTGAGACACGCCAGTATTGAAGCTGAAGCGAGAAATCCTACCATCCTGCCGAAGAAGGCCCATGTTGTCGATCTGCTTGAGTCATTACCATTCCAGGGTGGGACATTCTGGAAGAGAGCACGTTCTGAGCTTAATTCGTGAGAAGTACTGGATAATCAAAGGAAGAATGGCCGTGCGCCGAGTGCTGAGCAGTTGCTTTGATTGCAAAAGGAGACTACTACCGCCAGATTCGCAGAAGATGTCAGACCTGCCCTACGAAAGAGTCACGCCAGGAGAACCTCCGTTTACTTTTGTCGGTGTGGACTATTTCGGGCCGTTCTATGTTAAGCGTGGGCGCTGTATGGAGAAAAGATACGGAGTTCTTTTCACCTGCTTAGCCGTGAGAGCCGTTCACATTGAAGTCCCTCATAGTTTGGATACCAGTTCATTTATTAACGCCCTGAGAAGATTTATCGCTAGGCGCGGATCGCCGCGTGTAATCAGATCAGACAATGGTACTAACCTTACGAGTGGAG
This sequence comes from Catalaphyllia jardinei, assembly GCA_022496165.2. Classification (NCBI taxonomy): domain Eukaryota; kingdom Metazoa; phylum Cnidaria; class Anthozoa; order Scleractinia; family Caryophylliidae; genus Catalaphyllia; species Catalaphyllia jardinei. Next base: position 25,795,096 of record CM042746.1, on the reverse strand, counting down.
AGAAAGAGTTGCGAGAGGCTATTGGTGGATGGAACAAATCAAAGATAGGGGAATTCCTCCTTCAGAAAGAAGTGCGTTGGGTTTCAATCCACCAGCGGCATCTCACATGGGTGGGATCTGGGAACGAATGATCAGGTCGGTCCGCAAAGTCCTCAACACCCTTCTGAAAAATCAGAGTCCTAATGACGAGGGACTGTCTACTTTGATGTGTGAAGTGGAGGCCATTCTCAATAGTAGACCGCTGGTTCTAGTCGTGGAAGACTCGACACCGAGATGTTCGTGGCCATTGGGGAGAGTACTGGAGATCTACCCGAACAAGGACCACGGGCTTGTGCGTGTAGCGCAAGTTAAAACTAAGTCGGGGACTTTTCTTAGGCCCATAACCAAGCTGTGCGTGTTAGAATGTGCACAGAAGTGAAACTTTTGTGCCTGTAGTTCGTCATATCGAGACTTAAAACTGTCAAGAATTTCTGAGAGTCTGAGCGTATTGACATTTAAAGGACAACTTATCATATTTGTACCTTAGTTTTATGTTTATGTATGTTAAACAGTGCCCTTTTGGTCCCTGTTTGGGGCGGAGATGTAGCGAATATTTAATTAGATTTTGCGTGTATGCATTTTTTCGTTCCCACGTGAGTTTTTTCTTTCCGGTTACGTAATACTATGTTAATTTTGGCTAGTTTTTAAGGTGCGGCGGTTTTTTTATTTTACTGTTGTTAAGTATCCAGCTCTTAGGGTGAATGTCATACCGTTTGTTAACCGAACCTTGGAGTGATTCATGCGGAAATATGATTCAGATAAGTTTAGAGATGTCGTTAAATATCTGTACGCGAGTTACTAAGAAGAAATTATAATGTTCGAGTTACAAAGGGTTTAGAATTTTTGAAGTTCTATAGCGTTCGGCTATAGTGATAATCAAGTTGACGATGAAAATTGACTGAAAACTTAAGCTCAATTTGTTTACATTTACCACTTGTACATGTACAACAGCCTCCACAAAGTGATTCGCCTGTTATTGCATTAAGAGATAGGCGAAATTATAATGATGTAATTCATAAAATGACTCTCACAGCACAGCTTTAAATTGAAAAAGGATTCCACTTGAAAATGAACTTGATTATCTCGCCAAGGCACCTTCATAATTTTCATAGCAATCGCCACAAAAAACGTCAACACTTACTGCAAATTTGGCAAACTCAGTTCAGCCAGTGTAAGTCTTCAGTCAGGCAGAAACTTGAAAGACTGAACTGAACTAATCTTTAAATCAACCACATCTTTCGAGGTGTGTTTACTGTGTTGTAATTTCTCTATTGATATGATCACCTGATCATGTGACTTTACTTGCACGGCTGCACAGCATCTCTACGTGCGAATTTTAAACTTGGGAAAGTCTGTAGTCTTCTGAGTCAATTTGTCGGGTATTTCACCTCCTTTTTATAGCCCTCGTCAGCTTTCAGCTTCACGGCATAGTTTGATTTTATTTCATCTCCTTTCTTTAGCCCTTGACTCGCTATAATCACGGCATTGTTCTGTACTGTCTCGATTTCGCCTTCTTCCGAAGCACTGGCCCGTGGCTCTCTTTCCAGTGTCTTTCGCTGCTTCTTTTACCCGTTAATGCTTGCATTCTGTTTGATTTTCCTTGTTTTTGTTGCTCAAGTGCAACCCTATATTCAAATCATTAGATCAACCTCCGGTATCGTTTGTCTTCCTTTCTATGAAAATCCCGCAAGGAAAAGATAGCATACTTCTGCTGCAAACCGAGGGTGGATTTCTTGTCAAAGCATGGCCACCATGTTGCGCGACTCCATCGCTGCCGCTGCCGCCATCGTCGTTGTCGTCGTGCGTACACGAGGACGATGGATACTGCTAGCCATGATAACCATGAGAAAATCAGTTCATGGGTTTCCTTCGGTTTCCTTCACTTTCCATACATGGGATGGGTATGGGGCTTCGCTTGGCGGCCCTTTGGGCCGCCGGAGCTCTGCTATAAAGAACTGCATCATTGTAAATTTTATCCGGAAAGTGAAAATTTAACACAGGATTCTAAAGAACTGGCATTCGAAGTTTATGGCGTTCCGGACAATGTTTTCGATCGTATGAAGTAAACTTGCACCTTCCCGTTAAAGTGCTGCCGACGCCGCAGACCGCAACACTCCTACTCAGCACGCTAGGTTGAAAAATCTAGCAGGGTTTCAAATTATCAAAGAAGTTACTGTTAGACCTAGCAAAGGGTCAGCTTTGGAGCACATGAATTCGAATCATGCACACATCATAAAAACGATGCGAGAAAGAAAACAGATTTATGGCCGATAGTTTGGGAACTTCCTTTGGTCTGTTAACAAGCGTATCGCCAACGAGGTTGGCAAAAAGCGAAAACTTGAATGCCAATGATTACAAAGCAAGAAACTTTAAGACAAGAACGCGTGGACATTTTAAAGCTATGATCTTGAAATCACCTTGTAGTTTTTTCAAAAATATGAGTCTTATCCCATCCTCGCTTCAATTAGCTTCTAACAAGGAGATGACAATTCAACGAGGAGCATCAGCGAACGGTTTGGGAAACGCTTTGGGAACAACGAATATTGCAAATGCCAAGTATGTTCTAGATATGAATAATATTCATTTGAAGTACATTCACTACATTTTACCCGATGGAAGAGATGAAGAAGACAACAAAATCCCTGGGGAGGTCAATTAGCACAGTGCTTTTGAGGCAACCTTTTTTTCAAAGAAAGCTATAAGTGAAATTGTTTCCCGCATTAAGACTCCTCACTAGTAACCGAATTCAACAAGTTTTCAATCCTGGAGGAATCAGATTGGAACGTTTTTTTTTTTAAATCAAGAATGCATGGGACGCTCACACTATTTTCGGTTTTGTACCCTATACTCAAGTAGCTGGAGGAGTTGGAAGACGCGTGGAGAATGTAACATTCATTCCCGCTTCAGTGGATAGGGTTTAAATATGGATCGATGGAAAACCACTCTTTCAACAAGGTGGTATGCATTGGCAAAACATGCTGGACAAGAAACAACAGATGTACGAATCTTTATTAGATACACAAGGGGCCCCCGACAACACAGAAAAATGCATAAAACACCCTTTTGGCAGCAGTTTGAGTTTAGAAGTGAATCGGTGGTTATGTTATCTCAACATGAGTCCCGATCGAGACAGCTCTTTTAACGAAGTGTCAGTACGATATGTGGGATCAGTGGAAGTAGAATTAGATTTCATAGCAGGTGCCGGTGGAACAGGTAATCACATGGACATAGCCATGGTGTTTCTTTCTCCCCAAGGAAGATAACTTCACTTACAAGATGCAGTGACCAATGTATGGTCTTCAGTGGAAGAATATGCTCCTCCGGTAGTTACCTTACGTCAAAGCAACATGGGACTTACTTTTAAATGATAAAACATGCATGATACAGTCCAGTTAGAGCAATGCAGTACCATAGATGAAACCTGAACAAGATTTTTTTAGGAGTCTTTGCTGCTGATCAGATACCTATAAAAAATCGCATACCTTCAAAATGTTGTTTTATAGGAAACACTGATCCAGCTAGGAAACCGGATAAACACTGGGTAGCCTTCGGAACAAAGATGGGGAAACCTTATTTTTTCGATTCCTAGGGTGCTAGACCCGTGTGTTATTCTTCGGTACATTTGTTCTTTACTGTAATAATTGCTGAAACGAACAATAATTGGTCTTGGTGATTTGGTTCCCTTATTCAAACAATGAGTTATGTCGATGTCCTTGTATGTTAGATCTATTTCCATTAGTTTTGCCAAGTTAAGGACAATATCTTCAGGTTCTTCATGGTCTGTTTCAGGGATTCCATGTATTTGTAGATTGAATTTCCTTGTGTATTGTTCCGGATCATCCTGTTGGATGAAGGTTTCGTCTAGTTTCTTTTCAAGCTTTACAGTTTCTTTGTTATTTCTCTCTAAATGAATTTCCAGTTGGGTCATTCTACTTTGTAATGAGACATTGGCCTTTGCCATATCCTTTAACTGTTCTTTCAAAGCAGAGTTGTTCCTCGCCATTTCCTCCATCTTGCTTTCACTTGACATGTGTAAACAGTGCCAAGATCAGAGAGTTAAAGCAGCATGGGACATTATGCACAAAAATAGGGCTAAATGGAAAGATGTTGTTCTGTTATGTCCCATTCCGACTAAAATCTAAATAAATTATTATTAGAGGATAAAGCGAGTATTAAGTAAACAGTATTCTGCCATACATTTCCCAGTTAAAAATTGAGGGCTTATCTACCTTCTTATTTGCAGCAATCCAACTCCCAGATACTGGCACTTGAAACCAGAATTCCAACCGAAAGGAATAAAACTAAGCTTAAGACCCCAAGTACCCATTGCAGACCTATTTTTATTTCATCTTGTTGATTCTTAGCATAAGGGTATGAAATGGCAGTTCACCACCCCCCTTGCCTCACACCGCTATGGATGTTCTGAATCAATGGTGAAGACGATGAAATCACCCCTAAAGAAAATGATTGGAGACTCTTCAAACTTTATACCTACTCACTTAAAGTGGCAAAGCTAGTAGATGGATGACCAATTGCGGGTATCCCAAATGATCCCGATGATGGTGCTTATCTTTGTCCAAATGACATCGTATTGGCCAGAGCCACAAACAGAGTTCACCAAAGTCCATTTCACCACTGGGAAAACCCACGCCACAGAGTTGAGTTCTGCCAAAAAATTGTTGACTCATTTTCGAAGAGGTGGTCACATGATGTTCTTCCTCACATCGTACCAAGAAAGAAATGGAATGCAGAAAACAGGAATGTAAGAGTCAGTGACTCATAGTAGCGATCCAAAAGCAGTATGAGGGGAAATTGCACATAGGTAAAGTTGTGCAGGTGTTTCCACGAGAAGACAGCCTCCTACAAAATGTGCAAGTAAAGATGGCCACAGGAACAAACACATGCCTGACTACAAAGATCTATGTCATTTACCCAGCCAAAGGTTACACTGATTAGAATGGTATTTCCCCATTGCAGGGGGTGGGGAGTGGGCGAATGTTCCGGTAACTGGGGAACATTTTGATGATTGACAAGAGACATTTGAAATATTAACCCTGATTATGCAAGACCTCATGTTAAATTAAGACAGAGTTTCAGTTTTTGAATGAGCACAATGTGCCCAGCTTTACTGAATGTACTAAGGATTTTTACACTTGTGTTTCTACTTATGAATGCTTATGTTAACGAGGACATGCTTGGACAAATGTAAGTCAACTATTTTACCATATTTTCGTTTTGTTTCCAATTGAGTTTGTGTTTCAAAAATACTATATTGTAATTTTGTTATCACAGCTTCAGATTACTGCAATACTACTGTTGCCCTGGCCATTAAATCCTGAAAATCCAAGCCTGTTCTTCTCAATCACCTGAAATTCTTTTTTATCTCCAGTCCAGAAGGTATTTGGAAAAGTCTATGTCCTAGTTGGTGTGCAGTTCAAGGTACTGATGAGCTACTGAAACCCCAGGATGCTAGTCTAGTGTTATTTGAGCCTGCTCTTCCAATACCTTGGATGCCATTTTTAAAATGAAGTTTGCCAATGGCAAGGAGTACAATGTCCGTTTTGGCGTCTTTCAGTTTCCATACATGCTTTGACAGTTCATGTATGGAAAGTGAAAATTCCAAGATACCCTTCAGCCTAAAGTGGAAAGTGATCAGAAAATGTAACCCCTACACAATGTTACCAAGAAATGGAGTTTGTGTCTTTATGAGAAATTTGTTATAATCTGTAGAAAAGATCTATGTACCCTAAACAAACGAAACAAATTAGCGACCTCGTGCCCCCAGAGGAACAGATATGTACTTCAAAACTTTTATTTAATGTAACGCAATAGTAAGCACCATAGCAACCATGTATTTGTATTTAACTGCCAGCATTTAAATTTACTGGTCATTCATTGATGTTGCCTGATGAGTGTGGTCAATCTTTGACCATACGAAACAGGACTGTAGCAATAAAACGATGAATCACTCCTGAAGTCCTGAACTGGTTTCAATTAGTATAGATGCTCCTCCAAGAGTTGAGCACTCTCAGAAATCCATTCACCAAAACGAAATTGTATGTATCTATGTATGTATGTATGTATGTATGTATGTAAGATGTTTCTTTTCAGGATATGAAAAGCATTATTCAGTCTTGAAAGTTGTGGATCAAACAGATCTGTATTCAGGTCGCTCTCCTTTTTTGCCACTAAAAGAGCATGTAAACAAGTTACTCAGGCACATAAACATGAAGATGGCATGATGCTCGAAGACATTCTTGAGTGCATCCTAAGTTTATCTTAAACCTTAGCAATGGAATAATAATTTCATTCCCAATTTCCCATCAACAAAATTATGACAAAAAATTAAAGCAAATAAAGACCAAGCAATAACTTTTGTTTTGTTGGACGCAGCTTTGAAAAAAAGCCATTTTGAATGGCTCTAGAGAGACTTGCTCATATTAGTGAATGTGATGATTTTGGAATTGAAACTTGCAGGTAATAATTGTTCATAGTTAAATATTCTAATGTAGCTTCGTTAATAATAGTAATTGAACTGAGTGGAGTGCAATTTGGTCTGAAATCATACAAGTGATTTCAAAATCAAACAAGCATGAAAATCACAAGTATGATTTCAGACTGAATTGCATTCCACTCAGTTCAATTACCACTTCATTAAATCCATTTTGAAATCGCACAATTTTGTGGCCTTAAATTTTAGATGTTGATGTAATGTTCCAAACCGAGCCGGTTTGTTAGAAATAGCGGAACTGGAAACACTTTGAAATCTTATTTAGTATGCAAAATGATGTCCTGTGATGACAACTCATTCAAGCATAACAAACAAACGAGCAGCTGAGGTAAGACCGAAAACAGTTTTTTTCATGCATCAAAGTTCGATTCTCATCTCCTGAATCAATGATGGAAGACCTTCATTTCTTCTGTGGTTGAGGCTGAGACTTCTCATTGTCTTTGGAGAAGGAATTTGAGGGTGCAGCCGGTGTAATTCTGCTATGGATTTCTTTTGACGAGTTGTGAAACTCCCTTGACTGCATGATACCAAGCTGTGGATAGTTTTCTCTTTTAATGACCGTTCAATGGCACTCTGCATGGTTTTAAGGGATTCCGGCTTGTTAGTTTCTCTGTTTCTTTTTCTGACCTTGGCAGAGATCTTTATACTCAGGGCCATGTCAAGTTCTTACGGCAGCGTTTGTTTCAAGATACATTTTTCAAGATAGCGGGATCGAGACTTGCTTCGGAGGACTTCGTTCATTCACTGTTTTGAGGAGCGGGTTGAAAGACTGCATATGTTTATTCACAGCAACAGGGTTGAGCTCTTGTATTGCTTCATTTGAAACTACTGGGAACCTGGAAACATGTACCTTCCTGAGATAGCTATGAATTTGTTGTTGTGTGGTTTTCATTTGTTTATTTTTTACTGGACTCGGTATCATACGGATCTTGAGCAGATGTAGGAAAAAAATGCCAAAATATTTGTCAAAATGGACACTGAATATTGGAAACGTCTTGTAAAGTAGGTCTTCAGCCTGAAGGAGCTCATTATCATCATTCAGAAACTGTAATTAAATTCGTCATGTTGTTTTGAAAAAGAAAAGACATCAACAACAGAGTTTTGACAACAACCTGTAGTTGCAAAATTGGCAACCCAGTGGCTTTTTGTCTTTCACTTTTCTGAAATTTTATTGGTTATGTTAAACTAACCCTGAAATCTTATTGGTTGTTTTGTTTTACTGGTCCATTCTCATTGGCTGAGAAAAAGATCCGATTTAGACCAAAAAATAGTGTGATTCATGAAAAAATCGCACCCCTGAAAGCCTATCAGATTGCAAGGATAACCAGTGATTTCAAATGGATTTAACAAACTTGTGAATGCCATTCAGTTATTATATGTCCTATTTGCTGGTATACACATTGACATTGTTCATTGAGTTTCTCATCTGGAGGAACACAAGAACCCAAAGAACACTTTGCATTATGACACCTGTTTCCTGCCCCATTCCGTACTTCACATTTTTGTTTATCCAACATTTTGTCTGACCTGTTTCCAATGCTTCTTGTGAATAAAAAGCAGTGAAAAAATGTGTTGTTTAGGAGCTGCAAAAGATGCAAAACATTCTATTTGTTACAGAAAATGTACTCACATGTTCTTTTTTGCATTGCAACACAAAACTTAGCCAGTTCCATCCAAGTTATTCTGCAAAATAGAAGACCTTATAAAAGCTCCAGAGAGAATTTTAGCTCAAGGTTTGAAAATATGTGAAGAGATGTCGTGAAGAATCCCAGGAAATGAGGGTGGCCTCTTTGGCCAACTACAGGTCATGTTAAGCCAACTGAAGACAAAGTCAAAAAGAGACAGCCATGGCTAGATGTGAGAGAGCTTGTTTGTTCTTATAGCTTCAATCACCTGGTGCACTGTTTAAGGCTAATACCTTGGCAATCATTCTCTGAGTTTTTAATTTTGGGATGTCATCAAAATTGATCGCCCTCAGGGATTCTATTTTTTGATAAGCTTTCATGCCCCTATGTGTTAAGTAACTTTCCGATTCCCTCCTTTTTATGTAATATATCTAAAACAAGAGTGAGTGCTTCATTGCGGTATCCAGACACCGAGAAACAGATGAAAGCATGAAGTCGCCAGGACTGACTACTTTTATTGTTTTAAGGTAACTGGACAACCTGCTGAAGTGCAAAGCACAAGTTTTTAGTATAGCTTAAACGAGCTGCCAACTTTTACGTTTTGCCATTATTCATTCCAAATATTTCCCTATTTCTGATTGGTTAAAACCACACATAATTCACCATAACCAACTGCTGTTGACCAAATTTGGGAAGAACTTTGTCATATTGAACCAATGATGCCAAAATAAACGTCAAAAGTGCAGCCTGCCGCAGGTTATCGACCTGTTGCCTGAGAAAACCTGGGCACGAGGTTATTTTTGGTGAGCAGAAAACCAAAGAACGAAATGGCAAAACTCCTTTTAGAACTAGGAAATATTCTGAATGAACAACAAAGCAATTATTGAATTCAGCTTTCATAGGATATGAAGAATTCTGCAGATCTAGGAGGGTGTCATCCACCCAGGCTGAAGGCCTCAATGGATAACATCCTCCTAGATCTGTTGAATTCTTCCAATCCTATGAAAGCCAAATTTAATAATTACAAATTACTGTTGTTTTGTTTTGTTACTTAAACTACACCTATATAACTACTGGCTACTGGCTATGCAAGTTTGTGCAGGAAGATGCAAATAAGTCGAGTGGACAATATCCCTCTTGGATCCTTTACAATATTATCTGCTGCCTACAACATTTCTTGGTAGAGCCAAATGGTGAGGCTACATTAAATCCATTGCCTGTCAGCAACAAAAGGTATCATTAAAAGATTTAATTTGTTTTTTGCATTTTAAGTTTTTGTAACATGCTGTTCCTTCCTATGGGTTTGAGACATTCTGCCATATTTTGGCTGCTGAGATGAAAGATGCAACTTGGTGCAGTCTTACTGTGTCAACCAAAAAGGATGAGAAAAAGGCCATACAGACAAAGATTTGTCCTGAAACAAAGGCTTGATGGGAACTCATTCTTCTAATTTGTTATTAAAGACATTATACCGTTATTTCTATAATAGGAAGCTGTTTGGTTTACACGGAGCACAACACAAGAACATTACTGAAAGAAATATTAGGGTAGGTGATGATTGTCCTAAATTTGAAGAAAGCACATCAAAACATTTTTGTGGCAGTATTTCCGATCTCAAGTATATTCCTTGTGTTGCTATCTTGGAGAAATCGACTGAATGTCAGTAAGGAAGATGTCCTTTGTCGAACTCCACTCATCACAATGAAAGTAAGCAAAACATGACATTTCTACCAAAGTAAAGTCCAAAAACCAAGGAAATCGAATTCAAGAAGACATTTTCACGTTCTTTTTGATTAGCTGGTCACACGCACTTACCTATTGTTTTCGTTTTCTAGCAGGTTAGTGTTGAGATTATCACGATTTTGAGAGCGTTAGTACTCAGCGCTGATGTAAGGCCCAAAAATAATTTTTTTCCAGGTTTTACACTGACATTTGGTCTTTCAAAACATTAAAATCTTAATAGGTGTTTTGTCATTTTACTGGGTAGCGAATTTTCCGATTGAAAAAGTGTCCATAATTAAGAATGAACACACAGAAGTATAATTGGCCTCAAAAGACCTGTTAACCCCTCAACCATAAATTTCCTGGCTCAAAATGGAGTGTTATTTTGATGCGGATTAAACAGAGCGAAGTGTATGATATGGTGTTTAGTCACTGAATTTCGCGTGTTTTTGACCAAACGTAGGACCGCAACGGATTTTTGATTTTTTGGCGGCTTTAAAAAAATCACACCACGTTTCTAGGCTTACTATGGGCTATCTCTGGGAAAAATATGAAAAATTTTGATTTTTCATCATGTGCCACATATTTTCGATATGGCTCGGTCCTAGTGGACATTCTCTCTTAAAGTGAAAAGCTGAACAAGAGCAGCACAAAAAAGTTCAGACAGCACTGGAAACTATATCTGAATGTACAGAAGAATGCAAAGCTCCCTTGTGTGATGATCGTCTGAGGTGGGAGGTTAAGGACCTTCTACACACCCACTTCAATGAAACTGTGTATGACGACTTGTGCAAAAAGTTGGTGAATAGTGCCAGTGTTGATTTCAATAAAATGGATAAAGTAGTTATCCAGGTCCAGTAGTTATCAAATTATCAGAGACAATGTAGATCTCGTGATCAAAGTCTGTCATCAGGCCAGTGACAAGCTGAACAAGAGCATCCACTGGTTCCACTTGGATGCGGTGAAGGACAGAGTCAATGCCAATCAGTGCTCCAAAAATTAACCATTGAGAAAAGAACAAGAAGTGGAGAAGTGGGAAGTTCTACCTTCTTAAAAAGACACCCAAGATCTCCCTCATGACTTTATCCCATTAGTTACACAAGTCATTGTAGACCCGATTCCAGGATTCAAGCATTTTAACCCTCATCCTACCAGGTGGGGTCCAATGTGACCCCCTGTGATAATGAACATTCACCAAAGCTCATATGTCTGAACAATATTTTCCAGATTTCATGAATTTGTCTCTTTGTGTCAGTTGCTTCAAATGCAAATGTTGCTTTCAAAATCCAGAGGACTATGTATCCCGGTATTTTGTCGAATTGCTATGGCAAGGGTTTCAACTACACAAAACAAATAGATAAGGAGACAAGGGATCACCCTGTCTTACTCCTCGTTCCAAAGGAAAATAGCCTGTTGTAAGACCATTATTTATAAAACAACTTTGTATACTGTTGTACAGTGTCTTTACCCATGTGATAAAGTCGGGACCAAAACGAAAAGCCTCCAGGCAGGTAACAAGATAATTCCACTCTACACTATCGAATGCTTTATGAAAGTCTATAAAAATCATTAGCCCTGGGATGTTTTCTTTAAGAGTAAAATCCATTAAATCAAAGATTGATCGCACAGTTTCTCCTATATAGCGATCCTTAACAAAGCCACTTTGGTTATGATGGATGATATCTGGTAGAACATTTTTTATCCTAGTGGCTAAAACCTTAGACATCATTTTCGCGTCAACATTAACAAGAGAGATTGGCCTCCAATTTTCCAAAAAGGAGCGGTCCTTTCCTTTCTTTTCAATTAGAGTAATAACTGCTTGTTTCTGGGAACTTGACATTTCACCTTTTTCAAAACACTCATTCGCACACCTAATGAAAGGCTCACTAATGAACGACAAAATTTTTTTGTAAAATTCAATTGGAATTCCATCATTTCCTGGGGCTTTGTTGAGTTGAAAAGTTTCCAGAGCATTGGCACATTCTTTTGAAGTTATTTTGCCCTTGCAGGATAACATTTGTTGGTCTGTGAGGCTAGGGATATTTAAGTTATTCAAGAAATTTGTCGCTTGCGTGTTGTCTGCTCTCTTAATCTGGCTTTTATATAGTTCTTGATAAAAGCGTTTTTGTTCGGAGAGAATATTAAAAGGATCCGTAATAATCGAGCCACTAGTTTTAAGTTTCCGCACATGCTTTTTAACATGGTTTCTTTTCTCTAAATTAAGAAAGTATTTTGTACTTTTCTCACCGTGTTCCCACTAGCGCGCTCGCGCACGAATAATGATACCTTGAAGTTTCTCTTCATAAAGAAGTTCTAATTTCTCTTTCGCCGAATTAAGAGCGTTTACATTGGTGGCATTGGGGTCAGAATCAAATAATTGCTTAGCTTTAGCAAATTCCTCTCGAAGATTCGTTTCTTTTTCTTTTCTTTCCATCACTTTTCGTTTCGAATGTTGGATTGCATGAGCTCTGATTATATTTAGTCCAATCCCAGATGCTTCTGTCTTGTGTCAATTCATTTTGACCTTCTATCAGCCAAATAGGTATTTTTGTTGTTACATCTCTAACATAGTCTTCATCATCCAAAAGCGAACAATTCATTTTCCAATGGCCTGGACCTTTGACATGTTTTTCACTAATCCTGAACTCTATAGAAATTGCTGCATGATCGGTTTTGATGGCTGGGATGATATCTGTTGTTGTAATTAAACCCAGTAAATTACTCGAAATTAGCCAAAAGTCTAAGCGGCAAAGAATCATGGGCGAGTTTTGGCTCCAAGTGTAGCTTTTTGTGGAAGGATTTTTAACTCTCCAAATATCAACAAGGTCAAGGTCGGCACATAAACATGTAACTGATGTGTGCAGTCGCAGTACGAAAATCCACCTCATTGACGTCATTTACCATCCACCAATCAGCCGTTTTTGCGCTCTGTCCCCACAAAGGTCAAGCCATCCTTCTGAAGATCTTCTACAAGAGGGATAGAGATGAAAAAAATTTCAGCTGTGACATTCCTTCCACTTCTATGTACCCCATGGTTCCACAAGCTGTTTGAGAACTTAAGCTCCCTGTAGTGTTGTCAGGGTCAATTTGGACCCCAATAGGAAAATGAGCATCTTGATTGGTAAAGAGGAAACAAAGCTTCTCCAATACGCTGATGACACGACAGCAGTTATATCAGATCGAGATTCGGTGCATACCCTTTTCAACCTCCTAGATGTTTTCAGGAAACTGTCAGGTCTTAAGGTCAAAATGAATTGACATGAATTGGATTCGCTCCGACGAAGGGCTAGCGCTCGAAACGTCAGCTTCTGAATCTCTTTACGGTGGCTAATTCACATTATCAACTCAGTTGATAAAACCAAATTATCTTGTAATACTCCCACCGACGCAGCACCACAGTTTCTTTAGAAACTTACCCCCTTTACTTGTCAGGTCTTAAGACAAATATGTCTAAAACTGAAGGAATGTGGGTTGGTTCCTCAAGAAATAATGATTCAAAACCCTTTGGTATTAAATGGAGCGGTGAACCAATCAAAGCCATTGGGGTATATTATTCCTATGATACTAAATTACTGCATGAAAAAAATTTTATCGAGAGGTTGGACAGTGTCAAAAAGCTTGTAAATATCTGGTCTTCAAGAGGTCTTTCTGTTTAAAGTTATAAAATCTTTAATCATTCCTAAATATGTTTATATTTTGTCACTTCTGCCAGCTCCAAAGGAAATTGTCCAAGAATTGAACCGAATATTCTTTAAATTTCGATGGAAAGGAACGGATAAAGTAAGAAGACTGTCCACGATAAATGAATATGAGAACGGCGGACTAAAAATGATCGATCTTGAAAATATGATTAAATCGTTACGGCTAGCCTGGCTGAAAAGAATCTTTGGAGAAAATGACGGTGCTTGGAAAAGCTACCTACGAGTTTCACTGAAGCGTCACGGAGGTCTCTTTTTATTTTATTGCAATTACGATATCAAAGACTATTTTGTTCCTTCTCTCTTTTATTCCGAGTTACTTCAGTGGTGGTCAGAATTCCGGGACAGTTTTGATACTAAAAAAGAATGGCAACATATAGTGTCGAATAACAAAGAGATATGAATAAACAATAAACCCATTTTTTATCGAACTTTTTTTGAAAACAGCATAACTTTTGTAAACGATCTTTTATTTGACATAGATACTGCAAATTCTTTCAAGATTATTTCAAGCAAAATTAACTTTTTAACTTGGGCGGGACTTCACCACCCCGTACCATTACACCTAAAAACCAAGGAAAGCACTCCTTCTGAAATTTCTTTGTCGATAACGATAGATAGCAAAGACTTTGATGTGTTGAAAAAGAAATCTAAGGACTACTACACATTAATAACAAACTCCCAAACAATTCTCAACATCTGAGAAAAACTCTTAATTTATCAGAAGATCACTTGAAAAAGGTTTACTGGCTACCGCATATGATGTCCTGTGAACCATACACAAGAGAATTTCAGTATAAAGTCCTTAACTCAATACTATTTACTAATACAAAGTTATTTAAGATAGGTTACATCTCAGAGGATAAATGTCCGTTTTGTAACTCAGAACCGGAAACCCTACAGCATCTCCTTTTTCATTGTAGCCTTGTGCAGCCTTTTTGGAAAGATTTCGAATATTTCTTCTTCCTACTGACCAGGGAATTCGTCCACCTTAATCTGCAAGATATCATAGTTGGTATCATTTACGCAAATCACCCTTTACTAAACTATTTGATACTAGTCGCTAAGTCATATATATGGGATTGCAGAAGAAATCGGTCTCCTCCTGTTATAAACGCCTTTAAGCTAAAGGCAAAAATTAAGTACGAAACAGAAAAGATTATATGTGTAAATGCTAATAACCTGGACAAATTTAATAAGAAGTCGGATTTGTGCATGGGCTCTATACCTAATCCGTAATCTATTTTAAGTGTGTTTTATTCTATGTTCTTAGAACTGTACGTATTTGGCTGGGTTTTTTTTATTATGCTATTTAGATAGGCGTTAGACATGTATTGTAATGAAGTGTTAGTAAATGCAGTATTGTAAGTAGTGTAATTTGATGTTTTTAGAATTGTAATTAATGTAAAAAAAAATAATAAAAATTATATTAAAAAAAAAGTTACATGTAAAGTGATGTAAAGTGAATTTCAAGATCTTTCGTACTCAGGGTTACTTCGTTACTTGTTTACATTTGTAAAATTAAGGTAATAGCGCGTGTAGATTCATCACCTTCCAGTACAGAAAGACTTTGTTTAATTCCTGTTTCATTCAGAAAGATCATCGATAGCCGTGAGCTATCAATTAATTTAAGGGTTGAAGTGTTTTTGGCACCGTGCACTCGTTTCACATGGTCCACTGAGTGATTTCTAAATTTTATTGCAACCGGCTTCCAGGCGAGGAAATGCTTGGCGATCTTTTCTTTGAGGCTTTGACTGTGTAAGGGTCTGCTCTAAAGGTTTTTGGTTGGTGTTCCCGAACTTTGGCGTACCTTGACAGGGTTGTTCCTGCTGCAGTGATCGAGCAGGTGTTCGAAAATGTGGTGAACGTCTTGTGCAATTTGCTTTGGTGGCTTTCATTCGCTTCGCTGTCGCAGTTTGCCCTCAAATTCATCTCAGTGGCTGATCGTCATCGTCGCTATCATCGCTGTCGTCGCTATCCAATGCATCACCTGCGAGATACCTACATAAAAGAAGTGTTCAAAAAAAGCAAAGCACCTTTCATCGTTTGTTCGAAGGTGAGACTAGAGCTGCCTGTCTGAAGAGCAAACTAGAATTCAACTTTTTTTGAGTCCAGGTACCCAACACACCAAATGATCTGGTTCATGACCGAGGAATGAGTAACCCATTGGCGAAGAACGTTGGTCCATCGTAGCGTCCAAGGCAGGAAAATAAAACAGCTGAAAGGTAAAGGTATGTTGACCTTTAGTGTTTGTCCCAATGTATTCCACACTTAGACAAAAAGGTCGAACAGAAACTCAGTTGAACTTTCAGCAATCTCATTGAGATTATTCTTGACACATCTTCTTAAATACTCTACTGCAGGAAAAACCGATGATGGACAAAACACTGAGCTCCAGTCCATGGACTATCCCTAAAAGAAATACTCTAAATTAATACTATTTAATGTTTTTACACATAACTTCCACATATGTTCACCCTGTACAGCCTCTAGCCACCATTTTGAAAAACTGTACTTGAAATAAACAACTGCTCAACACAAAATAGCTGGGAAACGTGTAAACCATTTTATCAAATTTCATCATTTGATCAGTCAACGGCTATTATCAATTACAGGTACCAATAAGTATCAGGGTCATACAAGTGTAAAAGCCATTGGAATGTGAGTGAGGAACCCAGTCTACTGGTAATATTTCATTTAGGAATAGTGCAAGTTAAATAATGCCGGGGGGGCTATATGGGTATGTGCGGCCCCAAAAGGGTAGGGTTTTCAGCCCTATTGGTCATAAATACTGTAGGGCATGGTTTTAGCACTCAAGCCTGGTAATATTGGCTATGTTTCTTGGAAGATGCTACTTTTTCATCATGATCAAAAAGACCGCCATCAAAAACCCTTCATAACTGTTTCGGGCAACTCTGCCAGCTGTAGCGGTCATAAATAGCGTACTGAATTTTTGGCCAGGTCATAAATAAGGTAGCCAAAATCAGAGATTTTGGTCATAAATAGGGTAAGAGTTTGGGAAAGTGGTACGCATACCCCCACCCAGCCTTTCTGGGAGAAACCCCCACCCAGGAAAGGGGTATAATGTCACACAGTAATTGTCAAGTTTATTTCATGTGTTTCTGTCAGCCACTACACACGTGCACAAGCTAAAAGATGACATAATAGGAGATGACAAGAATAATGGCTGAAAAATGAATTATAAGTCAGGCGCCTGAGCCTGGATCACAGCAAACAATACACCTACCTAAGCCATAGTTGTACTGAACAACGGGAATCTACTTGTCTATTTTGCTTTCAGTGGTTTCAGAACAAAAAAAGCAAGATATAGCAGCTTACAACTTTAAATAGTACTCATTTTTAACATTATTTTTAGGGGTAGTCCATTTGGGGAGTCCATTGGGATAGTCCATGGACTGGGGGTCAGTGTTTTGTCCATCACTGGAAAAACCACTCCACAAAGTTGGGATCAAAACGTCTTTCACTTAAAGCATGAGCTTCCGTTCTGATGAAATGTGGCTCAGCAAATAGGTCCACAACTGAAATTTTAAAAGAAATGTAAGCTTACATGTATACTTGAATAATCAAGTTAACAAATTGACGTCTGTTTTTCATACCTCTGTTGTGTTTTTGATCATGGATCTTGTTATAACGTTAAGTAGCTGTGGATCAACGAGCCAAGTGAATCTGCAGACTACTTTGACAAAGCAATGACAAAATTCATTGTTAATAACAGGACAGACCCATGGAAAACTGTCAATTTGTTTTGTCAATAACAAAAGTGCATTGCATTGCATAAATTACAAATACATTTGTCTGTCTACTTATTGACAATGAAAATTAGCCAATAGGCACGCAAAAATATTTCTGCAGTTATTGTAAAATTTGTGCTACATCCTAGTAGTTTGAAAGAAATATATACTGGAATCATTAAATTGAACTTTTCAGTATAGACTACTTGGGGGCCATTATTAATAAGGAACTTGAATTTCCATAATTTTTGCTTAACCAGACAAATACAAATAATCCAAAACCATACACTTTTTATTATCCTTTCAGTGAAAATAATCTCTAGAAATTTCATGTGTGCAATTATGTGTGGGTGCACTTAGGCTAACAAAATAGAGTTGATTGGAATTAATGGTTATTATATAGTTATTTTGTTGCTCTCATACTGTCTAAGGATGGAATGTAGGATTTCAATTTTTTTCTGTAAATGTTTCACTTCTTAACAAACTTAAATTGTGTAAGAGAGCAACTAGTCTAGCTTGCTGTGACTTTGTCCTCTTGTTTGAAGGTGCCTACTTATCATCACTGTAGGTGGCAATGAAGATGTCACTGAACAAGCCAGGTGCAGCGGACTCACAAAACTTTTCCATTTCATCTGGATTATGTAGATGCCTCCCTCCTGGGGAATAGTATTTCAGCAACAATTTATGGAACTGTTGCACAAGCGTAGTAAATGATGTGTCTCCTTCATAACAGTAATAAAAAATAGTATTGTATTATACAGTGGACAAATAGCCTCTCTGTGGGATGTGTCACTGCAAATTTCCACTTGGATACTTATAGGTAAACATATTTTAATTTTCAATTTTCACCATCAGAAGGTTGATCTTATGTTCATCTGCTTGTTAAGAGCTTCATAAAAATGTTGACCCCTTAAGATTGTAAAGATTTGTCAGGTTTGTCTATACTATATTGTGTACTGGGACTGGGAGTGAGGGTAGGGTGATTTAGTTGCCCATTACTACAGTATTTAAGCATTACAGATTTGTAAGATAAAGGGTTTAGTTCGTATTGTGTGATCGTCCGGGTGAGAATAGTTCTGAAAAGAACTGTTGTTGGTGACTGACGTTTCGACAACCTGAGCGGAAGTCATCTTCAGAGTCAAGTGAATAGTGTTTGTCAGTCGGTGATGTTATAAGTCTGGTCCGTTGATAGTGATTGGTCAGTTAAGCCATGATGGTATTGGCTGGAAGACTCATGTAAAGTTAGTCATCAGTCACTGGTCGGTTTCGATCCGTCTTTTGTTAGTCAAGTTGGTCTGTTAGAGTCCGTATATTGTAAGTCAAAATAAGTCAAAATAATTAAGGCGGTCTGTTAGAAGTCTGTTTGTCGGTTTCGTTTTCGTCGCGGATAAGTCGTTTGTAAGGTGCCGGTAGTTGTTGACATCTGTTGAGAGGCGTTTGTTCTAAGTTAGTGTACCAGCTTTCCAGAGTCAGTCGTTGAAAATAGTTTGTACTGTAGGTTAAGTATTGAGCAGAATCCCAGTCAATGTTGTGGTTTGTCAGTTGATGATGCACAGCAATGTGATTGT
This sequence comes from Catalaphyllia jardinei, assembly GCA_022496165.2. Taxonomy (NCBI): domain Eukaryota; kingdom Metazoa; phylum Cnidaria; class Anthozoa; order Scleractinia; family Caryophylliidae; genus Catalaphyllia; species Catalaphyllia jardinei. The sequence goes on along the minus strand of CM042746.1, from coordinate 25,776,181 downwards.
TGACATCACCATTTCCCGTGGCTCGTTTGTGTTCAGTCAGTCTCGTGTTAAGGTTTCTGTCAGTCTCACCAATGTAGGAGGCCTGGCAGTCGGAGCATTTGATCTTGTAAACAGCTCCCTGTCTGTTGTTGGGTTCGTCTCGGTCTTTAACGTTGGTCAGTGAGTGCCGTTCCCTTGATGTAAGGTACAGTCATTGTAGTAACAGGGGTCAGATTCTTGTTCGTTGCGTCAGTTTCAGTAGGTCGGAAAATGTTTCGTCTAATAAAGTCAGCATTGTAGTTGTTTTTGATAAAAACACGTTCAAGGTATTTGTTTTCGTCACGTAAGCTGTCCGGTGTATGCAAACTAGTTGCGCTCGCCTCGTCAAAGTCTTTATAGTCGTGGCTTTGTGTGAAGTCGGGTTGTAGGATGATTCGTCAAGTAATCTGTCGGTATGCATCGGTTTTATGTACACTGTTGTTCGCAGTTCGTTGTTGTCACGGCTTACCAAACAGTCTAGAAAAGGAAGTTTTCCATTTTCTTCGATTTCTACCATTACCGACAGAAGACATTATAGACTTACTTAACCTTTGCCTTACATCGACTTACTTTCAGTACAACGGTAAACACTACAAACAAAGACGAAATCAACGCTTTCCACGACCACCTTAACGAACAGAACGCTGACATCCAGTTTACCAAAGAAATCGAAGAATGGAAAACTTCCTTTTCTAGACTGTTTGGTAAGCCGTGACAACAACGAACTGCGAACAACAGTGTACAGAAAACCGACGCATACCGACAGATTACTTGACGAATCATCCTACAACCCGACTTCACACAAAGCCACGACTATAAAGACTTTGACGAGGCAAGCGCAACTAGTTTGCGATACACCGGACAGCTTACGTGACGACAACAAATACCTTGAATGTGTTTTTATCAAAAACAACTACAACGCTGACTTTATTAGACGAAACATTTTCGACCTACTGAAACTGACGCAACGAACAAGAATCCGACCCCTGTTACTACAGTGACTGTACCTTACATTAAGGGAACTTCTGAGACTATCTCACGGATCTTACAGGCCTACAACATCCGCGTAGCCCACAAACCTACAACTACGTTACGGCACTCACTGACCAACGTTAAAGACTGAGACGAACCCAACAACAGATAGGGAGCTGTTTACAAGATCAAATGCTCCGACTGCCAGGCTTCCTACATTGGTGAGACTGGCAGAAACCTTAACACGAGACTGACTGAACACAAACGAGCCACGAGAAATGGTGATGTCAACAATCACATTGCTGTGCATCATCAACTGACAAACCACAACATTGACTGGGACTCTGCTCAATGCTTAACCTACAGTACAAACTATTTTCAATGACTGACTCTGGAAAGCTGGTACACTAACTTAGAACAAACGCCTCTCAACAGATGTCAACAACTACCGGCACCTTACAAACGACTTATCCGCGACGAAAATGAAACCGATAAGTGGACTTCTAATAGACCGGCTTAATTATTTTGACTTACAATAGACGGACTCTAACAGACCAACTTGACTAACGAAAGACGGATCGAAACCGACCAATGACTGATGACTAACTTTACATGAGTCTTCCAGCCAATACCATCATGGCTTAACTGACCAATCACTATCAAGGGACCAGCTTATAACATCACCAACTGACAAACACTATTCACTTGACTCTGAAGATGACTTCCGCTCAGGTTGTCGAAACATCAGTCACCAACAACAGTTCTTTTCAGAACTATTCTCACCCGGACGATCACACGATACGAACTACTGATACTCCTGGGTTCAAACCATTTACTATGATAAAGGGTTTAGTTCATCCTTTTGCTTTGATGCAGTCTTGTTGCTTCAAGCTACTGAAGCTTGAAAACTCCATACTGTACCTTCTTCTCAGAATTAGTGGTACTCAATATTCTCAATATTCAGTGTGATAGATGGCTATTTGGTCTATTTCCTCCATTCTTGTGATGTGTGGTTATTGAAACATGAAATTGCTGAATATTCTCTTTCTTGGGGGGTCAGTAACCAAGGGTCAGTAACCAAGTGTCAGTCACTACATTTAAGGAGGCTCGAAAAGGTTTTTTAGCTGCACACGTGCACGCAATCTACAAATGCCATAACCAGCATGTTCAGCTCAGTGTTCAACAAGTGCTTTGCGATGATTGCTTCTAGATCGTTAAAACGTGTCATGATGTTACAGGTGCTGTTTGGCAGCTGAACTGAACATTTTCCTTATATAATATGTAATGTTTATACTATTTTTTATTGCTTGTTGGTATCCAAAATATCAAACAGTTTTATTCATTTAATGAATTTTCCAACAGTAATTCGCTGTTTGTGGGAAACATTTATGAATTGGTTGTTAGAACTTCTATGTGGCCATACGCTATGCATTGTATACCACAGTTGGTTTTCAATAAAACTGTAATAAAGGATGGGGTCTGACTGGACCCCAGCTGGTATGATTTGCACAAATGTGTTGAGTTCTCAGGGCATGTTTGTCTAATGGCACATAAAACATTCCCTTTAATTTCAAGGAACAATTTTAACGTTTGCATTAGTAAATGGGAGTATAATTAACAATAGTTATGTCAAAATCATTGAATATCGTAACTGAGCATGATTGAAAGAAAAAAGTGGAGTGTATGTTGTGTAGAAAAAAGTTAAAAAAAACAAATGATTTTGGTACATCAATGTGCCAGGTTGTTTGGTAACTGGATGATAAAACACGTTTGAGGAAAGGAAAATATCATAAAAATGATATCGAGTTTGTTTTCTGGCATACTTTGTTATGGAGTCCAACTATGCCCCAGTTGAAAGGTAATGAAAAACTCCTTGAAGTGTCAATGAACATTACAAAATGTACAAACGTTTCGGGCAGAGCCCTTCATTTGTGTAAAAAAGCCCATTGTGGCAAGTTGGCATACGCCATACAAAAAACCTAACGGTGAACATGCGCTTGCACGAAACGTGCGCGCGCATTACATGCCTTCGCATAAAAAGCAACGTACACGTTTAAATAAAACTAAAATTAATGTTGAGGCCATTTGGCCTGAGTGTCCCAAGCTCGAAAATAAGCGTTCGATGAATCCGATCAACGTCCTTGTTTTCTTTTCACCATGGACGTCAAATCGCTGTATACTGTCATCCCCAACGATGACGGATTACAGGCTCTCTCCTATTTCCTTGACCTAAGGACTGTTAAGGAACCATCTACACACACCTTGGTTCGCCTGGCGGAGCTGGTATTGACCCTCAACGCCTTTTCCTTTGATGACCAACACTACCGCCAAATTGGTGGAGTTGCCATGGGCAGTAAAATGGGGCCCAATTACGCGTGTCTGTTTGTCGGATACATAGAAGAACGGATCCGCTCCGCGTACACTGGCTGCGTACCTCAATTACACAAGCGCTACATTGATGACGTAGTCGGAGCTGCACAGTGTAGTCGCCTCCAATTGGAAGATTTTATCAATTACGTCTCTAATTTTCATCCAGCGCTCCAGTTCGCATCCGACATCAGTGACCTCTAACTGCCCTTTCTTGACATTAAGCTGAAAATAAACAACCACAGCATACAGACGTCAGGAGCATTAAGTAAGAAAAGCATTTTTGGTCCTTTGCCTGCAAGTATATTTCCCAGAAGTAAAGAACATTTTAAATGTACCATTTTATAATATTTCCCCCTCCTTTTTTCATAGAATCTACAATTACGCAATGAATGTAGCCTGGAGTTAAATTATGCTCATGTTTCTTGATATACCATTGGTTCTGATGCTCAAAAATGAGAATTCTAATGATGACATAATTGAGATCCTGACTGAGCTTCATGAGAACTATTTACCACTTGTGAAGACCACGGATGACTCTGGAAATAAACAGGTGGAAATCCTCAAAAATTATTTTTTGGGGGAGACGAGCTAACCAAGGAACGTTTTCGGAATGCCAGACAAGGATGTACTGGTGGCGACAGAGACTTTCAGAGACTGGAGGGATTTATCCCCAAGGTTAAAGATTGGCATGCAGGTTGAGTACTTTATCATTGACATTTCAGTGACATTTATTATTGTGAAGCATATATGAAATATTTAACAAATTGATGTCAGTTTTTTATGCGTCTGTCCTGTTATTGATCATGAATTTCATCATAACATTGTCAAAGTAGCTGTGGATCCACGAGGCGATAGCCGAGTGGATCCGCAGACTTTCCGTGAATTTCTGTAGTTATCATAAAATTCATATTTGAACTGCGGTTATAGATGCAAGTGAAGAATGATCATTGCAACTGGAAAGTTGTTTGAACTTTCCAAGTTGCCAACTTTGCAGTTGCTTGAATTGGAAAATTTACTGCGATGATCATTCTTCATTTGCATCTATAACCGCAGTTCAAATATGAAATATTTCAAATATGCTTCACATCATTTCACTCCTCACGGGAGGTATGAACTCAGTAAATTGACCTTGCTCCCAATGTGTGGCTTCATAGCTCAGTTGGTAGAGCATCGCACGGGTATTCGCGGAGGTCATGAGTTCAAATCCCGTTGAAGCCCTGATTTTTTTCAGGCTTCTTCTTTCCAGTTGCTTGAATTGGAAAATTTACTGCGATGATCATTCTTCACTTACATTTATGATCATTACAATGTTCAGAGAAAAAAAGTTACAGCCAGGACTGTTTAAAGGTTAGGGGCAGGGAACATCAGATTTCATTGGTTAGGACCTGCTGTGATTATCCTTATAATACAGCCCTGTAAGCAAGGTTGCTAAAACTAGAATGAGCTTGATTCAGTTAAGGAGTCTGCAGAAGAAGGCTAAAAGCAATGCAACATTGACCTGAAAATTTCCATGAAAATTTTTTTTTTCACAACTAACCTACAATCCTGGCCAATAATTTCTGAGACAGATCGATACGAACATACAACCCTGGCCAGAACTCTTAGGACATTGAGTCAATATACCCGTAAAAATGACATTTTCCCTCCCCCCGAAGCAATGTTGATGTCAGGCATTTAAGTCATTTTCGGTAGACTCAACATTGCTTGGGGGAAGGGGGGACAAAAGAAATGGTTTACTAAAACAACATTACCAACCTCTTTTTAAGAGGTGGATTCAGATTTTATTTAACAAAGTGCATTTTCTCTCTTAATTTTCATAACTGTCCCATGATGTTTTGACCAGGGTTGTAGCATTTGCAGTGTTTGTACTATAAACAGTTGCTATAAGGTTTCCTTGTGTGGTCATTAGACTGATTTAGCAAAGACAACGCGACGGCTAACAGAACGGCGCATGCACAAGAAAATAACTGGGACTGGGACTGGGTTGAGAACTCAGTCGCGTCGCCAGAAAAAGTAATTTAGCAAAACAACAGGATGTGCGGAATGTGAAAGCACATGTTCTCAAAGTTTGTTTGTTCGTTGGGTCTGTGAGGTATTAGTAAGCTATTTTTCACTTTGTTGAAATCTGATAGAGAACATAAACATGCTTGTCTTATGAATTTAGTTCGGTGACTTAACCACCTTGCATGTTGAATGGAATGTTCGATTTTGAATCACTTTTAATTTTGATAAGCTTAGCAAGGAATTTTGTTGAATGAGCTTATGATCACCGCTTGAACGTTTGGTCTGAGGCTCTGCGTTTGGTAAGTTACATGCACTTGTAAAAATGCAGTGCTGTACTAATTTCCACTTTTTATATTCCTAATTTTGTATTAAACTTACCTGGTTTTCATCTGTGTGTTGTCATGTTTTGCTTTTGCAATGGAAATGATGCCATGGAAATCAGCGTAAGCTTATAAAACAGAAAAATAGTTGCCGCATTTAATATGGCGAATCTCGCAAATGTTCACGATGCTTTGCTTATTTCTCATTACCAAAACATAATCGATGACGTGTAATTCACTGTTCTTTACGATGAAAGTTCGACTGACGTTCCCATATTCTACGTTTGAGCATTTTGACATTGACGCTTGGGACAAGTCTGAATGCTGGACTGAGTTGAAGTTTAGCAAGCAAGACCTTGCTTTGCTTCTTAGGAATTTGCAAATTATAGACAAAATGGTGTGTTTTCAAAGGTCTGTATGCGATGGAATGGAGGTAATGTGCATTTTACTGAAAAGACTTGCCTACCCGTGTCGGTACACTGATATGATGCCACGCTTTGGTAGAAACCCAACCAAACTTTGTCTCATCTTTAATGAGGTGCTTGACTTTATATACACAAGCCATCGTCATCGCCTACAAAACTGGAACAGAAATACCTTCCTGCCTGATCAGTTGAATAGATACGCAGATGCTATTCACCAACAGGGGGTGCCACTTAATAACTGTTTTGGTTTTGTGGATGGCACTGTTAGAGGTATTGCTCGTCCAAAGTATAATCAACATGTCATGTATAATGGATACAAACGTGTTCAAAGTATAAAATTCCAAAGTGTAGTTACACCAAATGGCCTTATTGCAAATCTGGCTGGTCCATTTGCGGGCAAAAGACATGACAGCGTAATGCTGAAGGAGTCCAGTTTGTAGACTGACTTGAGACGTGTAGCTTTTTAAAATGGGGATCCTCTTTGTTTGTATGGTGACCCTGCTTATCCCTTGGGGGTACATCTTCAGGCACCATTTGGAGGGAACAACATCACACCTCAAATGGCTTTTGAATGTTCTTTATAAATGTTCTTTAATAGAGAGTAGCACATCCCTGGAGACCCAGAAGCAGTTATGTCGGGTGGAAGAGAGGTAACTGACTCAGCAAACATTATTTACGATCAGGCGCTCAGAACCTTTTTTCTTCACCTGCCTACATTTTTTGGGAATAAATTATCTGCCCAAGGGTCCCTGGGACATTTGCTTTTGAGCTTGTACAAAACTTCTTCAGCATTACCCATACTTTGAGAGTGTTATTTGTTGTTTGTCAGAATTTAAAAAAAACTGTTTTTTTTTTAGTTTATACCATTCTGGACATCCTAATGGTATTCAAAACAGTACAGGGATTAGGATACTGAGAAAAAGTATTGAGTGTGTTTTATTAAGAACCACTGGATCAATGTTTCGATTGTAACAATAACTATTGTACAAAAGTTTTACAGGCACATCAAGGGCCATGTCCACATAACAAAAGGAAAATGTACAGAGGAGTGTATTATTATAAACTTTGTATATACATCAAGATTATTCCTTTTTTTGGAGAAAAGATAGCAGAGCCTGCATTTGTTGTTGTTGAAACGTACCCATCATTTGCTGTTGCATTAAGGGAAATTGCTTTTGTTGTTGCTGCTGCTGCTGCTGCTGATAGTGCTGTTGTTTGTGCAAAACTTGAAGAATTTGCTGCTGCTGCTGTTGCCGTTGGTCTAGCCTTGTAGCTTCCATAGCTTCTCTTTCTTCTCTCTTCTCTTTTATCTCCCGCTTCTTTATTTCTAAATCTGGCTCTGCCCTTTCTCTCAGCCATTCCAGCATGTCACCTCCTGATCTCCTTCTCTTTCTTCCAACTATCTTCTTTTCTTCTGCCCTCTCCTCTTCATTTCTCTCTCTTGTTTCTCCTATCCTTTCAAGGGTCCTGTCTCTCATCTCTAATGCCTGCTTCTTTTCATTTACAACACCTCTGTTTGCCTCACTTTGGTCTTCCCCTTTCTTCTCTGACTCATCTCTAGGAGTAATTAGCTCTTCCACCAGTTTATCAGACTCACTTTGGAGCACCTCAACTCCGCCACTTGCTCTTTCTTCTTTAGCCAGTTTTGCCTTTACTTTTCTAGCCAAGGTGTTGAACCTGTCTTGTAAGGACCTTTGGAAAACACTGAACTCTTTCTGGCAATGTAGATTCGCACCGGTATTGCGGAGGTCATGGGTTCAAATCCCGTTGAAGCCC
>CM042746.1:25750729-25765729 GCA_022496165.2 Catalaphyllia jardinei | reverse complement strand
ACGTCACATAAGACCAGTTTCAACAAAGAGAAAAGGGACAAATCTAAGGGAGTTAGATGTTATAGAATCAATTTATTACCGTTATTTTGACGTTAATGACATTAACACTATTAACAGTGCCTTTGAATATTATTTATGGCCATTGAAGGTAACTGAACGCAAACTTCGTCGTAATGATCTTTAAAATAACAGTGCATCACGAGCAGAACACCTGAATTCTGTTCGTATGATCGAAATATCGGAATAAACTGCCATGATATTTAGATTCTAAATCATTGAAGTGTTAGATGCAAGTTTTACTGGGCATATCTTGTCCTCTAGATTGCTCAACTCTGCTTAATCATCACAGGTCACACACTTGACCTTTCAGTTAGTTATTAACTTACTTCCTACTTGACATACAAACCCATCAATCCTGACTTTCATTCTTCAGTGAACTTATTGTTTGCCCTCACAGGCTGACTCCTCTTGAGTTCACGCATTAAACATCTATTCCCCTCTGAGTTAGAAAAAACCCATTGAATTATTCATTTGCTGTATCAAGCATGCAAATTAATCTTCCCTGGCGATTTTCAGATGATATTATCAATGCGTGGGAACAAGAGTCGAAGACCATGGTCAACTTATTAAATTGATAGCTGATTTACAGGTACGTGCAGTCATCTAGGGCCTGTCATGACTCTTGCAATACAGAATGTTTCACTATCTTAGACTCTGCCGCCTCAAAATTCCAAATCAAGATCAAAGAGGCATTGCACATTAACCCATTGACGCCTGAATGAAATTGCCCGCGACCCACCCCTTATTCCCTGGCGTTTTTTTAGAGTATTTCAGAGCGAGCGAAAGCACAAAAATAAACCATATGCGCAGTAACCACAGACAGAAGATCAGGTTTCAAGATGTCATTTATTGAGAGTCGAATGAATGAAGGGCCAAAATATTAAAAAATATTAACAAAAAGACCTCAACTTGGTATGTAAAACTAATAAGAAAGCAAGAAATTATAATATTTCTTCACCGCGCGACAAAATGTCCAGCGAAAGCCGAGAAAATTGAATATGCAAAAATGATTTAATTATTGACTTCAGACGACAAAACGAAACCAAATACAACAGAATTGCCTTCCTTTGTACTATTTGGGCTGACATTTGAGAAAAAAACAGAAAATAAAAGCAAAGAACTCATGAAAAAATCAATCCGAAAACAAGAAATCAAATAATTTCTTCACCGTGCAAAGAAATTCCATTACGGCCGAAGAGAAATGAAATTTGTATATCAAAAAGACCAAAAAATCAAGCCAGTTATTTTGAGATCAATCGTATTTCAACTGTGTTAAATTAGTGCCCATTTAATTCTTTCCTCATTTGTTTTGTAGTAGCTGAATAAGACTCCAAAACATATTTGAACAAAGCGATTAACGAAATAAGCAAACCGCCTCATGGTAGCCGTAAATTAAATATGCAGAAATCCAGCGTGAAAGTTGCTGTTCGCTTTTAAAACCTAAAATTCACAGATACACGGGACCAAATCAAAGAAATGCAAAAGGAAGTTCAATAACAATAAATTTTTATTCAAGCTGAGGCGAAGAAACTTATTTAAAAGAAAAAAAAAATTCCAAATTCGTAAACGTGCCTTCGATCATGAGCACATGTTCAAATTAATTCTTCACACTTAAGTGTAAGCTTGAGTTTTTACCGACGGCTTTTGCTGTCATTTTAACGCCCGTGGCTTTACCAATCGTTCTAAAAGTAGAATTCAACTTCGAAGTAATAATGTACATTACCATTTTTGTTTCTCAAATCCGAAAAGCTGCTTTAGATATCTGATCTGTTGTCAGAACTTACTTGAAAGTGCTCTAACCTTCATGTTTCGCGGCGATAGTAGGAAGAAAAACTTCTTCGCCAGAAAGGTTTGAGGACTTTGTACTCTGTGATTTTCCATTCTGAGGCCACCTAAACATTGATTTGTATTTTTCCTTTCTATTTTGAAAACCAAAGCAGTAATTTCTCAATGTTAAGAATGAAAACAAGACCTTTGAAGTTTAAGATTTGGCCCGCAACGCGCCATGATTTACTGCACTTTTCGAGCGCATGATTTTAAGAAGAAAAAACTGTCTTTCTAGGTCCCCTAAAGTCCTCTAAAAATATGCTCAGAAGATCCATTCTGATTGGTTTATTTGTCCCAAAGAACAATAGAACAATAAGAGAACCAAAGAGTCTTCAGGGAGGGTAGGAAAGTCAATTGTCCCCACGTGTATTTTTTCGGGTGGTTACGGGCGGCACAGGGAAATGGAGAGGTTTTTCGCATGGGCGGTTACGGGCGGCACAGGCGTCAATGGGTTAAGTGGGAAAATCCTTTTCGCAATCAGCAGTTGAGGCATCTAGATTTGTCTCTTTCCTTTTAATTATGTTGTTCCTTTTTTCTTTTGTTTCATTTTAATTTATTTTATTGTTATGTGCGCGCTATTTTCGTTTTTGTGTATTTCGTATTTCATATTCAAATTGTAACGCAAGTTTTGATGCGTAATTTTGTAATGTACCTTAACATAAAATTCAAATGTACAACCAAAAAAGCTCATTTGCAACTGAAGATGACGTGAGAATGTCGAGACATGTTTTGTAAATTAAAAAATGTCACATCTCTATTGAGAGTTATGGCTGATTTACTAGTTAATATATTCACCTGTAAAGGGACATTTTGTTGTAAATATGTTTAGAGGACTGTGGTACGTGCAGTTCAGTGCATCTGCAATTGCTTTATCCCAGGCTATATTATATAATTCGGATTAATTCCATTTGCGTGACACTTGAACTGGTCACGTTCAGCGTAGAGCATGTGCACGGGAATTTATACATTTCTATTTATAGATGTTCACACCTGGGAAAGCAAAGCATGGCTTTGCTTTTTTGTTCGTTTGTAACGTTTTTGAATGAAAAATGTAATATATCTCCATGTTACCCGAAGGTCATGGAATATTTTCCCTTGATCTCTTGTAAAAAAGACATCCAGTCGCATCTTAGGACAGTCAAAGTTTCACAGACCACCCCGGTAGTATCCTCACAGAAAAGGATTTGATTCTCGCTCACACTGGTCAGTTTAATGAAGATGGTACTGACATGACAATATGTCCGGGACACCGAGCTGAACATGGCATGTTTTGGCGACCGAGTAGAAAATGTGCACACCGTGTTCATGGAAATCACAAGGGCAAGCTAGAGAGGGGAGTGACATTGGAGATGAGCAAAGAAATCATGTTAAAGTGGAACACACTCATTCCAGTCGGAGCAGGTAAAGGCAGAATATATAGTTGTCTACTGCATTTTAAAATTTTATAACACACCCTTGGTTCAACCATAAAGTCAGGATTGTAGTGAGGGGGGTGGGGGTAGGAAGTAAACAACAGAGTTTTACAGGGGATATTTCTATTTTAAGGTATGAATGATGACTTATAAAAAGGAACAGTTTGAGCTTCTGGCGTAGCCTCCTGAGCAGACATTCTCTGGTCTTGTCAAATAATCTTCCTCCCCTAACAGGGAGAAGGAAAATTGTGTGACGAACCCAAACAGTGTCTGAGTGGGTGGCTACACGCGATATCAAACCGTTCTTTTTTATAAATCACCATTCAGATCTTAAAGTGGTAACCATTTGTGGCTGAAAACCCCTTAACTAGTCCAGAGTAGAATAATACCCAGGTGTTGCTCTATGGCAATCTGAGATCAGTAATCACAACGATTGAATCATGGATGAAAGTTGAAACCTAGGATAAATAGGTTTTTTTTATCTTGATCAGGAGTAGTCTTCAACTTGCAGACCTTGTTACGACGCCCCTAAATTATAGAAATGAACAGATGTACAGTGTTGGTTACCCTGGGTGATATATGTTAGGCCCAAAAGGGTCTTTTGTTTAAGGGATGCAATGGTTTCTCAATATCCCTATATCAGGGGGCTATCTCAAACCAGAAAGAGGGCAAGACAAACAAGACTATCTACAACAACCATGGGAACTCAAAGTGCAGTGTAAGTACATTATTAAAATGTGAAAAACAAGTTGTCATAAGCAACTGCATTATTTTCGATCGTGGTGAGGTGGACGTTATTTGAAGGAAAGGATATTCAAAGAAATGAGGTAATTACCATGCATTTTCCAAACTTTGCGCATGTAGTACTTAATGCTTGACTGTTTACAGGAATTTGAAAACTTTGTAGAAGTGATCACCTTGTCGCTGTAAGTGTCGTGAACTCACGTGAAGATTCCTTCACAGTGCAATGTGACAAGACAGCTACAGAGTAATCTGAAGAGCCAGCTGTAATGCAATCTGAAGAGTTAGCTAGAGCCTCAGAACCTAGACGCGAATTCCTCCCTTCACAACCACACGCATCGAGTGATTCTGGAAGTCAGCTGGAAGTACGCTTTGTATTGCTTTTTTGTCGATAAGATCTTAAAAGCACAATCCGGCAAAAAGAGAGCCAGACTCCATCTGCGAATATGTTGTACATAACCAACCCAATATTCAATACAGAGTACATGTCCTGAGTGGTCGTGCTCTTTGTACCACTTGTGACACCATCAATTTAAATGTTACAAGATATTCTTATAAGCAGATAGTAGAGCTACTACAGATCTATCTACACAACAGGCTGTTTTGGATGCCAACGGCATTCTAATGTAGCAAACTGTAAAGGAAAGTTATCAGTTTTGGTGCAAATATGATGGTAAAATGGCCCATTTTAACTACATTTGATCAAGCTCCAATTTTCAGGCATTACCCATGATAAACACCCAAGTTTTTACATCAGCCAGAAAGTATATGAAACGCAAAAGATAGCAACAGTTAAAGAGCCGAGAAAAAGGAAAAGAGAGGGACAAGAAAAAAATTAGGAACAGGCAATGGCAAAAAATATATAAAGTTCAAATCTTGGCTTATTCGCGTGCGCCAAATTAAAATGTTGCACATTTTTGTAACTAATCTTGGGATAATCTATCATTTAGTAAAATAGCTTTGTCAGCAAAACTAAGGCCTATTTAGCATCATAACAGCCAAGAACTGATTAAGGGTGAAACGCAGCATTTTTTGGGAGAAAATTTGGCCATTTCCGCAATGAACAGTTACACGAAGCTTGCCAGTTGAAATGCCAATGAACATGAAATACCAATGAACACTGCACTGTCTGAGTTATTATTTACCTACGAGTTATTAATTAGATAATTTTAGGCACATTCACTAAGGTACTACAAATAAGAGTACCGACATTTCGTCCTTAGTGTGCAGCTGGAGCCTAATTAGTCTGGTTGACAGAAATTTCATAGTCTAGCCTAACCTCAACCCTAGGAAGGTTTCCCAGAAAGCCAATTAGGCTTCCGCTGAGGTTCCTAACACTGGAAAAGAGTCAGTACTAATTATCTTTTCCATGAAGAATCATTTCCCCCTTTGTTGGAGGAGTGCTTGAGACAGTCTTTATTTGGTAGTCTGACTGCTAATGCTCTCTATTGCTATTTTGTTTTAAATTTCAGCCAGAAACCAAATCCTGTAAGGTTTTGTCCTTGCATAAAGGTGGAGCCCTGCTAAGTGATGATGGCTCAGACGTTTTTTTTTCTGGCTCACAAGCATCGATGGAATGGCAGGCAACGCCACAGGTTCAAATGAAAGTTCATTCTCTCAACAACTTTCTAAGACAAGCTGATGGCAGGGTGAGCCCAGTACGATCTCAGCTCAAGACAAACGTGGAAGGTTTCTCATCATCCACTACACACTATTACAAACAGAAAGGAATGCAAGTTGTTGAGGCAAGTCCAGATGCTATAGCCCCGGGGCAGTCTAAATGCCTTCTGCAGCAAGTGCTAGAGGCAAACAGCCATTCCACTGACTCAGACGTGAACCTCCCTGAGAAAACATTGCTCTCCAGGCTCGTAACCTTACACAATGAAGCTACAAACTGGTATACCAGACAGCAAATTCTCTCTGTCTTTGTGGCCAATTATTCTAAGACAGAGTTACTGAGCTTTATTCCAGGTTTGACCAAGTGGAGAATAGGCGAGGCCAGAAAGCATGCTTTCAGTACCAGCCCAGGCCGCATTATTGCACCACCTGTTTTGCAGCGGGTAGATCACTTTCTTGATTTTATTTCAAGCCCCTCCTTTCTCCAGGACGTAGACTACGGGACTAAGACCCTAAGAGCGCTTTCCATTTGTCAGAACTGACCGGTCAGGCCAGGCTGTTTTTAAATGGAACGTGTGAGTTCCGAGAACTGGTTCCAGACAGACTGGTCCTATTGTGCGTGTAGAAGTGAACACTCAAGTCAGTCAAGATAGATTTCAGATTCTATTGAACGTTTAGACCTGCAAACACTGTCGGATCATTCCATTAAGTTTACTGATCCTAAATATTTTCAATTTCTTCGCTATTTATAGATGGACAACTAAGCTTATAAAACCAACAGCATTTGTTATACTGAATTGAAATGGGCCGTTAAATTTTGCATCACACGGCTATGTACGAAATTTAATAAAAAATATTTGAACTTATGGGATTGTCATATGATTTCTAAAATTCACACCATGCTGTGAAATCACCTCGTAAGTATGCTTTGCAATTTAAAGAGACCTCATTGTTTTATCTTGCTATGAGCTTACATCCCTACCCACCAAAAAGTATACCATTCAAAAAGCCTTCTACAAAATGTATGTACTAATTATTGATCCTGAATTAGAATCAGAGGTGTCTTTCAAAGCCAATTAAAGGCTATACATCATCCAATATTATTAAATATATTTGAAATATGAAAAGCCACAACTTTGCTACCAATGATTGTCATGGCAAGAAATCACTTCAACTTTAAATTATTGCTTTACAATTTAAATTAGATGCTTGTTTTATTTGTATTTTTCTAGTGTCCAACAAGGCAATATTCCTGAACAAAAATATTTATTCCAGTGCAAAAAAAAACTATTTTCAGTGCAAAAAATGTTATTCCCAGTACAAAAATATTAATCTCAGTACAATTTTTTTCCCAGTACAAAAATATAGCATATTAGTATAATTTCAGTGGTAATTGTAGGAAATCAGGCATTCTGATTAGTCAAGAAACTGAGCTTATGATGCTAAAATCACCCTGCAAAAGGTTATTATAGCATTTTAGGGCTTTGTAATGAGCCGTACCAGCTTTGTAATCCATGTAAGTAAATTAAATTATTGTCTATGGGATTATTGAACAGAATTCACTTTGCATTCAGTAGATAATTGTTAAACATAACATCTTCATACTAGGATAAACATAACACTGTTATACTGGGATAAATATTTTTTGTACTAAGAATAATATTTTTGTGATAGAAATTTATTATTGTGATAGAAATTATATTTTTGTACTGAAATAAATATTTTTGCCTTGCACTTTTGGGCCACTGCTAGAAGGAGTTTTTAAAGAAATAATAAGAATTTATAACTAAGTGATACATTTGCATATTTTATTTGTTTCGAATTAAGCATCAAACTTCTAGGTGAAGCTGCTCTATTATCCAAAAGTCCCTTGGCAACTGTTCACAAGGGCATTAATTAAATGCTGCTCAAATATTGGACCACCATATTTCTTTTTGCAACAGCCTGGGGCAAAGGCTGGTCAGGTTGATCATCACTGTCGGAATCATCACCATCGCTGTCATCATCAAAAAACTGTTTAATGTCGCCTTCATCAGCCAATAGACAGAAGTTGTGCAGCACACATCCAGCAGATACTACAGACCATATTTCTTCCACTGCTTCCATTTCCAAACGCTTCAAGCGTCTCCATCTTCCTTTCAGCAAGTCTAATGCCCTCTCGATCACCTGACAGGTACCAGAGTGTTTTTCATTGTAACGTATCTGGACAGCAGTCAAGTGGCCATTGTTTTTGAAAGGAGTTAAAAGCCATCCGTAAAAGACAAAACTGTATGCTTGTGTTGTCATTAATTATTTTTCAAAAGTCAATAGCTGAAAATAATTTATTGCATAAACACTGAAGTATTATTTTATTGACAGAATCATTGTTAATAAAGACCATTACTGAAGACAATAGATGACAGCATTATTTATTATTTCCTTATCATACAGTGCAGTAGCTGCTTAAATATAAAACAGTTACCCCCTAAAAAAATCCAACTAACCACCAGTCTGACAAGATGCAAACTGTCAGGTCAGATGAGTTAATGACTCTCCTTAAGAGTGTAAAGTACAGAAAACTGACACTTCATTGAACCAACAACCACTGATTGATAACATATCAGGAGACTTGATTTGAAGGGAACACCAGGAAAGGCCTGAGTAGGCATTGACTTCAAATGTGACTCTAAATATATAGCATTAACTGAAACAATGAAACAAGGAAATGTGGTAATGTTAATGTATTGTCTTCCATGGGGTAAATTAAAGACGACAATAAAAAACGTACCTTAAAATGATTGATTAGGAATTTTGCTTACCTCTTCAAGGGGTAGGCTGAGTCACCAAGAAGGTGAGAGTCCCCAATAAACATTCTGTCTCCTTTCAGAGAAATTTCAGAATTTCTGAACACTCAGGCATCATGTACAGAGCCTGGCCAGCCAACATAGGTATCAGTGAAATTAAGTTGGTGATCACATGTTGCCTGCCAAAAGTGCAAAAATGTTTTATTATTTATCACAAAGGGTTATTGAGCATCAATATACCTACGGGGTGTGTCAACTCTAAGAAGGTCTGTTTTGGGTGAAAAACAAACTTTTGCCAGGAATCAGGAAACTTGGAAAATTTTCTGGGAGACATGAAGTCACAAAGGGAAAATTTTGGGAAGCTGAAGCTTTTTTTAATATGTCTACCAAATATTTGTGATGATATTCCAGAAGAACACTCTTATTTACACAGGGTCCCACTATACATGCCCTTACACAAGTTTGTTTACAGTAATCAGTTATATCACTTCATGCTCGATTGAAGATTTTTGCACTAACAAGTACATTTGTTCTTGTATTTTGTTGTCCTCCAATAAAAAGTTTGGACTTTGTATGGTTAAAAATCTATTGCAAACTGTGTTTTGGTAACTCAAGGGAAGGTACTTGATGAATACAGGACAAAGTTTACTTGGAAGGGGTACCCATTTTATTCTATTTAGGAAAATGTAAAAAAAGAATTGAAAAGTGTGTTGACATCAAAATGACCCTGATTAAATATGTTCTGAAAACACTTTACATGTAAGAACTTGCAGGTATTGCAAGAAAGGTACAAAATCAGCTTACAAATTATATACACGCATTTTTTGCCCCCGTGAGGAAAACCCATAACAATAAACGTCCTGTACCAAAGTTGAAGTGATACATCCCTGAACTCAAACAACACGCAAGTTGGTAAAAATTTGAAAAACAAGATCCCTGTAAAATTATGGAATGATATCTGAGCCAATTGAGATAAGCATCTGGATGTGACGATGGGGTTCGTATGCGAATGTGGCAGCCATCAATTGCACCAATCACTCTTGGAAACCCATTGATTTCCTTAAAGCCATCGTGTATCTCTACAATTCGTTGCGCTACAAAACACAGGAAAATGCAATTGAAAATCATACCGTTGAATACATGAGATGATTTTCTCCAGGATCTCAAATCACATGAGATGATTTTGATAGACCTAAAAATCAATAGGGAGATTGGATTATGAGTTTTAAAGCTTGGGAAATTTTCTCTGGAATCAACTACGATGATAACATTAGTTCGTTTGAATCATCTGATTTTATAAACAGTTAGGAACCATCTGTGGAATCATAACTCAAGATTGACCACAAAGGTTTAATGACTTTTGTCACACTGCAGTCGCAAGATAGCATGTTTTCATAAGACCACAGAAAAACATTGGAGAAGTCTGCTTTTGTAATTTTTAAACGTTATTAGCACGAGATACCACAGGATAACAATACCTGCCATGTTTGACTGACGGATCAATTTCATGTTGTATGAAGTGGAGGTTTAGTGACATTGTTCGAAGGCTGCTCGAAGGTTGGATAACTCTATCCACCAGATAAATCCAGCGGATAAGTGTTGACAAAGCAAGCCACGTTATCCGATGGATTGTGATTTATGGTGTATAGCATTTTATATTTTTTTGCCTCATGAGCGGGCGGAATTCAACAAATCCTGCAATCTGATTGGTTCCTGGAGTGGGTGGAATTCTCTCCTACAGACCGCTACAGCGGGCGGAATCCATCAAGTTGATCTTTCCCCCTTTTTTCACGTCCAAAGACGATTAATCAACGCGCGTCTATCTCTATTCACCTTGAGATGACAAGGAAAGCTACTGTAAGTAAATTCAATTGAAGTTTTTGAAGTTGTGGGAGTTGTTTGGTTGTTTGTTGTTCGGGGCTGTAATGGCACATAATCCTGTGTCTCTCTCTGTACAATTTTAAGTAAAAACTGAGTCAATTTCTTTAGAGTTTCCCTCTGTAATCCTGGCTGTATTTGAGAGAATTGCTGTGGAGTACACTTGACGAATCTTCTCGTTATCTACTACTCAATTTACGATAGAAAAGTCTAATTCAGTAGAGTGATTAGCAATGATAGACAAAAACTGTTTTCGTAGTACAACTTCAAACTTTGCACGAAATTTCACGCCTGGAAAACAATTTTGGAGACCTTAACTAGGGAACTAAATGTACTAACAAAGTACTTTGAAATAAATCTGTTCTTTAATACATCTTTCTTCATATAGTATCTGATTTACTTGTTCGTTCACTCATTAGATTTTTTTGCGAATGGTTTGTAGACCACGCATAAGCCGATTCAATGGCAAAGTTGTGTAAACAAACCCACTTGTAAGCCAGTTTACGGAAAAAAAAATAAAAAAGGTTATTGGCTGGCTAAGGGTCGGTCCGTATAGGGAAAAACTGTGACCTCTGGCTTGAAAATCTTGAAGACCTCGGTCACAGGTTTTCCCCATACGTACCCCCCCCAGCTGGCCAATAATAACATATATATATAAACCTTTCAAACAACCCATGCTGAGGTTTTCAGGAGGCGTTACAAGCAGCTTGACAAATATTGATCTCTTCAAGACTTAAAATTTCGGTAAGCCATGGTGTGTAAAAATTTTATGGTAATCATTTTTGAGAAACAAATTGCCATTCTATGTTCAGTTTACTTGCGATGATTTATCAACGCTCTATTTGAAAGCCCGGCCTGTCTTAAAATATACTGGAATACATATATTGGTAATAATGATATAATGGATACTGCGTGAAATTGATATGTTAGCAATTTTTTTTGGTAAAATACTCCTTATCCAGTCACGTGATTATGTATTACTTTGTTACCTTTTTTAGTTCAAGGAGTCTGCAATAAGTAACATGTGAAATCTGTTTAATGATCTCATTTAAGTATAACCCTAAAGCAACATGTGATACAATGCACTTCTTTTTCTGTCATTAAATCATAATAAAGGAAAACAAAGTGACCTAATGATGATATCCCCCCATTAAGTTTTTATACTTTAAAGGAAAAATTCTTGTAATTAGTTGAATTCACCAAGGACCCATTTTTTGATCACCAAATTATGATACAATTGGAATTGATCAGTATTTACAAGGGTGTTACAATCATCAACTGATTTTGTTCAAAGGTTCCCTTAGAACTTAACACTTTTTAGGCCTTATAACCATACACAACAGAAAATTCCCGGCCTGAACTTTCAGTTTGTTTAATTCAGTTGTAGTCAGTAGCAAGAATGAATCTTTCACATCACGTGGTGATGGAGACTCCACTGAATACATGGCTTTGTTTAGGCACAACAGTAATTATTGGTTTAAGTGCATACATGATACTGCGCACCAATACTATCACAAAGTGTGTTCCAGGTACTCGGTTGAACACTGTGGTGTGGTTTGTACAAGGCATGTTAAATCCAAGAGGGTTGAAGATTGACTATACATGTTTTACCTACTGAAAGTTGACACCAGTTGATAATTTTTTTTTTAACTTCAAGCAAGGCCACTCTCCGTATAGCCTCCCACACAGACGTTCTTAGGCTTGTCACGCGTTCCTCCCCACGAACGTCTGCTCTGTAATTGTTGTCGAGTTAGATATTATTCGCAGTTAAGTATTATTTTCTGTTAAGTATTAGTCTTTGTTACGTATTAGGAACGCTTCGATATCATATGTCAGACCTGGTGCGTTATCGTTTTGCGATAGTTGTTTCAGACAAGAGAGCTCATTGGGAAGGTTTCTGCGTTTATCTTGCGACTCGTGTATTCAGGCGTTACAGAGAGGACAATCGGTAAGCGTGTATTTATTTCCTTGTCCTTGTTATTGCGTTTTTAGGTCAATTGTTGAATTAATAGATTTCCTTGCACTTGTGTGTTTTAAGATATTTTCGTGTTATGTAATGGTTATTTTATTTTAAGTCTTTAGTGTCGCTTAGACTAGGTTTTTGATTGTATTTTAGTTTGACGGTTTTGGACATCAAATCACGATTAAGTCGAATAAATCACGTTGGAATCATACGTTGTCTTTGGTGTTCGAAATCAGTACTTCGAGCGAAGTCCTCGTAATAGTCTGCGTGTATCTTTGCGACATTCCGAAGTTGTTACGACGCCTGGAGCTACAGTCAAACGATTTCTCAGGAACGACTAAGAGTGCATTGGATCTTCGTTTGTCGGATCGTACAAGTATCATTATTTAGACAATAACTACCGAAAGAAACATGCCAGCTGCCTTTCATCCCGGCTCCATGGACACCAGTTTGCAAACCTAAAGAAAGCATTACTGAATCAGCAAAGCCAGCCTTGAGTTCACTGAATCCTTACACTCCACTCCCCCCTCGTGTCAACCCTTTCCTAGAGGATTCAATAATGACCTATCCGTCCCACGCTAACATAGCGAAAGATGAGTACGGATACCCTTCACCAACAGACAGAAATTCAGAAGGTCAGGTTCAATCAAAACTAATTGAGGTTGCGAAGCTATTGGCGGAAACCCAAAACCAAAGCCGTCTTCCACTCCCCGAACCAGGAATATTCGATGGAGATCTGTTACAGTATCCAGTCTGGTTGAAGGCTTTCGAAACTCTCATAGAAGGACGAGCTGTTAGACCATCTGAAAGACTTCATTTTCTTGGAAATTATGTCAAGGGTGAAGCTAAAGAAGTTGTTGATAGCTTTCTGCTCCTGGACTCAGAAGATGCGTACGACAAAGCCAAAGAGATGCTCAAGAAACGCTTTGGAGATCCCTTTGCTGTAGCAGCAGCCTGTCGCAAGAAACTCGAATTGTGGCCAAGGATTCATCCAAACGACAGTACTGCTCTAAGAAAATATTCAGACTTCTTAGTGCAGTGTCAGAAGTTAATGGAGAAGATAGGAAGCCTTCGTGTTCTAAACGATGACCATGAAAACCGGAAACTCGTTTCAAAGCTACCAAAATGGGCTAGTAATCGCTGGAGCCGTCTTGCATTTAACTGGAAAGAGGAAAACAAAGTCTTCCCTCCCTTCTCGGAGTTTGTGAAATTCGTGGTAAAGGAAGCAGATATCGTATGTGACCCTGTACTGTCCTCGCCATCCCCCAATGAAGAAGATAGTGGCAGAACAATAAGCGAAAGAAATAAGGACAAGAAGCCAAGGTTTCCCAGAAGACTTCGTGATGCCACTGTGTTTGCGACAAGTCATGAAGAGAAAAATGGAACAGCAGAAAGCAGGCCGCCTTGCTTCTACTGCAAGAAACCTCGCGATCTAGACACATGCCCAGAATTCGTTAAGAAAACAATCAGTGAAAGAAAGGAGTTTGCTTCGGCGAAAGGACTCTGCTTCGGCTGCTTACAACATGGTCATTTGTCCAAAGACTGCAAGGAGAGAAAAAGGTGCAGGGTTTGCAAACGACAGCATCTGACGCCCTTTCATGGTGATCAGAGTAAAAGTCAGGCGAGCTCAATGATTGTCCCGGTTTGGTTGAGCCACTCCAGCAATCCACGGACTGAGCGACTAGTATACGCTCTCTTAGATGATCAATCAGACACAACATTCGTTGCAGATACCGTCCTCAATCATCTTGGTGTTTCAGGGCCTGAGACAAACTTGCTGCTGTCGACAATGCATGCCACCGATGAGCTGATTAAGAGTAGAAAAATAGGAGGTCTCAGCGTGCAAGACTTCAAGCGACAAGTCACTCTGCAGCTACCTAAAGCCTTTTCACGTGAAATCATTCCAGCGAGGAGATCTCACATTCCAAGACCTGAGTCAGCACTCCAATGGCCTCATTTGGAAAAGATTGCAGCACAGATTGCACCCTATCAGAACGATGTGGAGATAGGAATTCTGATAGGATCAGATTGTCCACGTGCAATAATGCCTAGAGAAATCATTCATGGTGAAGATGACAGCCCTTACGCCTTGAGATCTGACCTTGGCTGGGGAATCATTGGAAAGATTTCCCAACCCCTTAGCGGAGAAGATGGTGAAGAAGATGAGATTGGCGTTTCTCACCGAGTTTACACGATCGAAGCATGCGAACCACTTGACCCTCAAGCCGATGCAGGACTCAACAAGAGAAGCTGCAATTTCTCAGTGAAAACAGATGTAAAGGAAGTGATCAATCCCTTCCAAGTCATGAAGATGTTTGAGATGGACTTCTCCGAAAAAAGGACTGACAGACAAGCAACTCTGTCCCAGGAAGACTTACAGTTTCTTAAGAAGCTGGAAGAAGGAATCCGACAAACCGCTGATGGGCATTATGAGATGCCACTCCCCTTTCGAGGTAATATGCCGAAACTGCCAGACAACAAGCCACAAGCCTTACGTCGACTGAACAAGCTGAAGACGCGAATGGAAAATGACACAAAGTATCGTCAAGATTACATGGCATTCATGCAAGACATCATTGAAAAGGGTTTTGCTGAAAGGGTGCCACACGAACAACGACTCGATGACGATGGAAAGTTGTGGTACATCCCCCATCACGGAGTGTACCACCCCCAAAAACCTGACAAGATCAGAATTGTCTTCGATTGCAGTGCAACCTTC
>CM042746.1:25716508-25744929 GCA_022496165.2 Catalaphyllia jardinei | reverse complement strand
ATGCTCAACGGACCGGTCACACCCGTTTGTTGGTGGTTAGCCAATCATAGTTTCTCTGCCATTCTGTGGAAAACTGGACTTTGACCGACTTTGACCCAATGCTTCAACACGGGAAATTTGCGCCACAAAATGTTCAACATTCTCACTTATGTACGAGTTGCACCAGCAACTGCAGACGTACAAATAATTTCAGAAGTACCGGCAACTGATAAGATCCACATTGGGGACCGGTACTTCTTGCTGAATTAAGGCAAAGAATGGCATATACAACAAGCAAAACAGTCAACTGATTCGCACGTAACCAGGGACAAAAGGAGCAATAAACCTATTCATCGAACTCAAGAAACATAAGCTTAACCAAATTGATGGAAGAAACATAAGAACCTCTCTACAGAAACGTGAAGATTTCTCGAAAGCTACGGCGTCTCAGAAGAAAAAACCGGACATGGGTAAATATGATATACGTGATAAGAAGCAACATACGCTCTACTTACAATTAAATAGTTCTAATGAAACAACCAGGCCCAGCGCCACAATATTAAATTCAAGTAAACAATTTCACGTAAGCAATTTCACAAAAAATTCTTATTTTCCACATTTTGCCCCTCGAAAGCAAATATCGTGCAATATAGATGAGCCTAAACAATGCATAAGCACATGGAACAGAGATGTCAACATTAACAGAACAGAGGATTGGTTCTTTTGAAACAAAGGCTAACCGCCAGTGAACGGAAGTGGCCGGTCCGTTGAGCAGACGTTCATGGGGAGAAACACGTGACAAGCCTAAGCAGGTCTGCGTAGGAGGCTACTCTCCGTATTAACCGTCTCACATTTACTATGTGCTCTCTTTTGTAGGAAGTGTTTTTAGGGCTGGCAAACCACTTAAGTTGTCAATGATGTGGTCTTTGTTTGCAAAGCAAAACCAGTCAACATTAGGCAGATGGTGAATTCTCATTTCATTTACTCCATTTGATGCCTTCAGATGGACTCGTGCAGTGAAGAAAAAATTCGTCCTCACGAAGTAAGGAGAAACCTCCCCTTCAGCATCTCTCTGGTTTAATTTGTCAAGACAATATACCAGGGCTGTTTGGCCTTGATCTGTTCTGTTGTATGCTGACGAGAATGTGGAGCCATTCACCAAACATCTGGCAATGATGTCTATCTTTGGTTTGACAAATACCAGACTCTCCTCATGTATGTCCTCCAAGTAACTGTTGAGCTCACTGTGAAACTGGATTCTCAGTCTTTGTTTCAACCGCCTTGGTGGTAACATTGCGATGTGCCAACATTCTACCTCCTCTAGATCTTCTCTTTCCACCTTCATCTGCAATACAAGACTTCTATCTCCAGATATGGTGTCAGTAGGTGGTTTTTCTTTGTGAACACTGTCTTTCCCCTTGAAGAAACGTTCAGCTTGAATTCTTTGAAATACTGCCCATTCTTCATTGTGGTCTTCCTTGCAATCATTGTGGTAAGGATTTATAAAGGGCTGTAAAGGTTGAGGAATGTCATTTTCACTAATTGAATGGCTCGGTGCAAGACAGTCGTAAGTGACTTTTTCGGGTAAAAATGTTTTTCCTTGAAAAGTGCCTGAATTTTTGCATGTGCTTTTCAATAAAGCAGAAAAACATTCTTCTGTATCTTTTTTGGCTGAAATGCTCTACTTTTTCCACTTTGTTGCGTTCTTTGAGCACGCTCTGATATTTTGACTTCGTTTTTCTCAGAAGCAAAGTGCAAACCACCCAAAAAAATTACATGCGAATCTTTTACTACTTAATTGAAAAGCACATGCAAAAATTCTGGCACTTTTGAAGGAAAAAAAATTTCACCCGAAAAAAGTCACTTACGACCGTCTTGCACAAAGCCATTCAATTGTGCTCACTGATGGTAGTCTTGCTGTGTCAATTAAATGGTGCATGACAAAGTCGCGAAAAATCTCTTCTACAGATTTTCCAATTGTGTTGACTTCACCTAGCATGCCAATGTGTCGCTCATGAGGGAAGCACCACCAGCTTGTTGGGTGTCCCCAATTCTATATAACTTCAGGTATGTGCAGTGCCATGTGGTAATTAACACTTACTTCAAATTTGCCAAAGTATTTAGCATACAGGGCATGATGCTTGTGAAGATTTCATCCACTTCTTGCTTGGTGATAGGGTCTTTTAGTATAATTTCAATTACTCCTACGAGGCATTTCACAATGTTGTACAGTTGATAAGGTACAATGTTCCACAGACACACCCTTGCTTAAGTGACAATGAAATTCTTCCATTGCTGAGCTTTCAGTCCACGTGCTGACATCATTTCCAGCATTGTTTTGGGCAATCGCCCAAGGTCAGGAGGGACTCTAAGAACACTCAACCTTCTAGCTAATGTTTCCCTTTCTTTGTCAGTCATTAACTTGTTTTTGTAGGTATAAGCACATCTCCAATGTCTGACACAAGGCCCATCAAAAGGTTGTGCATTGGATCAATCAAGAAAGTTTGAACCATGTCAAAATATGGCAGACCACTTAGTTCACTGTACCTGACCCCTTGTTTTTGTGAAATTGTTTGAGCACTTGCCTTGCTTGATGCTTTCTTGTAGGCATTCATTGCTTTCCTCACCTCTTTGTCTGTTCGCAATGGACAACTCTGATTGGAATGAAAGCTCATCTTGCCTCTTGCTCCTCTAGTCCCCTTTTCTCGAACTGCCTGACACTGACACTTTTCACAGGGTAGATCTGCTTTGTGACTCTTGTATTGCGATAACTTTTTTGATGCAGGCATATCGACCAAAACGGGAAGAAGAAGGGAGCAACTGAAAATTACCTTACCTTCACATGACTGAATGTGGATCCCGGTATATAGTGTCAATAAGTCATCAACAATTGGTGATAGGTAGCTGTTGACGTGACCCTCAGGCTCAGATGGACTAGGTATCAACCCAGTAAGCATCGTCCACTTCGCTTTGAAGCTTTGATTCTTTGGAATATTCAGGACACTTATGTACAGGGCTCCACATGAGTACACTGCTCGCTGAAAGGGATTGAAGAAGTCCAGGTACAATAATAATGCCAAATTTGTTTTGCACTTCAGTAGAGGCTTTCTTGGATCTCCAGGGTCCACCATAAACTGTTGAAGAATGTTTCCTTCCCATATGTCTCTGTAGTCATTTGATGAAGGTTCAGGCCGGTTTTCAATGACACTTAGGAATTGCTCTTGTTTAAAATATGTTTTGATCCATTCAGAAGGAGGAAGAAAAGGAAATGTTTTGAAAGGAACCATTTTTGTCCTTCCAAAAGACAAATTCTTTTTGAAAGACAGTTCTGTGTTACATTTCTTCCCCCAGATTTTTTTCTTGCACAGAACAGGCTTCTGTTGTCTGCTTCTATCAACACTGATTTCATGTAAATTATAGAGTGCTGAACACTTAGGGTTAGGGAAGACTGCAAAAATAACTGTCTTATTGAGTACTTTCAAATTTGAAATAATCTCAGTGTCACCAATTGTTTTTGGAAACATCTTGTGAAGTGGATTGCAAAATAGGAAAAAATAGAATAAACAAAATTTAAAAGTACGGTAAAAACGTTGTTGAAAAGATTATAGTGCAGTTTTATTCGGAGAAGCAGTAAGGAAAACCATCTGATGAAGTGCATCTTTTCTTGTTCTTCTTTGTCCATCTCTTCTATTTTTCCCGGTATCTGTTCTTCTATATTCATCGTATTGTTGCTCCCACTGTCATTATTGTCCTCAGAGTGATCACTCTCACTCTCTGAGATTTCCAAGTCATGTGCAAATTGTCACACAAAGAGCAAATAGTTTTGCAATATGTATATTTTACAACAACTAAACATAATTTTCACTGAGAGCTTAATTGTCTTTATTTTTGTATATTGAATCTATGTATTAAAACTGTATTTAGTCATGGATTCAATTATTCATATTTATGACTGTTACAATAATTTGGTATCCTTTGCATTTCATGGTCAATTGTATTTGTCATGATTAGTAAACTAATCAGTAGTTCTTATTTATAACTGTTCCAAAACAATGTCCACATCATCCAAGTCACCACAGCCGGGTTTGAAAGCCAGTTAACGTAAACCCAGGATTTAACAGTAACTGCAGCATTATTTTTTCTTTTTTTTAATTGTTTTCTACCTTTAACTTTTGGTGTAGTTTGAGATTACTACAGCTTAAAACTGCAGGTAAAACCACACAAACAGAACACCATGCAAAAAATTTACCAAATTGAAGTCAAAATTCCCACTAACCATGGGTTAACTTAATCAGGCTTTGAACAGAATGGGCCTCAAGAACATCTTAGGATTGTTTCCAATATCAAATCACCAAAAAGATGTGCACTGTCAAACGTGAATCAGCCCCAGTTAAAAGATAGACGTTCTTACATATAAAAAAGTGTAACTTTCGTATAGACTGTAGAAATGCAGCTTGGAGCCATTATGTTAGGTGGTCATGCAGTTCCAGATTGCCTGATATACCAGTCACATGCCACTGATAGTGAATATTTGGACATTCAAAGCAGCAGTGGCCTGTCTGACACTTTTGCAACATACCTGAGTGCCAGGCAAATTTAACTGATTACATTAACTGCTACATGAAACAGAAACAGCTGGGAAATAAATTTCAAAGTATGTGTACTTGTGAATGATGAACATTTACTTTTAGTTGTTTCTCATAATCTTGTAAGGCACACAAGGTAAAGCTAACAGCTCTCCACTAGTTGAGTCAACAAAATGGACATTGTATTACTTCATTTTCAAAAATGCTGATGTGATATCAAATCAATATATAACTAAATTTAAAAGTAAACAAACATCTAACATTTTCATTTGATGTTTTTTTATTTCTCTTCTAAACAATAATATTATGTGTTTGTCTAAGTTTTTGGATGTACCACTTGTATGCTTTGACTTGAAGAAATTCCCATTTTAAAATTAATAGTATGCAGGTTTGATCCATGTACATATTCATTATTGCTGAATAAAAGTAACATTTCATCAAACAAAGATGTATATTGTCTTGAGTATGTCAATTTGAATATATAGTGGCTGAAAACAGGAAGGGATTTTTTTTACGTCAGTTACAAATGTTTAAATTAACAACTCCACGAGGTTTCAAAAAAAAAGGTTCACAAAAATGAGCCAAATTAAAAAAACTAGAAAGTTAGTGAAGTACAGAAGGCAAAATATACTTGGGTTATGATTACCCAGATGATTTTGTCCTTCTCAATAAATCAGAAGGATGATTTTTGTACAAGTATTGTTAAGGTTATGATTTCAGAGATGATGCCCACACGCTTTCAGGCATTCCCCTTATGATTTAATAACTTACACAATTGGGGTGATGATTCCACAAATGATTTGAAGTCTTGCAGCATCAAGGCTTCGATTCCTTATACTTACATAATGTGCTGTTGATTTCTTGAAGCATGGGTAAACCAGGGTTATGATTCCCCAAGCACATTGAATGAACACTAGAGTCGTAATAGATGATTCATCAGAACGAATTCCTGTGAATGCAAAAGGTGAAAATTGGGTATAAGTGCCTTACACAAGGACAAACATTTGTTTTGTGTAATAAAAAAAATAAACAGAAAATACAAATACCTACCGTTTGGCCATCTCACAAGATCAGCTAAAAGATCAACGAGTGCCCTGCACACCCGGGGAGAGCATCTTGATACACTTGATAATGAAACATCAAAGTGATCGGATATCTGCCAATGGGTTTCCTGGTTTGCCATCATCCAAAGTGCCATTGAGATCTGTTTATCAGGCTCGACAACTGGCCGTCCGAATGCATTACCATTGGGAATATGCTCACTGGGGATAATCATTTGGGCGAGCAACTCAAACGTTGTTCTCGTCATACGAAAGTGCGAGCGAAAAACATCTCATTCGTACACGGGAACAGCCACCTCAAAGTAACCAGGAATTCTGGAAATTTCTCCCCTCATAAACAATCTCATGGCAGAGAAAAATATGACGTCCTCTTCAATTTCATTTTCCATCACCACTTCCTCTTCACCAAAGAAACTCGCAAACAATCATAGCCATAGTCTATATCACGGATACTAGCAGCTAAATACCGGAATGGCTCCGCCCCGTAATTGGATGATAAAAATAGTAATTAATGAGTAAATGCTTGACTCAAAGTGACACTTTTCACTTCACATGATATCCCAAACGTTTCTAATCTATTTTTAGCACTGAAGACTGCTCACGTTGCTCTCTTGTTTTGTTCATTGCTGCCAAAATCGTGATAACCGTTGATATGTGCATAAAGAATCTAAACATCAATTGAGGCAGGCAAATTCATCTTCTTGCATTGCAGGAAATGAATTGTTTGCGTGGATAAAAAATCGTCTTGATTCCTTTCAAACGCAACTTGGACTCGCAGCAATTTCCGTATTTAACCGCTGTACAGGAATGGCTCTGATTGTTGACCGTCACGTTTTCTTATAAACACTGGACTTTCTTCTGTTTCTTTAAAAAAAAAAGCAAAACAAATTTACGATCCACTGACAAACTATAATAAGCCTGTTTTGCTTTTCTCTGTAGCAAAATAAGAGACTGAGAATAGCAAATGGCTGTCTTAGATTTCCGGAGCAATTCCTGTATTTAATGTCTGCCGTGACGAATGTGCAGGAATGGCTCTGATTGTGAGATCGGTGAATGGTTCTAAGATCAATACTTTTACACACATCCCTGTATCACACAGGACGAAAGAACAAGAACATAAGTTTATTTTTGCACACAGGATCTTATGCTTATTGTAATGCACTATGATAAAACTAGAGCATTTTTAATGTTGTGTAATACAAGAGAGTCATGTTACCTTGTTTTAATTATTCCTTGTAAATCAAAGGCAAAGGGAGAGGTGGGCAATGCTTAACATTGCTTAACATGGTTTTTTGGGCATGAAACTCTATTCAATTTTGCAACAGCTTTACCTGGTTTATTTTTTCTTCAGAAAGATAATAATAATATATATGTAAACAGAAATAGTCAAACACTAGGATCATGCTATATGCTACTGCTTTGCGTTATCACTCACTAAACTGGAACTTTTCATTTGATGTGCAATTTCTCAATATTTTGACATGACCCTCAGAATTTGCTGGTAAATTTAGCTAAACTGATTGCACATAAGCTACAAGATCTGAAAGGTGTCACTTTCAGTCGAGGTTAACTTATTAACTAATATCACAGGTCGGAGCCATTCCCGTGCAGCCGTTAAATACAGGAATTGCTCCGAGCCCAAGTCGCCTTTGAAAGGAATCAAGATGATTCTGTCTCCTATCCATGCAAACAATTCATTTCCCACAATGCAAGCAGATGAATTTGCCTGCCTTAATTGCTTTTTAGACTTTTTTTATGCACATATCAACGATTATCGCGATTTTGGCGGCAATGAACAAAACAAGAGAGCAACGCAAGCAGCTTATAGCGCTTAAAATAAATACACAAAATGTTCGAGATATCATGTGAAGTGAAAAGTGTCACTTCGGGTCAAGCATTATCTTATTAACTAATTACTATTTTTATCATCCAATTACAGGTCGGAGCCATTCCTGTATTTAGCCGCTACTATCACGGGTAATGACGGCCATCTTGAATATATTAATTTTGCAAGGGAGTATGGGTCAAAAAAGGGGCAATGACATCCAATATGGCATCGCCAGAGCGTGACAGTGATGCAAACGAAGATGATTTCTTTAGAAATCGGGGCGTAGAAAAGCTGAAGTCATACTTATCAGCTAGAGAAGTTACAATTGGAAACACGAACAAACAAGGCTTATTAAATCTGGCTATATTTGCTTGTAAATTAGGCTTGAAAGTTGTAAAAACCCGGTGTTGTCAATCAATGGTTTCCGATAATTGATAAAATCAATAATAATCAATAATAATCAATGACAATTAATCGATTGTATTGGAAATCGCTAAAAATCGTAGACTTAAAGTTGTGTGAGTATCGATTTCTATTGATTTAAATATTGATATATTGATTATTATTGATTTTTATTGATTATGAAATTTGCCATTTTCGTAAATAAAACGCATCATATGAATGAACAAACCATTCAGTTATCTTTATTTGTTGTGTTTTATGTTAAATTTGTAGCATTTTTACCCCTTATTACTATTAAAAGGTCACTTATATTACTAGACTCTGATCGTCTCAAAACAAGAACAAACAAAATATTTGCCTGCAAATAGGATTTTTATGTCCTTTCTTCCCTTTAAAATGTTGTTATAGCTTTCTTATGTGGCTTTTGCATTGGGAAGGAGTGTATTGTGATTAAGCTCCCCCCCTTTAGGGGCAAGTGGGGGTCACGTGACTATTCAAGCCATGTGAGTGCAACTCGTGGATTTCATCTTTTTGCAAGATTTTTTTTTTTCACCCCTCCTCCTCCCCATGTCTTGGCCACCTATCTTGTTTGTAGGCCACTTTTTCTGTGGCGTTTTCTTTGCCCGCACCTTTACTGGGCTTAACTATGTACAAATCAGATGCTTTGAAGTTGATATTTTAATAAAAGCGGCTATGGGTCTTAACTCATAGCCATTTTACTCCAGATCCTTGTTTGTTGTTATAGCCCAGTAAACAGAGCTCAGGCAAGGCAGCTCATTATGGGAGGGATATTTACAAGACAGGAAGGAAGGGGCATAAAATTGTCTTTTAAGTCTCTTCAGTGTCACTCTCTTCCAGCTTGTTAATTAGTTGAGGAAATTGTTTTTGTCTGCACTCACTTTCATGCTGCCGGAATATACGCATGCAGGCCAAGAACATACATCTTTTTTTTTTTTAATTTTTTTTTTTCCTTATCACCATGGAATTGATCAAACGTCACTCCAATTATTTGTGGAATTTTCAATATTGCTAAATCATTTTGGAATAAATTTACAAAGTGGTACAATTTTTTTTATTTAAACTTACCATAATACAATTTACATTACCTACATTACAAATCAATATGATTACCTATACAACTTACAATCCAATTTGTACACTACTTACAAAAAATTATACGATACTTACATCCATATTGTAACAATGAGCAACAAAATAAAGACAATTTAATTACATATTAAACTTACCAATTTATACACTACTTGCAATATTGTACGATTGCATATGCTACTTACGATGAACAACAACAAAAAAAAAGGTACCTTCCAGAAGGGCATAAATAATTAAATTGGAGTGAGCACCCATTTCTTTTCAAAAAAGGTTTTATTGTTGATATTTTTTTCCGTGTTATATTTAATCTTAAGTTTTGATTGCAGTCCTTGGATTTTAGGAAGTGTTTGGCTTCGTCTGCAGTCCCACAAAAATAATTTTCCAATTACTATGCAATAATTCAATAAATTAGATAAAGGGCATTGTTTTGATAAAATTCCAAATAAAACGTTTTCTGCGGAAAGATGGATTGGCTGACTTGAAAGATAGTGCCAGTAAGATTCGAAATCAGTCCAGAACGTTTTTGAGTGAGGGCATCCATAGAAAAAGTGATACAAATTTTCAGGTTCATCATTACAAAAAGTGCACGAATCATTAATTCGAAATCCAATTTTGCATAATTTGCTGTTAGTGTAAAGAATAGAATTAATTACTTTGTATTGAAAAGCCTTAACATATGACTCAAGTGCAACCAAATGTGGTAAGGAGAAGATTTCTTTTAATTGTTGGGTAGTGAAATTAAAATGAATCTTCAATTTGTGGACAATATTAGGAAGCTGAGCTTTTTTTGAAACCAGCAGCGAGTAATAATCTTTTGATTTTTTGTCTTTAATGTCAAAGATTTTATTTCCAATTAAAATTTGTGTTGGGGATATGGTTGATGTATTTAGGTTGATTTTTTTTAAAAGAGAAGGTACAGAATGACGGAGGCCCGCCCATTGCAGAAAATTGTTCTTATTAATTTTGTTTGAAAAATAATTATAGGAGTCTGTTGTATTTAAGTGGAATAGAAGATCGTGTATGTAAATGATTCCTGACTTAAAATAATTTTTATAGTACACCGGCTTATTATCTATTTGAATCTCTTTATTATTCCAAACAATAATTTTCCAGTCACTTTCTGAAGCGAACGATTCGCAGAATTCCGACCACCATAACAGAAGTTCCTGGTAAAATTGAGAAGATATCGTATAATCAGAAACTTCATAATTACAATTTAGAAAGAACTTACCTCCTACGGGCTTTAATAAATGGAGTAAATACGTTTTCCATGTTGCATTTGAATCGTTAAATAGTCGTTTTAGCCAGGCCAACCTTAAAGATTTAACCATGCTTTCCAAATCTATCATTTTTAGACCACCTTTCTCATAATCGTTTATTACTGACACGCGAGTCACCTTATCTGTACCATTCCATAAGAACTTGAATAGCAATTGATTCAGTTTATTCACAATTTCCTTTGGTGTAGGAAGTAACGAACATATGTAGACGAATTTTGGGATCAAAAAAGATTTAATTATTGTCACTTTACCATAGATAGACAGGCCCCTACAGGACCAAATATTAATGAGTTTTTTTATACTATCTAGCCTTTCAATAAAGTTCTTTTCCTTTAATAGTTTCTGGTCATATGTAAAATATACCCCCAGAGCTTTAACCGGGATTTTAGGCCATTTAATACCAAAATATTCTTCTTTACTTTCTTTTAATGATCCTATCCACATACCCTCAGTTTTTGAGCAGTTAATTTTAAGACCGGAAATGTTTCGAAACCGGCCCAGTGGTTCAAATAATACTTTGGCAGAGTTAGTATCCGCTAATATTGCCATGGTGTTGTCGGCATACTGTAAAAGTTTCGTTTCTTGCTCTTCAATATAAATTCCTTTAATGTCAGAATTTTGTCTAATGGCGATAGCCAGTGTTTCTACAGCTACAACGAACAGATATGGAGATAGCGGGTCTCCCTGCCGAACTCCTCATTCCAGCATAAAAAAGCTTGAAGTCATACCGTTGTTCAAGATACAGCTTTGTATGTTTTTATAGAAGACTTTAACCCAGTGAAGGAAATCTGGGCCAAAGTTGAATGTCTCAAGGCATTTAAAAAGAAATTCCCATTCAACACTATCGAATGCCTTTTGAAAATCAATGAATAACATTAAACCGGGAATATTTTCTTTCACCGTAAAGTCCATGACATCGAAAATAGATCGTATAGTTTCGCCTATAAAACGGTCTTTTACGTATCCTGTCTGATTGGGATGAATAATATCAGGCAACACATTTTTAATCCTCGATGCAATTGCTTTTGTCATTATTTTTGTATCTACGTTAACGAGGGAAATTGGACGCCAATTTTCTAAAAATGAACGATCTTTCCCTTTCTTTTCAATTAGTGTGATGATTGCTTGTTTTTGAGAGCTAGACATCTCACCTTTTTCGAAACATTCATTAATGCAGTTCATAAAGCTATCGCTAATTACTGGCCAAAATATCTTATAGAATTCAATAGGAATACCGTCATTACCGGGAGTTTTATTATTGTCAAAGCTATCAAGGAGACAATAACATTCTTCTGCTGAAATTTTGCCTTCGCAAATGTTTTTCTGGTCTTCAGAAAGTGTAGGTATGTTTAAATCGTTTAGAAAAAACAAATTTTAAGTCCAATATCTGGATCAGTACTGCTGCTTTTGTACAAATTTTTGTAGAACCGTTCTTGCTCTTTTAATATACAAAATGGATCTGTTTTAATTACCCCACTTATGTGAAGTTTGCATATATGCTTTTTTATATGATTTCTTTTCTCAAGGTTTAAAAAGTATTTAGTACTTTTTTCTCCATGTTCATGCCAACGAGCGCGTGCACGTATAATTATTCCTTTAGTCTTTTTTTCATAAAAGGTTTCTAACTTTTCCTGAACTGCATTATAGCGAGTTGCATTAGAGTCGCTTGGAGTAGTTTCGTATTCTTGCTTTGCCTTATTAAGCTCATCCTGGAGATTTAATTCTGTTGCATTTCTTTTCTTGGCCTTTTTCTTAGAGTAGTTAATAGCGTGCGCCCTTATATTGTATTTGATCGAATCCCAAACATTACGACTGTCCGAAAGTTCTTTGCGTCCCTCTGCCGTCCATACTGGAAGCATTTGAGTAACATTATTCACATATTCTTCATCCTTCAACATGGAGCAGTTCATTTTCCAATACCCGGGACCTTTCTGCTCATTTTCTAGTTCTCCAATCTCTAACCAAATTGCATCGTGGTCTGTTCGAGGGGCTGGAATTATTTCACTAGATTTCACTAAATCATTCAAATTATTCGAAATCAACCAATAATCGAGGCGGCAAAAAATTCTTGGAGACTTTTGACCCCAGGTAAAACTCCTTGTGTCTGGGTTTTTAATTCTCCAAATATCAACCAGATCCAGTTGATTTTGTAGACAATCAATACAGGCAGTAACTGATTTTCTTTGAATAATTATGCCTCCTTTTTATCAATCTCTGGATTTCAAGGGCAATTGAAATCGCCACCTATAATGATATTATCTTCCGAATCTAAGTTTTCTTTTTGTAGCGTCGCGAGTAAGTTATTGAAAAACGATGTGATATCTTTGTCCTTGTTTGGTGCATATACATTTATTAAAACAAATGTTTTGTCTTTAATATCGGCTTTAAGAATAATGAAGTGTCCCAAAGGGTCAAGGATCTTTTGATGGATGGTGCAATCAAAGCCATTCTTAATCAAGATAGAAACCCCATGTGCGTTGGAGCTGCCATGACTTGTTATAATATCTGCACCCCATTCATTCTTCCATCGAGTATCAGTTTTTATTGTCAAATGGGTTTCTTGCAAAAAAAAGAAGTCAGCTTTACGTTTCCTTCACCAAGTAAACATTGTTCTCCTTTTTTTAAAATTACTTAGGCCCTTTACGTTGAGCGATACCAATTTAAAGACCTCGCCCATTAAATGTTATGTTCGTTTTAGAATTGAGAGCCGCATCAGAAGCCAAAGACAAAACAAAACAAAAAAAAAAAAAAAAGAATGTATGTGCTAATGAACTGCAAATTTAGCTCCAAAGTTAAAGAAATAAACAAAAGAACATACATCTTGAACAATCACCCAATAATAATAAATGTTGAAAGGAAAATGTAATGCGCTTCCAGAGTAGCATAAAGAAGGCACTCTACAATGCTCAGAACACTTCCTTGGTATATTAGAGAGTGCAACAACACCATAATACAATTAATCATAGATGCATCCAAGAAAAGCGAAAACAGCGCAATAAGAAAAACAATGTGTAACATGATAATGATTTTTTTCGTATCGCTCGTCAAAGAAATACAATACAGAGGGGATCATCCTTGACTTCGCCGAATGTGTTGGTTTCTTGTAGGCAGATGTCTGCTTTGTCTCAGACGGTTTATGAAAAACCTGATTAAATACTGGGGAAGAGGCGAAATCACAAATTGGCTTATCAAGATGTGTTACTGCAATTGTTTCATCTGCTGTTTCAGCCGGACCGTCATTTTCCATTGCAGTTGTTTCGTTTGCCTGTTGTTGCAGTTGTATTCTTAAGTCCATAACTTTGTTGATGAGTTCTATTTTAGTTGAACTTTTTTTGAATGTGATTCCATGCTCTGTCAAAATTTCCTTAAGGAACTCTTTTGATAAATTCTCTGGAGCACCCTTTTTTGCTTCTTGTCTTTCTTGTTCTTTGGCTCTCCTTTGTTTCTGCAATCTTCCCTCTTCTATTTTTTCAAGTCTGGGGAGCATCAGTTTCAATTTGGAAGGATTGATACATTTCTCGCTGTCTGAACCTCCTGCTGGGTATTTTTCTAGCAAAATTTTTGGATCACACCACTGAATAGCGTTCTGCGGGTGAAGTTTCCACTTTAACCCAACCTCTACGTGAGTCCAACATCTGATGCAAATGGATGTTCTGCCCTTTTCCTGTGCACTGTCTTTCCACTCAAACACTGGGTACAAAGACTTGTAGCTCGGACACCAAAGAATACTGATAATTTGCCCTATGTTAAGACTGCTGTTTGGAACCCAAAATTATGCAAAGTCGTCCAAATACAGTCTGTCTGGTGTCTTCTCCGGGCTTATTAATTTGTCTATTTGCTCATAGAAGTCATTTTGAGTCTGAGGCCTAGACTTTTCCTTCTTGCAAAGAAAGAAACCCTGCGATGTGAAAAAAACTACCGACATAAGAAGGTAAATGAGAGTAATCTTTCTCAGGTTTTGAAGAGCTTTTTTCCATCTTATGTCATTTCGGCAAAAGCTTTGGAGCATCATAATTGCCTTTTAAAATAATATCCACATCCACATTGCTTGCTTTAACTTAAATGTCAAATTGCCCTTTTGCTTGGGAATGTTTGTTACATACAAACGTGTAAGTGTCCTTCTCTCCTGCACTTAACTGGAGACCAAGGCAAGACTCGTGGTACCAGTCATTGTAGTTGGGGAACTCACACCCTATCCAAGATGTTTCTTTCAGTCGACGGTAACTGTTAGTCAAATACAAACACTTGCCTTTTCCATACAAAGCACAGTTTCGAGGACTGTCGTCATTGTCGTTGTTGTCCACATGGGAAGTGCCTTCGTCCTCATTGTTATTATCACTAACTATAGAGGATGCTGCTGCCAGGTCACTTAAGATGTTGTGGTGATTATTTTCATTCTGTGTTGGTCAAGGGACTGGAACAGGACTTCATTATCGAAACTCAACAATTCTTCTACTTCTACAATCTTTGTTTCGTCTGGTTGAAAATCTTCGGAATCAATCCACATTTCTACTGCTCGGTTCAAGTACACAAGGTTGTCTCCTTCCTTTCTGATTACATTTTCTTGTATAAGTTTTGGTAGCATTCCCAATAACTCAATGGTTTTTAGAACTTGTTTGGCTGCCATTCGCATTCCCTCTATCATTTCATTTTCAAAGTTGTTCCAGTCAGGCGCAATAGATGGACTTTGCATGTCCTGTTTTTTTTTATTTTCAATTCCTTTAGTTTCTGTATACGACCAGACAATTCAATCATGTCCAACATCCATAGGTTCGATCTTCCTCTACAAAATCCCTGTAAACCAGCAAAGAAGTCCTCGCATTCATTTGAGCCAAACATCCATGGCTGGTATACACTTGTGGGAAAATGAATGGAATATATTTTCATTGATAAAATAATGCTGTGTCCAGCTAGAATGAAGTTTGATCTGAGATAAAAGAGGTCTCAGTCTTTAATCCGGATATGTTTATCCACACTTTCCATAGTCGAAGGAAGGACACTGCTGACCGTGCCAATCAGGCGCCTTCTCTTATGGAAATATTTGGCTCAGTAAATGCTGTCAACATGTTTTGACCAATTTCTAAGTGTGTGCTTATTGTTCTCTCATAATTCCATGCCGCCAGACATTGTTGAACAGAAGTTGATAAAATACGGGTTGCTGCTTTTACGTTCTGTTTGTCTTTAACAAACATGTCACTTTTCCATAAACCTGATTCCAGCCTGTAAGCCTAGTAGGTTTTTATTATATTCTCCAATTGCACTACTTGATTTCCAAGAAATAGGATTCTTCTCACGTTAAGAAGTTGGTTCCTCCACTTCTTAATTAAATGCCTCCAGTCTGGAAACATAGCGATCAGTGTTTTTACATTGTTGTGTTCTTCTATAACAGACACAAAGTCAAATGATTCATAAGGAATCGTGACCAGATTGCCTCTTCTTTGCTGTTCTAGCGTTTTTAGGAAATGCTGAGTGAAATATCTGCAAAACTTAGAATCTCGATCCGCACCGATGCTGGTCAATTTAATGGATTTCACTGAACATTATCGTAACACATCATTGTACCAAGTGTTGACTGTCAAACAGTCCTGACCTTTCACAACAGGAGATATTGAAAGCACGAAGGAAGGCACATGTTTTTGTAAAGGAACTAGCATAAATGCATTGGCTTGTTTGGCTTTCTCGACATTGCTATCTCTTACATCTTGTGCTGATGTTGCAATTACTTCTGTATTTGTTGCAAGACCATAAACAGTGTTTCCTTTTATTCTTAAAGTGGGGATCACAGCAGTTGCATCAACAGCCAGACCAAAAGGTCCCTTATATCCTACACTTTTATAAAACGTGGCTGCTCTTTCAATAGAAACCTCCTTTAAAGTAGTCGGTGTTGTCCATGTCGATCTTACTCTTCTAAAAGAGGTCGTGACGCTTGGGCCATTCAACCTTTCTGATACTATTTTAGCCAACGCAGGGCCCCCATAATCAAGAATGATGGCAAAAAGATCCTTAGTATCATCGTTCCATCTTTTCCCAGACGCAACCCCATTATTTTGGATCAAATTAGATAATATCAATATTAAATAGCAATTGTCTTCTGTTGGGTTTTCGATTATGCAAGCCAGTTTAAGGGCAATGTCGGGAACTCTTGTCGTTTTGGACAGTTGCATTTGGTGTTCAATTTCCTGAATTACGGCATCTTTGGAGTCTAACTCTTTTTGGAATTTTTCTATATGAAGCCTGTATTCATCAATCAACATTGACTGTTTCACCATTACTTCCAACATAGACATAAAAGGTGCAGAAACCGAAAACCCTGGGTCAACCGGCAATAAAGATGGTATTACGTAGTTTAAGGTGGTAGACATTCTTGTGGCAAATTCATTGCTTTCCACCTTGTACACAGACAACAATGTGGTGGACAATTGTGCCATTTTACTAACAGCAGAGGAAGCCATAGATAACAGAACGTCTCTGACTTTGG
The DNA here is from genome assembly GCA_022496165.2 of Catalaphyllia jardinei. Taxonomy (NCBI): domain Eukaryota; kingdom Metazoa; phylum Cnidaria; class Anthozoa; order Scleractinia; family Caryophylliidae; genus Catalaphyllia; species Catalaphyllia jardinei. The sequence continues at coordinate 25,728,205 of CM042746.1, read as the reverse complement.
AAACAACAGCTAGCTCTGCTTTAGCCTCTCGATCACGATTGCTCAAGACTATACTTTCAACGGGAGTAACATCATCAGTGGATCGATGGGTAGGTGGATTGCTGTGTGTGGGTATGCTGACTATAACCTATGTCAATCTGGTACCTGTGTCAATTGCCATTGTTTCTCTTACTTTAGATACGACCTACCAAGTAAAAAGGTATATAAGTTAGAAAAGTAGGAGCAGTTCAGTCAACTTTTTTGGCTAAGGATTTACTAACTGTTGACCTTTAGACCAGGGCGGTAAAGGGTAGAGAGAAAACTGGGGAAGAAATCGTACCAATAAAGCCATTTTACTAAAAGGTTGTTAAATGAAACAAACTAAAAAATTAGCTGTTTACACCTATACGTCAAGGATCTTAACAATAAAAGAAATATACCAGCGCAGTCTTTGCATCCTCCACAATACTGGCAACTGCAGCTTCGCTTGGCATCGAAGGTTTTTCTGACATTCATGGCTTTTTCGTGTCCCTTTTCTCTTGGGAACATGAACTCCTCTTCACAAAAAAATTAGATATGGCTTGGCAACCTACAGTGAAACATAGGAATAGATTTGCCATTAAAATCTTGTTTTCTGCGTTTGTAATGTCAATAAAAAATGAGAACGATGTGAAAAAATGGGAAAGATTAATGGGAAAGAAAAAAATTGCTGGCTTATGCCCCCTGATTAAAAGAAGGAAAAGAAAGCATAAATTGCTGTACTTTTTTCACACTAAGGTCGAGTAAGGCCGGAAAAGGGCAAGGGAAACTTTACTAAAGCCTTTTCTCCCGATTATAAACTAGTCTTTTAAACTAAAGTTTTATATTTTTATACATAACTGACTGGCCATGATAGCTGCACCTGAAATGATTCCTGCAGTCGATATGTCATGTTGTTATCAAAACTGTCTCGACACGTGCTTTGCTCCGGGTGTAAGTGCAGTAAAATCCCAGAGGCAAAAGCTGTAGGAATCGCTGTGTTTGCTTTGTTAGCTATGCTCCTAGAAAACACCAGGTAGAAAACGACGCTAGGCGTATATAAGCGAAATGGACAGACAAAAAGGCGATGAAAGTGCAATTATCGTAGAGTCAACATCAGCTGATGGCCAACAAGACCCTCAAAACCGGCAACAGGAAATATTTATCAAGGTTTGTTATCTTTTCATGTTTGTCGCATGTTTTAACAATTTCTCAAGAAGATTTCGATTACTGTGATTTTTAAACTGTCGACTTTTTTGCAGATGATGGTAAAGATTCCACCAGAAAATAAAGACATCATTAAGACGTTCATTAAGGACCACGGAGGCATAATAAGTGATGGTAAGCATTCCCGTACATAATTGTTTACCACGGGATTCTTTTTTGTCAAATTCGATCAGGAATAAATGAAAACGCTGTCTTATCTTTATTTTTTTATGTTATCTCGACAAGAAACCTACTAGAAAGCTCAAGAACCGCCAAAACAACCCCCTCTTTTGGCAAAGAACATCACAAGTTGGTTGGCAGAGAGGGCAACATCACAAACCTTCTTTGCCAAGAATTACATGGAGAGATCCCAGGGTACAGTCCCTGATTACCTAAACAATCCCCCACAGGAAGTACTGACAGGACTGGGTAAAGCTCCATGGATCATGATGGAGCATTTCATGAAGTGTGACGACGTAAGGGACAATTTTTTTAGAGAAAGCAAGAGGTTAGTTTGAATTTTTTCCGGGAAATTAAATGCAGATATCAGCTGTAAAAACAATCTTGTTAAACGGCTTTGACTTATCAGGTTGAAAAACCTGGTTGTCGCGACATACCAATTAACATTATGACTGATTTTGAACAGCCCCTGGATGGATAAATTTACTCTTAAAGAATTTGACGTTGACTTTTTTTTCTCTTTCAGGGAAAAACAAAAGGAGTCCATTAACTAAGAATAGTTGCAAGGAGACTAAACCATCCAGCAGCAAGAGAAAGCAGTGTTCTACTGCTGAGACTGCTTCTTTAGAGGCAATCTTTAAATCTACTAAGGGGCACCCAAGTGCTAGTATAATACAGAGGACCGCAGAGAGTCTGGAAATCAGCAAAGATCAGGTAAAGCACAATTTACTATCTTAAAGATCAGTTTAATCCTAATTTATAACTTGTTAGTAGTTATGTTCACCTACCCTTTGGCTTGTATTTGACAACATTTTTGTCTTTGTCAAGGCACCATCCAGCCTTGTTCTTATGCGTTTCCATTTGTGAGTGACGAGTGCTTTTGGTCCGTCATCTTTCTCATGCAGTCATTCATGTTCTAACAGCAAGTCCACAGGATTCTAATTTCCACTTAATCTCCTGAGCTTGCTTTTCCTCAAGCTTAAGAGTGACTTTAACAGGAACATTTTTCCCTCCACTGCGTTGCCATCTCCCTTTTGGGTCATCCTCTGGAGGTCCTGTTGTAAAATAATGAAAATGAAATGAGTTCCAGTTATTGACATGACACATTTCGATTATTGTTTTCCCTTGTTTTGTATTGTGGCATTTTTAAACTTACACAGTAATCTCTTTGTGTAAGGGCCAAAGAGGACCAACAAGCTCGATTTGAAGATGGCCGAGCTGCCCCCGATCATTCGTAACTCTGAACGCATTCCCACGTTCTCCCCTCTTCTTGAATGCGCAGAATATTTCTCCTTCATTCACTTCAAAAGGGAATTTGTGATAGCCCTTGACTACACAGCGCACTGACAATTCAACTTGCTTCGCCATCTCTGGAACAAGCAAACTCCGTAACAAGTGTGTTCTGGGAATCCCGGTTGAAGTGCAAGGATAAAAGTGCACAATCGAATTACCCAATTACCCAGGATGTGTAAATATGCCCGGGACCAATGAAGCACACCCACGCTAACATGCACCAGAAAGTTGCATAATGAATTGTTAATCAATGATTTTCTATAGAAATCAATGGTAATCAATAGCAATTAAGACTCCGAGTGTGAGTATCGATTTTTATCGATTGGTTGCACCAATCAATAACAATCAATGGATTGTTACTGATTATTATTGATTGTATTGATTGCAATCGATCGATCGGGAACCATTGATTGACAACGCCGGGGTAAAAAGCATAGAGGAAAACCAGACCCCTAATTAATACGAGCGCTTGGGTAAGTTGAAAATGGAAAGAGGAGATACTAGCTATGTAAGCTACACTAAAATCCGAGGATAAATAAAGTTTATGTATGTATGTATGTAGGGCCGAATAACTCTGCCAGATCCTGATACGCTGACTGATGCATGGGAGGATAATGCTTTGAACTACCCAGAACTGTGTCAGATGAATGTCGAGAATACTATGATGAAAGTAATATTTTGATGTCATACACTTTATTTGGTACGGCCAGAGGTTGTAGATCAGCCATGTAAAGTTTAATATTAAATGTCCACAACATTTTTTAAACCCTTCAAACCAAGAACAAGGCCATTGACATTAAAACTGGTGGAAGGGAAGCTTTAAGAGATGGCCAATCACTCCAACTTTCCAGACATATTAAGTCACCTTAGTACCATGGGATCAGTCGCTATATGGCCTCCTGTTTTGTTAGAGCTAAGGTTGGTTTATTGCCCCTTTTCTCAAATGTGCTTGCCCTGAGTAATTATTTATTTACTCACCAGTAGAATGCTCAAAAAATACTTGTGTTTCTGAAAAACATGATTAGATAGGTAAAATATCAAAGTTCTTTCATTCTTTAAATATTTTTATAACGTTTCTGAAAATAATAGTGTGCTTTGTTTACCTTTGCTTTTGTTTACCTTTTCGTCTAGGGAATAACTATAGTATTTAAAATGTTTTACATGTATTACATTGAAAGAAATTCTACTAAAAAATATGTTACCATATCACACTGGCATTAAAAATCTTGTAATTTGAAACTAAAGCGGCCTTCACACGGCAAACTAAAGTTGGCAAACTCGTGTTGGTAAACTCAAGTTGATGTGTGTGAACGGCACAAAAACAGTCGGCAAACAAGTTGGCAAACTGTTGGCGACAAATAGAACTTGCCTCTATTCTCGCCAACTTTTTCACCAACTTTTTCGTGTTTGTAAACTCGTATTTGACGTGTGAACGATTGGCAAACGTGTGTTGGTAGCTGTCAACCAATTAAAACACGCGCTCTATTCACGTGATTTGAGTGAAATATCCCAAAATGGCGGACGGACTTGAGGAACGTGAGGCAACGTTTCGATTCATCGAAGAAATTCACAATTGTGTCGATTTGTGGGATGTTTCGTCTCCAGCGTACAAAGATATAAAAAACAAGCAAACAAAAATGGAACAGCTGGCGGAGAAATTGGGGTTAAAAGGCGGTAAGTAAGTAGAGTTTGTTTTCATTCTTTTCACCTGAAAGTTCCGTATTCACGACTACATCCACTTTTATTGAGTGATTTGAATTAGATTGTGATGGGAATTTATAGTGGATTTACAGTGCGTCACTATTATAAAGCGAAACAGGAGAAATAGACGAACTATGAAAGGCTGCATGCTTATTAGAACACATCAGTCATCACTATTCTCACTGCTAAAAAAGATTCACGAAATTAGCCGTGCGCAATTTTCTTCCCGCATTTTACGCCCCCGGTGAACTGATCATTAGCGAGAGGTCCTGATGCAAAATAACATTAAATTGTGAAGAATAAGTACACAATTACAAATATTAAAAGTACAAAGGTAAACTCTAAATTACTTTTCAACACTAAATAAAATTATTGAAAACCACTCTATAAATTTATACTTTAGTAATGCCGTATATTGTAAAAACAGCTTTAACTTTTTACAGTTTTGATTAAATTAGGAGCTTAACTGTTTCAACATCTTATTCTCTACAGCTGAAGAAGTGAAAAAGAAATTTAACAGTCTAAGGACGTATTATAATAAAGAACTAAAAAAAGTACAATCATCAAAAAAGAGTGGGACAGGTACTGGGGAGCTGTACATCTCTGGGTGGATATATTATGATGCTCTTGATGTCTTTCTCAAACACCAAGTTCTCCCCCGTAGAACTTTGTCCAACATGGTAAGCATATGCACCTTACAGTAATAAATTGTGCTGTTGTACAAGATGACAAGCTTCTATGCATGTCATGAAACCTAGTAATTCAAGAGGAACAAATGTACATGCAAAAATATAGTCCAAATTCTTTAGTAGTGAACATGTTTTAACACCAGTTGTGATGATTTAAATCATATCCCATTGCCAGTCTACTTGACCATTACTTATAAAATAGTCAAGGAATTCCTCTCTGATTTCCCTGGCCTGTATGGGGGGTCCTGTATTGAGCTCCTGTTAGACCCTTGTGGACAGACAGAGGGTAACTGAGCATTTGGGTTATGCCGCCATTCTCCAGGCAGCAGTTCATGTGCTGCAGTCTCTGAATCTGCCACAGCTTGGCTATACTCAACACTCTTTGTGCGAAGATAATTGTGTAATGCAATACATGCAAGCACAATTAACTCAGCTTTTTTCAGCTCAAGTGGAATGGTTGACTGAAAGATTTGAAATCTGTGGACTAGAATTCCAAAAGCATTTTCACTCACTCTGCGAGCTCGTGAGAGTCTATAGTTAAACACTCTTGAGGCATCATCTAGACTTTTAGCTGGGAAAGGTTTCATAAGGTTTTCTTTAAGTGGAAAGGCCTCATCTGCAACAATGACATAAGGCACAGGAGTGTTTCTTTCTGGGAGAGAGGTAGCAAGTGGAATGCCAAGGCTATTGTTGTCCAAAGCTGCTTGTAAGCAGGACTCCCGTAACACTCCTCCATCACTGATTCTGCCGTTTGACCCAACATCTACAAAGGTGAACTTGTAGTCAGCATCCACCAATGCCAGAAGCACAATGCTGAAAAATCCTTTATAGTTGAAGAACATGCTCCCACTGTGTTTTGGAGCTTTAATGGCAATATGCTTGCCATCTAAAGCTCCCAAACAGTTGGGGAAGTTCCACCTAGACATAAAGCCATTTGCAACTTCTTTCCATTCTTCTTCAGATGTTGGTACCTAAAATGTAATTGAATAATAATTGCAATTAATAAGTGCATGTATAATTGTACACATTGATTTGACAATTTAAGATACTCAGTAGACCTGTGGCACACTAGGGATTTGAGCTGATGCTGGGGGTCTTTAACACATACTGGTGTCAGGTAACCTAATCTATGACCTTGCATCACCAGGGATTCCAGGGGAAGGGGGGTATTGCTATCTGTCCAGGGAGATGGTGAGAGTCAAGTGCGCACTTATTAGAGAAATGACTTTTACCTATATTTACTCCTAGTGGGTTTCTGTAATTTTCAATGAACTGTTTTCAGTCCAAACTTATGCTGTAATTTTTTTAAATATCTCTTTCCTTTAGAAAAATGATAAATGTAGGTTGACAACGGCATTAGCTATTGGATATAGAAGGAAACCACATACATAATCCGTTGCAATGTAAGAACCGTACATACCGGTTCAGTTTATCTGTTGGGCTTCTGTTGTTTTGTAACAAACAACATTTACCTTCATTACTCAAAACTTTTATCAATGTACCTGTACATAATTGTTGCTCCGAAGACTTTCATAGATAGCTTGACACACAACAGGCACAAATTCTGAAATAGTTGGGGTCCCTATCCTGAAGGCATAATGGAGGCTTGTATATGACTCTCCTAGAAAGAAATATAATTTTTTTTTTCTCGTAGGGTGACAACTACATGTAGGCTGTATCAAATGAACTTTTATAGGAAATCCAATGAACGAAACTACTTTTGCAGTGAAGTAGTCTGAAAAGTAAGATCATTGATGAATTTTGCCTGAATGTTGAAATGATGGGTTAAATTAGCACTAAAATTTACACTTCAGAGTTAATTCTCTGTTACATCATTAGGGTCTATCATGTTGACTTCTTTGTTTTCTTTGTTTTAAGTCACTTGTGAGTTTCAGTAATTCGATTTCAATCACTACTGGAAATGACAGTTTTCATGTCAAAATCGCTGAAGTAGCTGTTTCCTCAGCAGTCCGCACCGTTTTACGATAATATTGTGAAGCAAACTGCTTTAGTAAAACGAATAAACTTGAATTTGTACATTTCACACAGACGAAGGATGTAAAATATTTATCGTAAGCTGCTAATATATAAAACCGCTCGCTGTATTGCGGGCAACAGGACGTTTTGGGTAAAATACGATCGCCTAAACTTGCTCATTTGGCCATAAAAACATGGATGTAAACAAGGCAGAGCAAATAAACTCACCAGTCGCAAGGTATCTCAAGGTTAGTGCTAACTTCTCTCCTGCTGGGATGCTCTTTCGCATGTTGGTGTCCTGTTTCTGTAAATGTGGCTTAACCATTTCTAAAAGCTCGTCGAAGCAAGTTTGATCCATTCGCAAAAAATTTTTGAAGGCCGCGGCATCTTCTGTGCGAAGCTCTTGGACGAGCGTATTGTACGCTCCAAGGGAGGGATTTCTGCTGATATACGGTTTCGTCCAAAACTTTTGATTTTTCCAGCGCTTTCTGTTTTTTCTTCGGCGATTAACATAAAATAGGACCAAGACACAAGCGGCAACTCTACGTGAGTGCCACTGCACTATGTCGGCCATGTTGCAAATTTAGCATTTGTGTGATTTGACGCGAGTTTGACGTGTGAAGGCACGAGTTTGCCAACATTTTGAAGTTTGCCAACACGAGTTTGTCAACTTTAGTTTGCCGTGTGAAGGCCGCTTAAGATAAAAATACAGAATGATGTTCTCAGCAAGTAACACAGAAAGGTAGTATCACAGATTAATAGATACCTACAGGAATTTTACATGCAAAAAATATCTGATATCAAAATTTCCTATCCCCAAAACGTAAAAGGCTTGAATACCTCAATGCATTGATTGACAACACTGACATGTAATGAGTTATAGAGAAAACAGGAAAAGTAAACAAGATTACAAATTATTACTGACGATGTATTCTCTTTTTTAATCAGCATTTTTCTGAACTCACACACTGCTTGAAAAATTCAAATGAATAATTTTCTGATCCAATGATTGCAACAAAAATTTTGCATATTTATTAAGACCTTACAAAAAGTGTCTTGATCCAAAAAAACAGAGGGTTCAAATTTTCAACCAATGTCCCACCCCCATAATGTATACTGTGAGTACAACCATGAGCTATGCTTAGCAACAGTTTTTGCTTTCTATTACAGGGTTTGCACCCTTTTTCAGAAAGAAATTTCCAGGATTTTTCCAGGACTTTTCCAGGACTCAGATGGATTTTTCAAGGGCTCTAAAATTTACATTAACCCCAACACTCCCAAGATCTCAATGTTAATTCTCCTTACTGCCTTCCATACAATCCATATTTTTTAGTAGAGTTTAACAGTTTTCTAGAACTTTCCAGGACCAGTGGCCTTTTTCCAGGACTTTTCAGCCCTGGAAAATGCCATAATAAAATTCCAGGACTTTCCAGGTTTTCAAGGACCCGTACAAACCCTGTATTATAAATTTCTAGTGTAAGCTACTGACAATGGAGAGGAATTATTGGGTTTTGTAAGTTGACAAGGCAACAAATTACTATAGCAATGTGATCTAACAGGTCAATCATGTCAAGAGGCAGCCCAGCTTTTAAAATGTCATAGTCTTTCAATCTCCCTATCACACTTTCAAGGGGAATTCTAGCATTTGCGACTTGTTTTGTCCTGGCATCATTTTCAAGTGAAAACTGTTTTTTCTTCTTCAAGAAGGGGGAAATGATTAGATTGACCTGACAAGGGAGAAGTAGTTCTTGAATGTTAAATCCCCTATCAGCCAGCACAGTATCCTAGGGTATGAATTTTGACAAGATGCCACTTTCCTTTATGATTCGTTTGTCACTCATGGCACCACCAGCTGCAGATGAAACAAATGAAACAGTTCCCACAGGTGTGCAGGCAACTAACAACTTACATGTTGGTCTTCCCTTGTATAATGAGTAAATTTGTCCATTTGCCAAGGCCAAGGAGGGCCTCTGAATTGGCCCTTCAGTGCAATCAATAATTGCAATAACATTCTTGTATTTTTGGAAACAGTCTGGGTAATAATGTTGAGCTTCTTCCCTAGTTGGCCAATGAATAAGAGGTTCTAGCTCAAGGGCAAGAAGTGGTATCTACATTGACAAGATAGCAGTTATAAGACTTTGTAATGTGCCAAACAAATGACCAAGAAATTCATTGTTCAAATTAAGACGCAGCTTCATAAGTGTCAGAAAAAGTTCATTTTCTGGTGACAGCAATCTTTGTGGGTCAGGTTTTTTCCCTTTATTTTCTTGGTACCTCTTAACAGTATGTGAGTTAAGACCTTTATAATAATGTAGGTAGTCTAATTTGTGCTTCACTTGATCATATGTCCATTCAAACAAAGCATATTAACTGTCCAATCCAGTGTGTAACTTAATTAAATGATCACAATCTTTCAATCTGTCAACTGAATATTTTGCCAACTTGTCTTGCTCTAAAACATCTGTTGCTTCATTCAAAGATTATTTTCAATGCCTGGTTTTCTTTTTGAAGTCTTTCATTTTCCTCATAGACATGTAGAATTTCTTTTCTACACTTAGAGAAGACTGACAGTTACAATTTTCAGTATGTGTGATCGTATTGGAAAGCTTTTGAGTCGAAAGAAAAACTCTCAAAACAATCAGTGTCATGCTTTCCTTTGACCCTTTTAGTGATGGGAGTAGACAGTGTGTGTGTTGCTTTTCTCTTAATAGCCCTTTCCTTGTAGTTGTCACTTTTCTCATAATTGTACCTTTCCTTGTAGTTTTATATACACTTTCATCCTGTTTATCCCCATTAGACCAAGTGTCAATTACTTCAGCAGCATAAACATTTAAAGTTGCTGGCTTATCTGAATCGTATCCACGTAGCCACAGTTCTGGATGAACGTGTTCTCCCAATGGCTTTCCAAACACAAAATGGTTACTGCATACTTCAGTGTACTTTTTACTTTAAATTTTTTGCGACCTATTTGACGTTCCCAAAGCTTAAAATATTTTGGATCCTGGCTATGCCATTGTAACTCGAGCACATGATGTTTCATGACACATATGAAATACAATACAACAAGCTAGGTTATTTTTTTGCCTCTTGCCTGACAGTAATGACTCTCTGCAAACAAGTATGAAACGAAAACGCCACAATTAACTTTCTTCAATACCTTTCAGGATATCTTTATCTGTCATTATCACATTGGTACACTAAGCAGTGGTCTCCTTTAGCCATTTTATTGGGGATATCTTTTGTAAATCTCTCGTAATTACATACCACGCGATGCCATGTTGGATGTTTTTGCCCCATACTCCTTTGTGAAATTAAAATATTCAATATGGCTGTCAATATCCGTGATACGGACTATGTTGCAATTGCCCACGCAAACACATAACAAAATCTCGTAGACTGGCCACTGCCTTTCCATTTGGACCTGGCAGAACCAGTTCTCCCGGGCCGGTCAGTTCAGAAAAATGGAAAGCGCTCTAAGACTGTCAGATGGTGAGACAATAGAAATTCCAAATGTGGTGAGGACGGTTGTGGCATCCCGTCTTACTCATTTGTACCAGTCATACTGCCATGAGTCAGGATTCGAACCCTGTTGAACATCCTCAAGGTAACAAGGACTAATATGCCTAGTTTCACCCCCTGAACATGTTTACATCTTTGATTCTGTGTAAAAGTGAAGAATGATCATCGCAGTTAATTTTCCAATTTAAGCAATTGAAAAGAAGAAGCCTGGAAAAATCAGGGCTTTAAAGTAACCCACGAACTCCGCGAAATACTGGTGCGATGCTTTACCATTGTCTACCAACTAAGCTATAAAGCCACATGTACGTTGGGAGCGAGGCCAATTTATTGAGTTTAGTTGAGAAACTTAATGAATCTATTCTTCGTTTTGTTTTTAACGATTTTAATAATTCGTATGAAAAATTATTACAAGAAGTTAATCAGCCTAGCTTAAGAGCATGCCGCATAAATGATATGCTTATATTAGTTTTTTTAACAATAAATAATGCTGCACCTAGTTATATCTCTGATCTTTTCACTGAGTGCCAAACCAGCATCAGTTTACGAGGAAAGCGCAGACTAGTTATTCCACATGTAAATACAACAAATTATGGTCTTCATTCATTTCTATATGATGCCAGCAAACTATGGAACTTATTGCCAGACAATGTCCGTATGTCCGCTTCTCTTGCTGCCTTCAAAAATACACTACAAACTGTCCATCTGGAAAGTGAGTGCTGTTCTTTTTGTGACCAATATTAATTCTTAAATTACTGGTATATAATATTTGATACTTATATTTATGTAATTATCTATTTATTATATTTATTGATTACTTTAATTATTTTACAGATTTATTTTCTTCAGAGATATTAGCAGTTTTGCTATCAACAAATTTGAAGTTAAATAAAGTCTTTGATTGATTGATGTAACAGAGAACTAACTCTGAAGTGTAAATTTTAGTGCTAATTTAACCCATGAATAACCCACTGGGCATTAGCCCTAGTAAAGGGAATCAGGGAACCACACGAGGTGAAGAAAAAATCTTTTGACATTGGTGGGAATCAAACCCACAACCTCCAGATTAGATCTACCGTTACTCTGCCGACTGAGCTACGAGGTCGATTTAGATGATGAATCCTGGCAAAGAGAAAGT
>CM042746.1:25715192-25716408 GCA_022496165.2 Catalaphyllia jardinei | reverse complement strand
AATCGAACCCACGACCTCCAGATTAGATCTACCGTTACTCTGCCGACTGAGCTACGAGGTCGGACAGAGAAAGTCGGGGTCGATTTAGATGATGAATTGCGGCAAAGAGAAAGTAAGGGTACATATGAATGTTGTGCCGTGTAGCACTATGAGCTACGCTCTCTTTTCTATTTATCGCTTTGTTTCTCGCAATTTGATAGCTAATCTCGTTTCCGTGCGAATTAAAACATATGTTGGGTGTGACAATTGATCAGAACAGAAGTACAGTAAGCTAGGACAAGGATCACTCTTTCCTTACAAAGTCAACGGAAAGGTATGTAATTTCAAAGCTCAGCTGAAATTGTCTTCTACGAAAGTCCGTTCACTCAAATATATATCTGGGAGAGTGGATAGGCTAAAACCAGATCAAGAAATTTTTGTGGTTTGTTTAAGAAAATGTAAATAAGATTTCTGATATACATGTAACTCTACCTTATAGACATTTGTGTGAAATTCAGCCAGTATCAGCCATAATTGTTTTATACCAGTATGTTAGTACAGTGTAAGTTGTGTTAGTCAAAAGTCAAGTATGAAAATTACTTACAGTAAAGCACTGAAGCAAAAAAGGAAATGTGTCAAATTGTCCCAAGATCTGAAAACTAATTATGCTAACTGATAACCATACACAACTTTGTTGACTTCTCTTCTCGAAGAATAGATGTTGTATGAAGACACCATCCCCTAATTGATAATTTTCTTAATTGTCACTACCAGCCTGCTTGACAGTGTATTAAACTAAGGAGAATTCATATGCTGGTAATTCCTGGGAGCCACAGGGTTACTTCTTATATTCTGTTTTGAGTACTTTGGCTGAAAAAGTTAACAAACTGTCTTGCATGGGAATTGAACATAGCCAATCATACAAAGAATATTTCATAGATAGAATTGGCCTGCAAATAATTCAAAATTAAGTAATTTATACAACTCCATCATTCACCTCCATATCGAACTTAACATCTAACCACAGCAACAGTGATGTCTTCACATGTGATGATAACATGATATCTTCAGACATGAAGATAACATGTTTTTGCATGAACCTGGTATTTCACTACTGTTTATATAATAATAGACAATTATACCTTTGGTAGGAATCTGTGGGGGGGGGGATAGTACGAATCTTACAAAAATAAACCAATCAAATTTACATGCTATCGTTACATCATTGTACATAGAA
>CM042746.1:25702692-25710192 GCA_022496165.2 Catalaphyllia jardinei | reverse complement strand
TTATCTATTTTGAATTTTTACTGGTTCACACATCTGCAATTTATACTGAAGCAACTTTCAAACAAGGGATGTTGTTGAGTTGTTATTGTTATTTCATGGCACTATTTTGCAAGAACCTGTGATTATTCACACTGGTTTAATCGTGATAGCCTTTGCGCAAACTCGCATGTGATTTTATTTATTCACACAAGGGCGGAATCAGGCTCCACTTAAGCTTTCCATCAGGACTGGCACATTGAAAAAGAGAAGTATTTGGGCTCAAACCTTTTGCAAAAAAGAAAAAGAACAAAACACGGAAAAAGAAGATCAGTGAAGCACAATCCAACGCCCATGAAGACACGAAAAATTCCACGCCAGCAAACGAAAGTACTACCTTGTTGATTGGAGATTCTATGATAAAATAATATCCAAGGTACACGTTTAGGAAAAGCCGTTGGTCATCGGGTGGTGGTTAAATTGTTCTCCGGTGCCACCACCAAAGCTATGAAGGATTACCTTAAACCTAATTTGGAGCTTTCACCAGACCAAGTGATTCTGCATGTGGGCACTAATGATCTCAAAAGTAAAGAACCACAACAAGTTGCCGGCTCAGTGGTAGATCTTGCCAGACAAATTGAAAACTTATCCGATGCCACAGTAATTTTATCCGAGCTTGTGCAAAGAAGAGACGGATTCAATGAAGCCGTGAAAACAGTTAATAAACAACTGAAATTCTCCTGCCAGCAGAATGGATGGAAATTTATTCAGCATCAAAACATCTCCGAAAAGGAACTTAACAAGGGCGGACTACATCTTAATTTTAAAGGTAATCAACAGTTTTTTAAGAACTTTCAGATGAGTCTAGGTTGTAATGATGTGCTATCCACCGATGCCGTGCCTATTCAAGGTACAAAACGCAATACTGAGGAATCTCATGATCCTACCTCAGTGTTGCCACCTCAACGAGGTTTTAAGTTAGCCTCTAAATATCAATAAATTAGTCACACACATGGATCAACTTAGAATTCTTCTAGCGCATAACGAAATAGATATTTTATCGATTAATGAAACTAAGCTCAATGAAACTACTAGCGACAATGAGGTCAACATCTCTGGCTATGATATAATTCAACGTGATCGAATTACAAATGGTGGAGAAGGAGTGTGTTTCTATGTGAAAAGTTCAATAAATTTTACCATACAAAGTGATTTAAACATGGAGACACTTGAAAATCTATGTCTGGAAATTCAAAAACCTAGATCTAAACCGTTTGTTGTTGCCACATGGTATAGACCACCTGATTTTCCTATTAGTATTTTTTCACCTTTCGAAACTTTAATTGGGAAACTCGATTCCGAAAATATTGAATATTTTCTAATGGGAGACCTTAACTGCGACATGATTGCTACTCGATATGACAATAATACATGCAAATTAATGAATATCACTGATATTTATGGTCTACAGAAACTTATCTCTGAACCAACCAGAATAACTCCGACTTCTGCAACTTTGATTGATGTAATCTATACTAATTGTCCAGATAAAGTTGTGTGTTCCGGGGTTCGTCATATCAGTATTAGCGGTCATAGCATAGTTTTTGCCTATCGAAAATTATCCGTGAATGGAATATCTGGTGGGCACAATGCTATAACCTACAGAAACTTTTGAAAATTTCGGAATGATATTGCATCTCATTGATGGGATCACATATACAATTCAACTGATCCCAATCAAATGTGGCTACAATGGAAATGCTTGTATCTATCTATTGTTAACAAGCATGCTCCCTTGAGGACAATGCGTGTTCGCACGCGTAGTTCCCCATGGATTACATCTGAGCTTAAGAAATGAATGCATGATCAGGATATTCTAAAGATTTAAGCAAGTAAATCAAATGATTCAAATGACTGGTCACTTTTTAAAAAACAATGCAATAAAGTAAATAGCAAAATCAGATTAGCCAAGCAAGCCTATTATCAAAATAGTTTTAACAAGCATACGGGCGATTCTAAAAAGACCTGGCAGACTATTAATGAACTTACTTCACGAAAATCTGGGAAAAAATCGGTGACATCTCTGAAAGTAAATGGAGTATCAATAACAAATCCAACTGTGCTGTCGAACCAATTTAATAATCACTTTGCTACTATCGGTCCAGAACTTGCTAGCAATATTGATTTCTCAAATAGTGATGGTTATCAAAAGTACCTCACTGGCACAGATAAACGGTTTCAGCTCCATCAGACCAGTACAAATGAAGTTCTCTCACTTTTGAATCGTCTGAACAAGTCAAAGGCAGCTGGCCTTGACAAGATATCTGCTAGGCTCATTCGGGAATGTGCTGATCTCATTTGCATTCCTATCCGTGATATTTTTGACCAGTCGATAAGTCAAGGCATATTTCCGGATGACTGGAAATGCACAAAGGTCACCCAACTTTTTGAACAAGGCGATCGGGATGACTTAAACAATTATCGTCCAATTTCGGTGATTTCAGTTATGGCCAAGGTCTTTGAAAGAATCATCTATGATCAATTATATGCCTATCTTGAAGAGCACAATATAATCTGTAAATATCAATCAGAGTTTTGCGCTATTCACTCAACTGTCACGGCTCTCCTTGAGGCCACGGATACGTGGGCGTACAATATTGACCGCGGTAAAATCAACGCCGTTGTTTTCTTAGATCTAAAAAAGCCCTTTGACACAGTTGGCTGTGAGATTCTTTTATCAAAATTAAGCAATTACGGCATATATGGTAACACGCAACAATGGTTTAAGTCGTATTTAGAGAATTGTACTCAAATGTGCTCCATCAATGGATCGCTCTCTCAAAACTGTTTATTAAGTTGCGGTGTACCCCAGGGGACGTTTTTAGGTCCATTATTATTTCTGTTATACATCAACGATCTTCCAAACTGTCTTTTAAATTGTGAGCCGAGGATGTATGCTGATGACACCCACCTTACGTACGCAGGTGATAATGAAGACAATATTCAGTTGCATCTAAATCAAGATTTAGAAAATGTTCACAATTGGCTGAGAGCAAACAAACTTACTCTAAATATGACGGAAAACGAATTTATGCTTATTGGATCTAGGCAGAGGCTAAGTACTCTAACAGAGTCCCCGACATTTGCAATTAATGATTTTGAAGTTAGCCAGGTCACTACTGTAAAATCACTTGGAGTGACCATCGATGACAGACTTGATTAGAATGGCCATATCGAGAAAGTAACAAAGAAAGTCGCTTCTGGTATTGGGGCCATAAAACGAATAAGGCACCTTGTCCCTCAGGCGACCTTACAACTAATATATCAAGCTTTAATACAGCCACACTTTGATTATTGCAACATTGTTTGGGGAAACTGTGGGATAACCTTATGGAATAAGGTTCAAAAGCTACAAAACAGAGCAGCCCGTGTTTTGACCTACTCAAGCTATGACGTAGATGCTGGTCACCTTCTCAGACTTCTAGGGTGGAAAAACCTAGCTTGCCAGCAACAATTTCAAAGAGCTACAATGGTTTACAGGTCTCTGCACGGGTTGGCTCCAAACTATCTTAGTTCTAAATTTGAAAGGCGAGAAGTCGCATATAACCTAAGGGACTCTGAAAATAAACTCAATGTTCCATTACCGCGCACAAACTATTACAAAAACAGCTTCAGCTATAGTGGCGCCATTCTCTGGAACAGTCTTCCTTGTAACTTATTAAGGGAAGCAGAGTCCCTTGGGCAATTTAAACGATTACTCAAAGAACTGTAAGGCACGGCATTCGTGGAAAGCAGCTTTTTTATTTAAATATTTTTATATTAGTATTAGGTATTTTTAAGGCTGACGAATTTTGTACCATGGATAAATAAAGATTTACTACTACCACTGCCACTGCTACTACTACTACTGCCACTCCTCCCGTTGGGTCGCTCTGTGGACATTTTTTCTTGGTAACTCCAAACGGCTATTATTCAGCAACAATATACATAAATAACTTAAAACTTGGCAAAAGCATGGCTAAGTCTAAGGTCTATGTAACTGTAGTTTATGAGCACATTCTGTTTCATTGGGTTTGAGAAATAGTCTGGTGAAGGCAAAAACGCGTCCGCTTGGCACCATTGCTGCCCGTTCGTTTTAGGAAATCGCTTTAAAACCCACAAATAGACCAAATGTTGGCTTTAGGTGTCTTAAACAGGCTTATAGAGCTGCGGCAAGTAACTCTAGTAATTTAAAAAAGAATAGATATTTCATCCCAAAAAGCTCAGTAAAGATATAATGTCCAGTAGGTGTTTCAGGTTATGCGGAAATCGGGAAGCCCTATGTCTACACGTTTTTGACTTTATCCTTCTCTAACTCTATCATTTTACGAGATTTAGAGATGATTTTCACCCCAAATTACATGTATGTATGGGCAATGCTTATGTGAAGTGTGAGCTTAATCGTGTTTATATGGTGCTGTCAGCATGTTTTTTAGTGAGGGATGTTTGATTGTGACAAAATGTCCGCAAAGCGCCACTCCATCAAAGTGTGCTATTTTTGTACTTTTGTAAAAGAAGTTGTCTTAAACCGTTAGAGTTAGCCAGTTATTGTACACCACATTAAAGAATATGTTTTTACATGCTTGTGTACAATGTTTTAAACTACTGGGCCTTAAAGGGAATTTTTTACAAATTTTTTCGAATTTTTTTTATGTCCGCAAAGCGCCACAAAGGGGTGATTTTGGCTAACTCTGGAGAGATGTAGCGCCTTTATATATGAAGGAATTTCCTTGGTTCTTAAGTATGTTTCACAACTGTCTTTGTTCTTTACAACTGTGAACCTTTGGCTAGATCAATAGAAAGACATTTTGCTAATTTACACAGTTTACGACATGTACAAAGGCTGCAATAACAGTAAAATTTCAAAACTTCTTAAAAAAAATTATTTGCATAGTAACTTTTCAAAACTTGTCCAAAACAAAAATCTTTTTAATGCCTTCATATTACAAGCATAACAAAAATTCTGGTTGCAAACGCATTCCACAGATATTTGTTTATGTCACCGATCAACGATGCAAACGTCATTTGCGTCTAATGTTCAAATGCTTATAACTTCGCCTTCTTGAGTTACCTCCTGAAAACTTAATATTTTGCATAAACTGTAATATTTGAGAGCTTGGGCGTGAAACACTGGAACGTTTTTTCGGGGGCATGTTTTTCGTACTTTTTCTGAAAAATGCGATTTTTACTTAATCAGTGACCATTTTTAGCATATTCATATAATGTGAACTAAGTGAGCTTCTAGCTTGATATTTTAAATATTGTTACATGTACGTATTGGTTGGTAAAAGTTGGGCAGAGTGCAAACTTAATTTGTTAACATTTGCAGCGTCAGCAACATTTTTAATGTTATTGTTCAAAGAGCTTCTTATGTCCGCAGAGCGCCATTTGTTGAAGTTGCGCAGGGTGCTTGATAATTATTATACGCAACATAGATACGTAATATAAATCATTTTTTCTAACGCCTAAGTTAACGCGTAGGTGATACTTCCTTGCCTGTAACTCAAACAACCTTAAATCGCCTTTAATTAAATAAATTGGTATAGGGTGTTTATCATCTGTCCGGAAAGCGCCAGTAGAGTAAGAGTTATTTAAGTTGTTACCAGACTTCTCTCAGCTGTACACTAAAGACTCCATCTTTGGTAAGTACACTTTTTTGTTTATGCACATCATTATTCCCTCTTTAAGGTGCTTATAAAATATAAAGTTTGCAATTGTAAGAAAAATCGTTAAGAGAAAATCATAAGGGCCAGCGGCTTCCAATAGAGTGTTCTACTATTCTTGGGGGCTCACGTGGATGCATAATTTAAGATCGATTGTCGTAAATGTTTCTTACTTTTGGAACATGGCACGCGTAAGTAAGCATAATAGGCCCTTTGCAGGATCCAGTCACATGGTATGGAATAAATTACACTGGGACGCAAATGACGCAGTGGGACTTCCAAAACAAAGCAACTCTTACCAGTCCAGCCCGACTTTCCTTTGTTTTCAAAGTCCCACTGCGTCATTTGCGTCCCAGTGTAATTTCTTCTGTACCATGTGACTAGATCCTGCAAAGGGCCTATTATTGTTAATGCCTAAAATTGGCTTGTTCTTTCATTCAAATGACTGTAAAGATATGATCTACCACAAGCGGAGTAAGGATTTATAGAAGGGAGGGCGGGGTCGGAGGTGAGTTAAAGGGGAGTTAATAAAGCTTTCAAGGTGACATGTATCGTATTCATCATTAAACGCGTTGATAGTATAGCTTTTGGGAATCAGTTACAAACATTAAAAACATATCTCTTTTCGCACATTGTTTTAACTTAAAAAAAATATTTTTAAAACTAATGGTTAAAGTGTCGCAACAAAATTACCTATTAGGACATTGCAGCCGAACAAGCGGAAATGGACTGGGTTACAGTAAATCTCGATTCTCCGACAGGGGAGGGGGTTGGGCAGAGCAGGAAAGATTTAGAACCAAAATTACTTTAAAGGATTTCTCCAGTTTTAAACCAGTCATCAAACCAGTAATTGCCTCTTCCCAAAAGGAACCATCTTCGACGGCAATGATTGACGCTCGCGCTATATATATATTTTTTCCTGTCGTTTTTAGCCAAAATCTGCCATTAAAATGCGTGGGTACACGCACATTTTGTGCGGCTCGCGCTGATTCCATGCGAGTAAACATAGAAACTCTTCCAGCACCAAATGTCGAGAATCGCGTCGTAACGATATTTTCTGTGCTGCATTGTTCTGGTTACCAAAATGTTTAACTGGTAATGAACTACTACTTCTTTAACCCTTGGATTTATATTTCCATAAGGACTATACCTTATATCTATTTTCAATTAATAAATGGTGGTCACTCAACTAGTTTAGCTCTTTAGGTATTTTGTAAGTACTTTTCAAAACCTGACATTTTTTCACTACAGCACTAATATCTAATATTAGCTGATAACTGGCCGTTGGAAATTTCCAGGAATGATTATCTACCACTTTTATCTGCATCCGCAGTTCACATTTGACTTATTTGATATATATTTTACGTTAAACAAATACCGTTTCTGATTTTAGATTACCTGAAAGTCAAAAAAATTCTTGTAGCCATATGATGGCACAAGAGCCACCCCCTTCACACCCCAATTGGGGAATTCGAGGCAGAAAAGAAACGGTATACTATTAAGAGCGAGAGCAGGAGATAATTTGAGATTTCAATATAACAAAGAGTAATTTCCCCAATTTATGTTTGGAGGGTGCTATCAATAAATCCATTGTCATATAGCACTGATGATTTGTTTTACCTCAGTTGACTCTTCCTGAGACGTAGACGTAGCTGAGGTGTCTTCAGGTGTGCTCAATACTTCGTACAACTTTTTGGAACCATCCTGAACAGTAAAGAAAGTCAGAATGGACATGTTACTACTGTATATATAAGATGTTAGTATTCCTAAGTACCCTTCATGGTATTAAAGTGTGCTGAGTAGATATTCATCTTGCCATCTA
>CM042746.1:25687795-25695670 GCA_022496165.2 Catalaphyllia jardinei | reverse complement strand
ACATAGTACAACATAGCGCAAAGTAGCATAACATAGTACAACATAGCACAAAGTAGCATAACATAGTACAAAATAGCACAAAGTAGCATAACATAGTACAACATAGCACAAAGTAGCATAACATAGTACAACATAGAGCAACGTATTATAAGATAGTACAACATAGCGCAACGAAGCATAACATAGTACAACATAGCGCAACATAGCATTGATGAATGTGCATCAGATCTACACCATTGTTGATCACTGAAACACACTACAGTGTAACCCTTTAAATAGTGTTAAGAGCAAAAGTGTGTACAGTTAAATAACCTATATACTGTAGGCTTCTCCTTCTTTGATTGGGAAATCATTAACAGAGAGTGAGAGTTGATTTTTAATTGTTACCTGACAGTGTCGTCAATGATTGCGCATGTTGTCTTCTGCACAATTGCCTATTATTAAAACGTACTTTACGCTTAATAGAACCAAACGCAGCTAATTGACGGTTTTATGCCCCATTATTTCTACAAGGCATGTCCAGCTCTCACTTGTTGCGTCGGTTGAGCTCCGTTTGCTGGGGAACTAAATGACGTGACACACTCTGGCATATTTTGGCCACACAAGTGGCCGTTTATTATTGGTAACACATCTAACCAAAACGAACAGTGTTTAAATCTGTACGACACTGTTCCCAGCAAAGGTGAGGGGATACCCGCCAGAGTTTGAGCACGAAGCAAGCGTGATGCAGATGCTCCCAGCCGAAACCAACAGAAATGAGCAGAGAGAGCAAAACATCGATTATACAGCAACAATTTAGATATGGAGAAGCCTTGACCGAAGTCTCCGCAAGATAAGAAGATTAGCCGACAACTATCATGCTATGTCCGAGACGATAACGCACTTGTGGACAGCGTGTGGGACACTTAATACTACAACGGTGTAACCGGTTGAAAACCGGTTAAGTAAATGCTGTACTTAGTGAGTGGTCTATGCGACTGTAACTGTAACAGCCGCATATATAGCTGAAAGTATAGCCTCTGCGTATACCCCAGCGTAATCTTACTAATATTACTAAATGATATTACGAGAGGTATAGCTCCTGCCTGTACCTCGGCGTATAGAGAAACTGATCAAATGAATATAGCTATATCATATGCTATTACGAGAGATATAGCCCCTGCATATACCTCGTATATACCACTATCTAATATGACGAGAGGTATAGCCCCTACATATACCTCATATATATGACTAGATACTGTTACGAGAGGTATAGCTCCTGCACATACCTTGGCGTATACCGAAACTTGTCAAATGAATATAGCTTGTTGTACTAATGGACCCTTTGGGCACCCACAAATTGACCTTAATCGACAGGCGCTAAGTTTGTCATGTTAGTTTTCCGATGGTGGGCGTTCTAACGTTGGAAGGCATTAGACTTCCATTGACCAAACAACCGAATTTGCGCGTCCGACATGCCATTGGCAGCTGCCCACGAAGCCGCACCTATACGAAAGCTGTGTGATTTATACCGTGTGTGGTCTAGATCACAAAACTGTAATGCCCCTTTAAGTGAGCATATGAAATACTCTCTGTTTACTAGAGTGTTATCCGGCCAACAAAATAAAGGACCGGAAGAGCAGCCTCGCAGTGCTAAATATTCCAGCAGACGCGATATGGGGAAAACTGGTTCTTCCCAGTAGACGAGTAAGTCCACTGGGCGCGAAAGATCGCTATGCTTGTAGTGAGTACATGACAATTTTACTGCGTTCGTGTTCCCGTTTTGGTCGTTCATAAAAGTCACTTGATGAATTTGAATTCAATTACTTTGAGACCAGGACGAGTAGTAATTTCACCTACTCTTAAAGCTGCAAAACGGCCAAGGAACAGATAGCTTGAGCCAATTTCCTTTGGAATCTTGAAGGTTGGGTTAGGTCTAAGGCTGCTATTATTCTCTCCAACAAGGGTAACATAACCGGCAATCTAGTGTCGGTGCCGGCCAGACATATTTTAGAATAGCCTCTCAAAATGAGTTGTACATGATCCGATTTCAAGGGGTCCGGACAACCCACCAGCTTATGAACATAGCCGATTGCTGAGATATATGTCAAAACAGTGGTAGGTGAATAACTTTTTTGTACAAATATGCCACAAAGAGAGCTAATGTGGCGGACTTAACTGGAAATCGAACGTGATCAAGACAAAAATATATGTGCTCAAAATCTTTTGAACAGAATCCACGGACGGCGATACGTATTCACTGACAACTGGCTCAAACTAGCTGCGAGCAGGCGGGTTAAACGCAGCTAAATGACGGTTTTAATAATGATGTCATCAGTAAGAAGGCGTAATAGATCCAAAACTATGTTCTTGGCAACTAGAAGAAAGGCCTACAACGTTGGTAAAATCGGCGTTAATTGACCATTATTCCAATTGTTAACATTGAGTTTAAAGACCTTTTTATTTCTCTGAGATCGATGTTTATAAAAGCTCACCATATCTCCCACACAACTATTGATCATCACATTATACCAAAAATTAATAATGAGTGTAACCTTGAGCAATAGATAAAAATAAACTATAAAATGCAGAACCAGAGTAAAGGCGTACGCAGTTAAATAGTCCTGCGTCGTAGATCACATGTACAGTGAATTTGTGAATATAAAAGTCCTGTCTATAGCCACAATAACTGACAACGTCGTTCAGTGAGCGTGCATTAGACTGTGTACACGATTAACGAAACATACTTTACAGTTCTTAAAATGAAACTAAATAACGAGTGTAACTTTAACACAATCGTAAGGTCAGAACATTCCCTTCTTTTGCTGAAAATGTCATAAATGAACGCGCACCTTATTTTTCACACAACTTTTAATCACTGAAAAAGTAATAGTTGACTTTTAGTACCTAGTTAACCTGTAAAGTTATGTTAACAATATAGTTAAGCATAGTTAACTTTTGGTACGTTATGTACAAAAATTTACTTTTAGCATGTAGCTGATGTTTAGTAGGTTTTGTACATCATTGGACATTATGATTATACAAATTCTGACTGTCTGGCCTTGGAGTCCTTTCCAAGGTTTATGTTAAAAAAATAGTTAATTACCTTTTAGTATATCATGTACTAAAGACTTACTTGTAGTATGTATTTTATGTTTTAGTAGATTTTGTATATTATTGGACATTGTGATTATACCTTGGTGTTCTTTTTTAGGCTTATCTTAAGATATTATTGGACATTGTGATTATACCTTGGTGTTCTTTTTTAGGCTTATCTTAAGAAAAAGTTGTTAATAAATAATACACATTTTTATCGGATGACTTCTCTCTTACATCTTCCTGATATAAAACGTAATTAATCATGATCATTCCCCTCCTTATTCGCATCGAAGAATTTCTCTGTCTGAGAAAACACAACTTTACCCATTACATTTAAAACACGTCACTTTCCATTTATTTTCTTCGGGTGTAAGACATCAATTTTGTTATATATTTATATAGTTGAAAACGATAACTTTTAAGTATTTACTTGATAGTTGCAAATGTTTAATTTAACTGGCAGGATTAAAAAAGATATATACATATATCTGGTCATTTCATTTCTCCTCTCCTTATTCACTGGAGCCATTGTTGGGAACAGAAACTGTAGTTGTTCCACGCGTCCCTATAAAATTAATACTATTCACGTTTTTTGTATTTTTGGCGCTTTTGTTGACTTTCATGCTGTAATTTGTACGTTGTGCAAGGAGATATTGTCAAACAACGTTTAGCAAAAGAATGTTGGCTTTTGTTGAAGAACACAGAGTGTTGATCTCTCAACTTACTTTTTTGACTTCTTCTCGGGGAAATTTCATTAAAATTGAGTGTCCTTTATAGTGAGTGATGTGCTTTGCTTTGCGTTGCTTTGCTTTTCTGTACTTTTCTTTTCTTTTAAGTGCGACAAATGTAGTGCCCACTGGCGCAACTGACAAATACGCTTATAACATTTCTATTGCACCTTGAACGACTCTTACACTTCCTTTATGCTCTCCAAACTTCCCGCGCGCATCCATAACTCGATATACGCACGCTAAGCATAAACAAATTCTTAGTTTAAGGACGTTCGCGCCTGAGCATCTCTAGTGCGCACGCTATTCATTAGGCACGCGGGTGCCACGTCACGTATTTCAAGCGTGCGCACTGAGTCAAAACTCAACAAAATATAGAGCTGATGACCTTTGTGTGAAGTATATATGAAAGAATTCATATTTGTACTGCGGTTGTAGATGAAAGTGAAGAGTGATCATCGCAGTAAATTTTCCAATTTAAGCAACTGGTTGCTGTTTGAAGGTCTGTGAATGTTCTCTTTCCGCCTCTTTGTGGCTTGTTCGTTTAGCCCACTAGCGAGTATGTTGTTGAGCACGCTTGCGATTTTTTCAGAGATCGCTGGCCCCGTCACTTCGTCCTCAGTCACTTCAGTGACAAGAGAATCCACCTTACTGTTAGAGGTGGTTGTAGATTCTCCTGTCTTAGGAGAACTGGAATGTGTACCCAAGTCAGATTTGGGTCATTTACTCGGAGGTTCATCAACCTCGTGTTCGCCACTATCACTGGCACTTTCGACCGGGGCATCCTCATCCTCGTCGTACAAGAGTGAAGCTTCATGAGCTTCTTGTAGTGTTTTTACCACAGGTGCCATATCTTGCACGAGCCCCATCAAGAGGTCAATCTTGTTGTGGAGCGTGGTTTCTTCATTCGAAGGCCTAGACGTAACTTTCAAGCTTGAATTCCCGCCGCAATCAGCGGCAGTCTTGGACGCGGACTGTTTCCTTGTCCCCGAGTCCTTGCTTCCTCGAGAACTCTCCGGCGGAGAAGAGGATGAATCTTTCGTCAAATTCTGCGAATTTGACGTGGTTGTGTTTGACCCAGAGGTCGCACTGAGTATGCCATCGAGAACGCCGGAGCCCGACGTAGGCATACTGTAATTTACTAAAATTACGGCAGAGAAAACTTTTGCTACGCAAAAATAATCTGCCTGGGTAGGTTTACTACCTTTCCTCTCAGTTTTGAAGTGAAAACGGACGTATCTGATGGTAGGATGAAGGAACTGAACACCAGATTGTCCTGTGCTAAAAGACCAGCATGGCCAATATGGCGACGCAAGCACAAAATTGACTGGCTACACGCATGCGCTATCTCATGGAATCTCTGCTGCGATGACCTGGTAGAATACTCTTTAAGGCCTCTAACACTGTCAAATAATGGCACTTCTCGAAGGAAATATGATTGTGAGCTGTTCTTGTTTTTCTCTTAAAACACGTAAACAAATATTTACGGTGGAAGTTGAAGTCATGCTGGCCGTCGCAAATTTAACTTTTTAGGAAGCTTAAGAAATCCAGGACGGCAACGGCAGCGGCAACGTCGCCAAACAAAAGAATGAGTAATTAATTACAATAGCTGTACATGTGTGTCATAATTCTTGGTACATTTCTTTGCCGTCCTCAGCAAAACAAGAACTGAAATGACCAAGTTCTGAGTTGTCTGGAGAACGTGAACTACGACGACTAATATTTTGAAATTTTTATTTTAGATTTATCGTTGTGTCCTAGATTCAGTGACAAAGATAAAGTAAATGACTTTAGGGTACCGCGAGATCGTACGTAAAATATAAGTTCATTTTTCGACATTGCCTCAACTGCAGCAATGAAGACCAATTTGAAACTACCCATACTGCCTTGCGGTCTTGGCTTATGGGATGTTTGCTTTTCTTTTGACGTTTTTTGAAATAGCTGTATGTAAAAAAACTGAGATAATAATTACTCACAAATGTATCTCCATTCTAGACTTAGAATCTTTTTTTATAAAGCCAACCAGAACCTTATAGTACACATATCTTACCTTCAACCCTTATCTGGTGAGAAGGTTTTGTGGAAGGGGAATGTGTCAGACTTCTGAGAACAACTTCTCAAGACCTCCTGAAATTTAAACCACACCTCAGGGTACAAGGTTGTCCTTGAAACAAATAAACAAAGGCGATACTTTCAAAAGTGCATTATCTTAAAACTATGTACTGATGCCTTTGCCATTTAAGAATCTTATACATGAACTTCCCGAACCTCACAAAGTGACCCTCTTGCATAAATCTGATAGTCCAAAATTCTCTGGAATGTCTTCATAGCTTATTCCATAGAATCCTGTTTTATTAGTATTTTGTAATATTGTTTGTAGTGTCGAAGGCTTGTACAAAAAAACAGCGGGACATTTTGTTTTCTTAAGGCAGCTGGGCTTATAACCTTTTTATGCATTGGTTGTAGAGTAACACTAACTTTCAATGGCCAATTATGTATTTGTGCTCACCTGACAAGTACCAATAATTATAACGATATAATTTGCAGATGGATGGTGCAGCTGTACTGTATGCCAGTGACAGTGCACTGGAACAAATATTTTCAAAACGTTTTACCAGTTGAGCATTATGGGTGCATTCCTAGGTCCTCAGAGCGTTCCTGAACCCGTCCTGTTGTGGGACTTGCTAAATCACGTTAGCGAAAGAGAAGCTAAGGTTATGTCATTGGCTATGTCTGCAACTGAAAAGGAGAGCATCACAGATGAGCAGGAGGATATCTTGTTTTCAGTTTTTGCAAGATTTGCACTGAGGATTGCCCCTCTTTGGGGGGAAAGTCTAAAAGATCAGCTGATTAAGCTTGACCGATTCATTTTTGTTCTGAGACCCCTGTGCATCTTGCAATGGATGGTAGATGGGGTCCCCAAGGATCATGTAAGATGAACTGTGGTCTCAGTTAAATCCATCGGACTTTGAAAGTCTGTACGAATCACTTAAGCCGAGTGTACCCAGGGTGCTACAGAGTCTCCGTACCGAAAGTGATCTCAGGCCAGAAGAGGAGGTTGCCTTTTACTACCTTAAAGATTTTGTGGGCAATATGGATCAAGAGCTCTTGGAAAGGTTCCTAAGCTTTGTCACAGAGAGACCATCTGCATCTTTAAGTCCAATTACCGTGTCTTTTAATCGTGCTGAAGGTCTTGCACGCACTCCTAAAGCATCAACTTGCTCAAATTGCTTAGCTTAACCTTGAGCAAATTCAACAAGGAATTCACAAATATTCTTTTAAGTAGCGAGGCATTTGAAATGCACTCTATTTAAAATTAAATATCAGCATTTCGTAGAACACGTGAACGCAGCAAGGACTTGCTCAGGAGATCAACTTTGATTTATGTTTATTCAGGTAGAGCTTGCTCTACCGATGCTTAAGCCAACTGAATGACTCGGTTACCTAGAAACAACGTAAAGCATCTATAATACATGCTATGATTGATTGAACTAGTCCAGTTGAGGTAGTAACCAGAACCTAGTGATGGTGGCCCTTTGATATCCCAAACCTGCGGATTGGTTTCTAACTTGTGAACTAATAGAATTGACTTCAGAAAGGGCGATAATTTAAAGTGCATAGTCGCGTTATTTTTAATACCAATCACTGTTGTGGCTGTATAGAGTGCACTGTAAGTTTTGTTAGCAAGTTACAAAAGGAACACACATGCTCGTGAATATTTTGGTAAACTTAGTTTTATTCATAGTCCATGAGCCAAACCCTGAAATGCGGCTAAAAATTGATTTTCGTAGCACCCCCTGTAAGACATAGTGAAATTGGTCTCAAATTAAAGCTTATTGTCCATATTTTAATAATCCACCTGTTACTTTTTATGTAACCTGTGCTTACGTGAGGAAAACAACTCTTTCTGAGGGTGTGGGTGGTACAACATTTTGGCAGAAATGCATTTAAGGATTTAAAACAGCAAATATCTCAAATACTGTTGATCCAATGTAGAGGAATCTGGCAGTAAGTTTACTTTACGTGAAGTGCTGTACACTTCTTTGTCTTAATGTTATTAAGGTGT
>CM042746.1:25658918-25674256 GCA_022496165.2 Catalaphyllia jardinei | reverse complement strand
GCTTAAGGAAGGCCTATTGAGAGTTGGATGTCGACTAGTTAATGCACCCCTCGGTGACAAAAGGAAGCATCCTGTTTTCCTCCCATACCAGAATCATGTGACTGACCTCATTATTAAGCAGTGTCATGAAAACCTGGGTCATTTGGGCCAAGAATCTGTTCTGTCATCCTTGAGAGAGACGGTTTGGATTGTGAAAGGGAGATTGGCAGTGTGGCATGTTTTAAGAAGATGCATGACCTGTCAACAGCAGAGAAATGCACGCCCTGGGTAACAGTTCATGGCAGATTTACCAAAAGTGAGGCTTGTACCTGGGAAGCCACCTTTCACTTATGTCGGTGTTGATTATTTTGGA
This sequence comes from Catalaphyllia jardinei, assembly GCA_022496165.2. Lineage (NCBI taxonomy): Eukaryota > Metazoa > Cnidaria > Anthozoa > Scleractinia > Caryophylliidae > Catalaphyllia > Catalaphyllia jardinei. The sequence continues at coordinate 25,673,904 of CM042746.1, read as the reverse complement.
CCACTAAGAAAGATCCTGTGTCAAGAGATATGGCTGTCTCTTTACCTGTTTAACAATGCGTGCTAAGAACATCGACATAGCCCACTCCTTAGACACTGACTCAATGATTAATGCCCTTAGAAGATTCATCAGCATTCGTGGCTATCCAGAATAAATAAGGAGCGACCAAGGTAGTAACTTCACAAAGGCAGACAAGGAGCTGAAATAAGCTATCGAAGAGTGGAATGAACACAAGTTCAACAATTTCTGCAGACAGAAAAGGATTGAATGGGTTTTCAATCCACCCTCAGCGAGCCACATGGGTGGTGCATGGGAGCAGATGATACGTTCTGTGAGACAGATCTTGAAGGCCATTCTAAAAGAGCAGTTAGTCTCTGATAAAGTATTTTCAACTGTGATGGCAGAGGTGGTGAACATTTTAAATTCCAGAACCTGTTACTCGGAACAGGATAAAGATAAAGATGACCTCAGCTGTAGATGTGCTTGGAGGCAAGTTCAGTATTTAGCCAATTTGTTCTGGCTCAGATGGACACAAGAATACCTTCCAAGCTTGTTAGAAAGGAAGAAGTGGAACATGCTAAGAAGAAACTTGGAGGGTGGTGATTTAGTCTTGTTGGCAGACGAGTCCTTCCCCAGAGACAAATGGCCGCTTGGACGAGTCACAAAGGTCATGCCTCGGCGAGACGGATTAGTGCACACAGTGAGAGTGGCAATTATTGTTTAAATGGCAGTGATCGATTATTGTTGATATTCATATTTCTGCCAATATAACACCAACCTCTATCCCCTACCCCTTTAGCATTGGAAAATGGTTAGTTATTAATGGATTTTTATGGTTGGCAAAAGCCATGATTTTCAGTTTGGGCATAACTCCTTAGGACAGAACTGGTTAAAACTAACTACCTTGGGCGCCACAGCTTTACCAAATTAAAGTTAGCCATTTTAAAATGTTATTTTGAAAGTTCCAGGTATAAACTACAAAAGTGAATTGCACTCTTTTTCGACATTAGAATTTCATAAGTTCACTGTTTAAGATAGATTAGATTTCATTTTAAGGATTGAATTATTCAATAAAGCCAACAAGACAGTCTCTAAATTCCCTATTGGTAGCTTTAAATTTATCTTGAAACTTAAAGGAGATAGTGGTGTAACTGAAAAGCTTTCTCCAATGAGCAGGCTTCCTTATGTGATTGGTCTTTTTCATGTATTGAAAATATTGCTGGTATTCTTCTCCTACAGCATTTTTAACCAATTGATCATGGGCATTTGTTATTTCCTTTTTTGGGTACTAGAAGTGATAAGTTGATTGCTCCCCTATGCAACTTAGGCAAGTAAAACAGAGCATCTGGCTGCCCAGATATTGTATCACATCTTGGCTCCCAAATTCGATGAGTGTTCCAGTGTTCACATACCTTATCCAAATCATTTTGAAGTAACTCTGCGAAACAAAGGCACAAGCATTTGGTCTCCAAAGGATCAATAGTGTTTAGGTGGTTTTGATGAATCAGATCTTGAAAAACATTAATCTAACATGTTGAATTATTTTGCCCATAAAACGACCATTAACCCTCTGTACACTGGTTTCTTGGCAAAGAAACAAAGTGATGAGCAAGCTCATCATCACAAAAAAAGCGTAAATGGCATGCATTGTTCTGTCCTCAGTTCCTAAATCAGTGTCAAGCTTAACCAGACACCCTTCATACTGCTCAACACCATCTAGAAAATAGGATGCTACATTACCAGGAAACTGTGTGGTTTCAATTTGTCTTAACCATCAACCTGCCAAACTGCATTTGACCCTGCATTGTGGTATACCCTTCTTGTCAAATGGTGTGCCCACCTGAATTCCCACCCTTTAGGATCCAAATACTGCATTAATTAATTTGTGTACAACAAACAGGAAACTTAGATTTCACAGCATTGCAGGGTATCCCAAATAATGCCTACACCCTACCAAACAATCAGGCACATCAAGAAGTTGTCTTTCTTCTTCTTTGATCTCGTCCATGTCATAGCTTGGTGTTCTCCTATTTTGAAAGGAACTGTATAATTTCCATGTACTGAAAACCTCGAACAAAGTAGTACCTGATTAGACCTTTAAGATCCTCATCCTCCACCTTTGAACTTGCACCCAAACTCCCTCTGTCTTAGGACTTCAATTTCATAAGAAAGTGCTGTCATTGGCTTAACAAGTTGTCGCTACTGAGAGAATTCTGTCAGATTGGAAAAAGTTGTCACGACTCAGAAGAATTGAGTCATGAGAATTTTGTCGTGGATAAAAATAATTTGTCATAGATAAAAATGATTTAGTCATGGATAAACAGTTTGTCATGAATAACTACTATCTTGCCTTGGATAAAAAGAGTTTTGTAAAGGATAAAAGAGAAGTCTGTCAGGGATAAAAAAATGTCATGGATAAAAGAAATTTTGTCACAGATGACAATAATTTTGTCATGGATAAAATTATTTTGTCATGAATCAAAAGAATTATGTCATGGATAAAAGTAATTTTGTCATGGATAAAAAGAATTTTGTCATGGATAAAAAAGAAGTTTGTCATGGCAGGTGTGGGCCACTGAGTGACGAAATAGCTTAAATCATAGACGGTTTTTCCTCATATGCACCATATACACCATCAACGTCAGCTGATGTACAAGGCAACCCACGCTCTGGAATGAGGGTTTAGAGAAGGAACAATTTCCAGCAACAAAGCAGAGGAGGAAAGGGAGGCTTAAAGACTGAAGGACAACCTATATTCCAGAGTTTTGGAAAGTTCAGAGAAGAGGTCGCAGAAAAAACTACAATAATCGATTAAGGCAGTGCTAGAGAGACTGCATGCCCTCAAGTCCTTGCAGGGGACAGTGCTTTCTATATTTCTACACTTTTGCACAGGGAGTGATCATCTGTGACTCAATAAGAATTTGTTTCTCTTAATTAGAAGGGCTCCAGAGATGCCGTGTAGTTCATACTTGCATTCTCATTCTGGGGCTTCCTACATCATAGAAATATTCCCAGCTCTTGCTGAAGAGTTTGGGGAGTTCAGAGAGATCGCAGAAAAAGCGACAACAATCGATTAAGGCAGTGCTAGAGAGACTGCATGCCCTCGTTTTCAATTTGTCAAAAAAAAAAAACAACACTCAAGCACAGTTTTAAGCTTGTATGGAAATATTTTTCTTCTTAGTGTACATGATGTATTGCATTCTGACATTTCATATTAAAGTAAAAATATTTTCTCGCCCTCAAAGAAAACAAAACTACTTACCCTCAAATGATTTCAGCAAAGAAGATATTTAAGCTGTTCCAAGGAGAACAATCAATGGATGCTGAACTTCAGTCTCAACCATTTAAAGAAATTTGTCAAGTCCTTGCAGGGGAAGGTGCTTTCTATACTTCTACACTTTTGCGCCGGTAGTGATGTGATCATCTGTGACTCAATAAGAACTTGTTTCTCTTCATTAGAAGGGCTCCAGGGATGCCCTGTAGTTCATACTTGCATTCTCATTCTGGGCTTCCTACATCATACAAATATTTCCCAGCTCTTGCTGGAGATTTAAATATTTTGAAGGAGAGCCAGCCATGATCATTTGACATAGTTTAACAGCAAAAGCACTGGCAAAAATTTGTTGTTTTACAATGATATTAATCCACAATGTTCAGAAAGTCCAAAGCAGTAACTACATTGGGGTCCGCAACCTTCCACAACAAGTTGGGAAAAAAGGCAACAACAAAGTCAGGAAAAAGCTGCAAAAAAAGTTGGGGAAAAAAGTCGAGAAAAAAATCAGGAAAAAGTCAGAAAAAAATGAGAACACAGGAAAAAAGTCATGAAAAAAGACAGAACGTGACCAAAACTTCAAGGGAGATGCAAAATCAAAAGTGTAATTTAAGGGGACTTAATGGGCTCCATACAAAGGAGATTCCTGTTCCCTCAAATTCAGAAACGGATGCCTTATAGGTTAAACTTAGTATGTCGTGTCCAGCCCATTTCTTTGAGCTTAATACCCATGTATGCAGACAGCTACAGTGTTATCCTGCTTAAGGACCACCCCGTTAATACGACCACCTCGTTATTACGGCCACTTATTCTGACCCGAAAAAATGCTTAAGCTGTCATTTTCTTATTTAAAGAACGCCTTTAATATGACCAATTTTCCATGGCCTAAAGGTGGTCGCATCAGCGGGGTTCCACTGTATATACTCAAAAGTCACTGTGTGCCCACAATTAGTGATCTATTTGATAAATATCTCAATTTGAGTTATACTGAGCTATTGAAAACTTGTCATGAGGTGGACATGGAGATAGCAAAGGAACAAATCATACAAGTTGAGAGAGATACTGTTACACAGGCAAATGGCAACAGTTTCTCCAGACATAGAGCTGGAAGAATCAGGGCCTTCCAGAGTAAGGCAGAACGTCAGACAAATTCAACCATGCCATTCCGCCAGTCACTCATCCAGTCTATCTGCTATCCTGACTTTACATTAACTTGCCATTCTAATGGTGGCATTCTGAAAGCTCATCTGCAGTTACTCCATGCTGATTGGATGCTAAGGAATGCATCTAATCAGGGTGATGGAGCAAACAGCATGACAGTTGCTCCTCAGGACACAAAATCCCAGCCACGGATGCTGCTTGCTTCACAAACTGCATTTCTCAAAAATTATTTGGTGGTTAGCACTTGGATTTTAAAGGGATCTTCATTTAATTGCCAGGAGAAGAAGCATCAACCTTTCAGTTTATCTGGTGCTTGATTTGCAAGCAAGGGCAATTCAAATGTCTGGGTCAAAATCTGCTTGATGCTGGAATGGTCGAAAATGAGCTTTCCACCCTTGACTCTAGACTGCAAAACAGTTGTTTTTGGACATTTTGGAAGGTCCGAAGGGCCGTAAGCCAGATCCTCGAGTGTGAAGTGCACAAGCCTCGCACGCCCACTCTGTAAAATGTAGGATGTGCCCTTTTCTAAAGAAAAGTCAGATGAATCAGTCAACACTGAAAAAACCCATCTCGGGTAGAGGAAAAAAAACAAAAAAATCGACAGTGTCGAACAATTGCAAATTGTGTGGTTGTTGTTTTAAAACATAGTTTCGAAATTTTAAGACTGGATGGATAACAATCGAAACCATTTTTACTGTGCCACAGGGAAAGAGAAAGAGAAAGAGAAAGACGTTGCCAGGGCTGGCCGAAGTATTCCGAGCCAATCTGTCCCTTCACCGTGAAGAAAAGAACTTGTTTTCTTCAAACGTCCGCTCACCTTGAGGAATTGCACTGCCATGCTTTCACAGATTAAAGAGAAATTAAGTAAGCCAAATCCAGCTTTAACCATAGCTGCTGACAACAACCCCGCAAATGGAGAGCAGGAGGTTTTGCAAATGAAGAAAACTAGTAAATTCCCGCATTATTCACAGAACAAAAAGTGTTTGTGTGTATCAACACAGCAAGTGCCATAATTTCCCAAACAGCTATTAACAGCCATTAACAGAGTCTAGTGCTTGCTGATCTTTAACAACTGACCACGAAGTGTTGGAAGACAAGGAAAATTCTCTCTCAGAACTTCCTGCAACAAAACACGTCCCACAATGAAAAATTCGAAAATTCAGTTGTTATTGAAGTTAATTATGCCAATTCCACGAAGAGATCTTAATATAAAGGCAGCGAGATTGGAAATTTGCTCAAGTACATCACATGCAAGGAATGGAAAGCAGTATTGAAGATAATTTTTAAAATGAAGAAATTTCAAAACCTTTTGCCTTGGCATTGCGCAAAAAGTGAAATATTTGGGTCTGAATACGCTTGAATACGGATCGGCGCACGCCGCATATACCACAGTGTTCTGACGTATTCGATTACGGCTGACTTGAGATACACCTGGAATATTGTATTAGAATCCGGCCTGTTTTTCCGTATTCAAATTGAATACTCGTGAATGACTCGAAGTGCTGATAAATCATACGGGCTACATTTTGGTAGATTAATGATGCATTAGATTTTCTTCCAAGATATAGAGATCATTTATGACTCGAACATTTTCGAATACTCCAAGTTGTTTGAGAGTTTGCGACTGGAACACGAGATGCACAATGCCACTACTGACGTGTCTTCGAATACTAATGAATATGTCGGGTATGCTCTAATTTTCGAGAATTGCACGCCACGAATACGAATAGACAAAGATGTTTTGCGTCGCCAAGCAGCGCAGGTAGTATATATACACTAGCGTGTAGTTCAGTCAGACAACGCGCTAGTGTTTCGAAGCGTGCGACTGGAACACTAGACTCATGCGAAGTATGAAACGTATTCATGTTCGAATACTGACGCATACGTGAGGTTTTAACAGTATTCTGACCGACACACTTAAAGTGTTCTGTAGCGTTCGACTGGAACACGAGAAGCGCGTTTAGCATGAAACGTGTTCATGATCAATTAATGGCACAAAGGTGAGGTTTTAAAGTATTCTAAATTTTCTGTGTTTGACTGGAACACGAGACTCAAAGTTTGAAACCTGTTCAAGATTGAATACTGACGCCAACGTGAAGTACTGAGGACCCATACCAAAGCTTGTATATCACCAAAGCTGTGCAAAACTGAGGCGCAACACACGTTTTAATTCCTTTATCGATTGCTTGGATTCCTAACAAAACCCACCCAAAAGAAAAATTATTGGGCAATATGAATGTTATCCCAAGAAAACGTAAACAACTACCATGATTCCATCTTCATTCCATTTCAAATGATACGTTATTTATAAATAAAGAAACTATGGAGGAATTTACATTAACAAGACCCGATGTTATGAAAATGTATAAGGTACCATCTGAGAAGCCAAATTTAAAACAACACTATAGCATTTTGCATGCAAACTTTATATCTAGATACTACTTTGTAATGAAAAGGCATAATGAACCATTTGGGAAGAAAAGCCTTAAAAAACACTATAAAAAATCTAGATCTTAAAAGAGACACTAACATTTTTTGCAAACTTTGTAACTAGATGTTGCTATGTTATGAAAAGGCATAATGAAGCATTTGAGAAGCAAATCTAAAAAAAACACTTCTATAACACTTTGCATGAAACTTTATGACTAGGTGTTATGTTATGAAAAAGCATAAGGAACCATCTGAGAGGCAAAGCCTTAAAACACAATATAACATTTTGTATGCAACTATAACTAGATCTTCCTGTGTTATAAAAAAGCGTAATAAAGCATTTGAGAGGCAAAGCCTCAAAAAAACACTAACATTTGCTATGCAAACTTTTGAACTAGATGCTGCTAAGTGGCAACATGACTGGCTCTTATAAGTATTTTCAACAAGAACTATATGTATTAATAAAATGTAATAATAAATCATTTTATTCAATTTACTTAATTTTCTAAGAACTATTCGTATTTAAACTACTCAGAGTCACTTTGGATGGTGCACCTCTGTCTCCTAGGAGAGCGTGGTGCATGTCTATGTTCCCTTCTATGCATGCCTTTATCACCTCTACATGTATGCATAATAGTGACTGGTGTTGAATGCTGCTCGGGGGTTGGCCTGTGGCTGCTCCTTTCATCCTCCTCCACCTCCTCCACCAAGTGTTCGCCTCCTCTATTTACTGTTTAAATTTAGGAATTTAATAATATAATATAATATTTAGATGCTGGTGGCTGCTTTTCAGCAAGTTTTGAATTTTGGCAGATGCCAACAAGAACTTTCATCCACACACTAACACATATTTTATTGTTTATTAAGTTGTCAAATCGAAACCAGGAGCTCCTAGACGAGGGAACTCCTACTTGTAGTTTGAAGTTTTACCATGCATGTATTTTTGACAATAAGTTATCAAGTTGAACTCAATTTAAATTGTACCACTGTCTTGTATTTCTGGAGGACTAGTCTGCTAAACTCCAAATGTTTGATAAAAAATTAAGCAACATTTGATACCCAGGTTTTGACACATTCATGCTTACGTCAACTGTACATGTAGATACAACCAGTCATACTGTACGCCAAATTGCAAGTGCAAGGGAAGATGCAATTTACCCTACATGTAGATGCACTAAAGGAGCATTTTTATCACTTAAAACATCAAGTATTTCACTAACCTTGAGAACATAACTGCACTACAGTGCAAAGAATTCTGAACAGTTTCACCCAGTTAGAATGTCAGCTACAGTACAAGTGCCTGCAACCTGAAGATTTAAATATGGCAAATCGTTAGCTACATGTACACCTATGAATGACACAACAACATACACATGCATTGTCCAGTGTGCAAAGAAAGACCTCTACAGTTCGGGTTGATGGAGTTTGCAATCAGGCTCATGGATTCGGTCTGTAACTTGCTGAATAGGCAAGTGAAGTCTCTTACAAATATTAGCCTAAGAAGAAATTCAAATTGCACAATTACTGTGAGATGAACTTTTGTCTGGGGGGGAGTAAAATGATTTCTGGGCTGGCACATTAGAGTCATAACTTGCCTAAAGAGCAATTTCTTTGCACCATGATTATTTGAATGTGTTTTTAAAAGTAAGATGACACATGCACAGAATAAACTAAAATGTTGCAACAGGTCATTAACATGTAGAGAGTATTGGTGTTTTCATTTAAACATGAGCACAAATGATATCCATGTAACTTCATGCTTAGTTTCTGAGATGAGAAAGACTACATGCAGTGGTTACCACACTGGATCCCTGGGCCAGGTTGTTCAAAGCCCAATTAAGCTAGCCCAGGATAAGTGAGAATTTTGAATTCAGTTTAAATTTGTAACTTTTCAGTGAGGTTTTCTTTTTATATTGCTTATCCTTTAGTGTTAAGTTTTCATAATCTGAAACTACCCAAAACAAACAGAGTGAAAAATACATACAAGAAAAATTAATACTTCAGTTAACTTTTAATCTTGGTTAGCATTAACTGGCTTTCATACAAACCAGCCCAGATTAAAGAACAAGTTCAAGACCTGACCAAGGTCACTGTTTTGAAAGTTCTTACATGTATTCAGAAAAATTAGCGTCCCATGAAACTAACAGAAAATTTAATTGTGCATGATCATTCATGGCAGTGTCCGTCCAATACTCTAATGGAGAATATTGGAATGGCAATGGAGTGCCGGTGATCTGGTTGGATGATATTTGTTATTGGCCTTCTGTACTAACTTTATTGTAGTCATGTACTATTAGTATACATGGGTACTGGCAGATTTCATGATGGAAGGTAATCCCTGGCTGGACTGCTATAACACCCAGGAAGGACGCACAGTTGAAGACACTTACAGACACATAAATACAACATGGATTATTTAGCAAAGCAGGCCAGAATAAGCTCTGGTGGTGTGGGAGGCCTGGACCAAAGGAGATTATACTTTTTTAGCCATGGTTTATCTAGTATGTATTTTCATGCAGGATCACGTATACTAAACACAACTGGTAGTCAGGAGTCCATCAGTACCCTTGATTGATACCCTCAATTGACTCTTCATTGGCACTTTGGTTGACACTCAATCATTACAATTGACATCTCGGTCGAGAGTGAACTATTTTCAATCAATGCATATGAGTTGGTTGACACTCGGCTGACTATGGACCGAATGTTGATCAATTTTTAGTCAAGATATCAATCAAGTGTCGATTGACACCAGCCCACAATGCCTCTACTACACATGATTATTCATGCATAGAATTGTTTAAAATATTGTATTATTATTGTTATTATTGTTGTCATTATTGCTGCATTAATACTATTATGCATGACTGCACTGTAAGTATTTGTGTATGATAATACATAAAAATCTCTCTTTACAGGTTGTTCTGACAAGACAACATTCTTAGGGATAAAATGAGCTGTAAATGTACTTTAAGCATGTTAAGAGCTCTTTTCTATGTAATCTCCTTTACTAAAAATGATATGAGGATGTCTATAATTTCAACAACCTTTAATGATTTTGAGTGTATGTTGTAGAAAGCAGATTGAGACATCAAGATTATGAACTTTAGGCTACAGCTTACCTGGACGTGGTTAACGTTTTCAGCAGTCATGATTTCTGCTCCAGATGGGTTGTTCAAAGTCACAATAGCATGTTGTATAGACCAAGGAGGAAGGCTATTCATCTCCTGGTGTCTGAAATAGTTCTTTGTAGCATGATACTGTATTCAGTTTGCCGCTGAATTCCATGTGAATTCCTTCCAGTCCTCCCAAATGAAAACAAAGACTCGCTCGATTGATTGTCACACGCAGTCCTCTCTAAATGGGGTTTCCTTCGTCTTATTAAGTTTCTTCAAACTCCACTTCTTACCGCTTGTTGACCTACTGAACTGAGATCTCTTGCCTCAAGAACTAAGGTAGTTCTAACCGATCGCAAAACTGAAAAGGTAAACTGTCTTCAACGAATCTTCACACCTTTCAAATGTGGTGGTAAGTCGGCAAAATCAAAGAATTTTGATAACATACGTCATGTACGGGTCCCTGTTTGGTCTTACCACGGCTGACCCAGTTTCTCGTGCTTCGAGCTTGCCTGGTTGAGACTGAAATCGAAGCGCCTGAGGAAGACGGAGTGATAGGTTCATTTTCGTCTCATGATTGCTCAAACACATTATCCTGCCGATTCCTAGGTCTGCTTATGATCACGTTTTACCTTGATACATAGAAATTAAGAGAAAACACTGACCAGGCCCCATTTGTTCAAAGGCTGAATAACGCTATCCAGCGGATAAATCACTAACCATCGGATACAGTATGTTGCCCAGTATCCAGACACTTCAGTTTAGAAATGTTGTAACTTTCTTTCCTTAGTCACAAGAGTTCTGAAATTTGGCCCAGAAACAATCTATTTAGTCTGTAATATGACAAAAAAAGATTTCAGTTTTTTACCTTCGTATCCGTCGTGAAATTAATACTTTTACAGAGCTCCAATGTTGCCCAGTAACCGGACACTACAAGAACAACGTAATTAAACATAAATACAACAACATCTTTATTCCTTACATTTAAATATACAAATATCACACCACCTGCAAATAGCAAGGCTAATCGAGGCAGGTGGTGTGTGGATGGCTTAAGATTTATTACGAATAGTTAAAGTGAAAAAGTACCATATTTAAATTTGCACAGGAAAGCAACTTTTAAGCCCATCTTGCTCTTTCAAAGTAGTCTGGCCTCCAATTCCAAAAATATAAATCGAGAGATTTGTATGAGAATTCTTGGCTCGACCATTATCACTTCTGGTTATAGTCATTTTACGAAATGCAGTCATGCTAAACAAACAAGATATTTCGCCTTGGTGAGTTGCGCCTCCATGTAGGTCAGTGAGATGTAAGGAATGTTCTGCTGCAGAAATTCTTTTAACGCTTAATGTAAACATAAAATATTGTAGTCGGAAGTGATCAAAACGTTATTTAGCCTTCTGTTATTGATGCCATTACTCGAAGATTAAAGAAGCGTAAATGTGCATTATGACGAGAATAGGCGATCTGTAAAGCATCAGATGTGTTATTGGTCTTTTCACGATCCCTAAAGCATCGTAAAGATGTGTTGTAGTGTTTAACTAAGTCTACGAGTCCTCAGCTTCTTGGTTGGCTATAAATGATCAACTGAAAGGTTCCAAGTGAAAACAAAGGAGCAGTTAGTAAATGATCAGGGGCTAGTTTTGTTTGAGTTGAGTTGCGGTAAGAGATTCGTGAACGCAAGCTGGGCGTGTTGCAAGCAGAAAAGCAGAAGGTCATATGTAAATTTCGTTCTGGTTTGGAAACAAACCTTGAGAAACTGCTTCTTTGTTTACAAGTTTTTATGATTGCGGCGTGATCAAATGAAACTTTTGCGCCAACTAAAACGCCCTTCAGTGATTTTTCCTTCCTGTAAGCTACAATTGGTGGCTGGTTAAAGATTTTTGCAAGTCTACGTTGCTATGGAATGATATGCCAAGTCACGTTCCTGATCTCAGACATGCGGAGTGTCGCGGAATTTCACAGCCACGTAAATTCCACGAAATTATTACTCATTTCATTGATACCTTTGCACAATGCATAAAGGAATGTACAGATGCATTATGGATATCTTTACACAATAGCATTAAGAAGCGTAATAAAGATGCGTTATTTATGTATTTGCGGAAAACTAAATACCTGTACGAAATCTGCAAAGAAGCCCAAAAACGCGATAATAAAACCTGTGTTTATTAGCTGTTTATCTAACTTAAAGCTTCCTTTACATGCCGTCAAGTTCGCTATATAAGTAAGTTCTTCCGTACGAAGCATTCATACTGTTTTCAGCAATCGGAGCCTTCATTTCCTTCATTTGTGATGCAACCGTGACTGAAGAATTGCTTTGTTAAATCACATAGGGTTCCCTTACACTAGGTTAGTTATAAGGTAATCTTCAAAGGGCAGTATACATTAGTATAAGAATTCAGACGAATATACACTGATCATTATGCAGGCCTCATGCATGTACTTCAGTATACATCAGCATACCTTTCCGCATATATAGGCCGTACACACTATGTATATGGGTTCATTATATCTCCTTACACATGCCATTTCATGCAGCAAAAGTGGTAACCATCAACATGTACAAACAATACATTTACCCGCCCAGGAAAACTGCGGTGAGGGCATATGAAAACGAGGTGTTAAATGGAAATTTTCTAATGCGGGAAAACTGCTAGTGAAAGTGTAGTTTTTGTGGTGCTTGCCGTCAACATGTACACCCAGAAAACGTCGGACAAGCAACACATTTATCTGCTCGGGAAAACTATGGTGAAGAAGGCATATGAAAACAAAGTGTTACTGAATGGAAGTTTTATTTCTCAATGCGGGAAAATTGGTAGTGAACATGTAGTTTATCTGGTGTTAACCGTCAGTATTTAGACTCAGAAAACCTACTACAAACACTGCATTAAACCGCTCGGGAAAACGGACGAAAACGCAATGGAAAACAAGGTGTTCACCGGCGTTTTTCAAGAGGATGAAAACAATAAATTAACCTCATGTTTTCTTGGCGTCCACTCGAGGAAAACACCGAATAAAAAGAACGTTTTTCGATATTAGAAAACAGACGGTTAATCCAGAATTTATCCGGTATTCACCATTTGGGAAAATGAACAGTGAACAAGGGTTTTCTTGCGGTGAAGGATAAACATATACACACACAGATCACACAAACTTTGAATTCATAGTCTAAACAGAGCGTATTCCACCATATTTGATACGAATATTGCGTCTTGAATACTCTAGGATTCTATTGCATCACAATGACATATTCGAGTCCAGAATACTCTAGAATATTTAGGCTTTCACACAGTGTGGGCTGTTCAAAGTGCAATCAACCATGAGTTTGATTTACATTGTAAGACCCCAAACTCGTTAAAGAAAATTTCGCCAGAGGATCTGAACAATTCTGTCAAATACCATGCTAGTGAATGAAGTCATGACTCAATGTCCATTTGGTTTGTATGTGCAAGAGGAGCTTGCAGCAAAGTATTGAAGCTTTGTGATGTTAAAATTTCAAATGTCATTGCTCTGTCTACTGTAACTGTGGCAAGGTGCACAAACAACAAACTGTCTGCAGTCATGCACTGAATTTCAGCTATTTTAATTCACAGCGGTGCAAAAAGTCCTGACTCTCCAAGATTGAATTGACTTGGTATTTGCATGTCAAACGATCAAACAATCAAAAAGCAAGTGGAAATTGGAAAATCCAAGGATGCTAAGATCTTGTTGTGAAAACAGGAAGTTCAAAGTCCTGAGTTATCGGAAAAAATTGCTTTCTGAAGTCATAGAGAAACAACCAGATGTAACCATTGTAGAAAAGTCACGGGCTATTCTTCGGGAGTACAGCAATTTTTTTTCCAAGGTTTTAAAAGATGTGTGACTTTGTTGGAAGAGCAGTCAGCCTTTTCAAGTCAAGCATCAGCAGAAGACATCAAGAAAGATACAGGTGAGAATTACTTCAAATTAGTTGAGGCCACAATCACACACTATGATTTATTGGCTGTATTACTTGGTATCTTCAAACTGGGCTAATTTTAAACCACAGTATTAGTATCACACGTATAATAATTTACCAATTTTATTATAGACAAATGTTCTAGCCCAGTACTGGTGTAAAACGTTTTTTAATTGTGGAAAATATCTTTGTATGCCAGTTACAAATAATTGACCATTTTCCTGAAAAACCATCCCAGCCAAGCAATAATTAAAAAAAGGATAGGCTTCAAACAGTCCAGTTATATGAAACAAATATATAGACATTATTGTTCTCATTATTAAGTAATCCTTGATATTTTTTAATTTAAGAATTGTGGCTGACAACTTTGATATGAGCATCAAAGCACGTCAACAAACAAAGGGGCATGGAAACCAGTTGATTCACTGGACCCATCAGTTGCTGTTAAACACGGTACGCACTTGAGGAAGTACATGTGGAAGTACATGTACAACCACAGTACAACCCAAAAGACCTGCCGTTATCTTAGCTCTTTCCAAACAATGACATCCAGGAGTCATTCAGGCGAGAATGTCTAGTATTGATTGGCCGTGTACTTTGTGAAGTAGTATACACCATTTAACATCTTAAAAAATGTTATTATCAACCATCTGCCACATCCTTTTTTGGAAGACACATCAAAGAAATCAAACATTGTGAGTGTTTATAAGTATTCTAAAAGAACTTTGATTTCAAAAGCAATTGAAGGGGTGAGTGCAAAATCATGCTAAGTGATGATTTTGTGTCTGTTTTTTTTTCGTCAAAAGTGCCTGAATTTTTGCATGTGGTTTTCAATTAAATAGAAAACATCATCCTGTATTTTTTTCACTGGTTTGCTCTTCGTTCTCGAGAAATAACGTATGCAAAAAATTATCCGTTCTACGGCGGTATCTTTTGGAGATCTTTTGTTGCACGAGAAACAAAAGAAGTCTTTTGTTTTGCTGAACAATGAAATCAATGAAGCATCCCTTTAACCAGCAGTTGTATTCAAGTATTCTAAACATTGACCAGAGCATTCAGTGGTGCTTT
>CM042746.1:25638918-25648918 GCA_022496165.2 Catalaphyllia jardinei | reverse complement strand
CAAGCTTCTCATTAAAATTAAGGGGTATAGAATGGTGTTACTTAATTTAAAGGCGCAAAATTTGGCCTTTGCTTGAATTGCTCGCAAAAACTACTTGGGTGCTCACTTTCTCGTGCTCCCAAAATTTTGCAACTGCTCACATGCTCGCATTCTCCTTTAAATGTGCTCGATAACTTGAAATTTCGTTGATCCTGCTTTGTAGTTATAAATCAGTTATGATATGGTTAAAACAAAAAGGTTGAAACATCATCGGCCTTACCTTTGGTATTTTGTTTATTGCTTTATTTTTATAATATTTCATCGTCGCAGGCTTTCTGCTTGAGATAGGTACAGTTTAGATATATGAACTTTCATATATTCACTTGCTCGTTGCTCGCCATCTGTATTTTTCTAAAGTGCTCGCTGCTCACAATCTGTAATTTGTAAAGTGCTTGCTGCTCGCAAGAAAAATTTGCCAACTGCTCGTGCTCCCAAAAATAAACACACTGCTTGCATGCTCGCAGATGCTCGCAAAGACCATTCTATACCCAGGGGGGTACTCCATATAATGACCTATACGGGGAGGCTCCACCCGAAAGGGGTACCTTTTTCATGCTTCAGGTGTATAAAAGGGTAGGGATTTCACAAGATGAGGTATATAAAAGGGTAGGGAAATCGGTCATTTAGGTATTTACAAGTGTCATGCCATTCAAAATAGATCAAAATGCAAATCAAACACTTTCAATAGATAAAGTCCAGAATCTGGGAAGTGAAAGAAGGTAAATATGCGAGAAATGCGGAGAAATTTTTTTTACCTGAATTTATAGAGATTTGTATGGAGACGACATGCTAGCGGCCGGAAACCAACAGAAACATCTGTCACTTTTGTCACAAAAACGGGAATTTATTCCTCGAAGAACAAGAAGACATTGATATAATACGAAGACATAGCCAAGTTCCCCGAAATAAGTCACTTTATTAACCATCACGACAGCTCTCTAGGCCATCATGTAAATGCCGCGTCACGCAAATGCTTAGAAATCAAACGTAGTGTGTATCACAAAACCAAGCACCCATTCGCAGAGAAAATTTGTATGACTATTAGTGTTCAGCTGCTCTTATGCATCATTAAAGTAAAATTTCAGGAAGATCAATAGTTTTGTAGTTTAAATTTTAGTGTCATCATGTCAAAACCAGCTACATACCAAAGACTTCGATACCTCGGCTAGTTATGGTTAGTTCAGCATTGAGTTTCTTGCCGAAATTAGTTTAAAAGCATTTGGTGACGCACTGCCTTGCAGGGTAGCCGGTCAAATTTGTCTCAAGAAATATTTGCTAGTGTTGGCGATTTGAAATTCCGTACATTACGAAAGCGGTAATTTAATTGTCGTCATGAGAAGACTCTCAAAGGAAAAAGACATTGTGTGCCATGTTGTTTTGCAGAAGAAATCGCCCTATCCGCGTGAAAAAAACTACCGAAAAAGGAAGCTTATGACAAAGAGGGAAAACGAAAAAAAAAACAGAAAAAAATACGAATCGGGCTTATTACATCTGATCCATTGTTCCAAACTATTGTCGATTACATGTCACCCTCAGATTTTTCATTGTTCCCTGTTAAGTGTAAAATTCACTGCCTTTTTGAAGTTGGCGATTTCACTCTTTCAAAACGCTGCCCTCTTAAATGCTCAAACTTTAAAAAGAGGCCTTGCAGTTTATCGACGCATGACGGAATTTTAAATTCAGAACTTAATTAATCGAAGGTGGTTTTGATGGGAACTTAAATGGTTTATTTTAGCAGCGTCGATAGTACGGGTTGTTTTAATGTTTTCGTTTCAAAAAATTAACAGAGAAAATGGGACTAACGTTGTGTCGAACAAAATGTCAATTTTCGCGAAACGCAGCGCATTGTTCGTTTGTGCCAAGGAGACATAATGACCGAATAGCATTAATTTTATAAACACAATACTGGTTTCGGCTCAAGCAACAAGCGGTCACTGATTTTATTTCATTGAATTCGCTTTTTGGAAACACTAGACACTAAAATGCTCAAACTTCACGTTAAAAAAGACCTTGAAAAGTGCATTGACGACAGCATCGATAAATAGGTGAATCTTGCACACAAAACATTATAAATCGAAGGTGTAATTCGGTGCTAACTTACAGCACTAGCAGCATCGATATATAGTATGCCCGGCTATTTTAATGTTTTGGTTTCAAAAAGAAGAGGAAAAGTGCAGACATTGTGTCGAACTCGACTCATGATACCTTGCCTCTGCCTGCGCAGCGCCTTAATCACTTGTGCCAACCAAGCTGACACGCATAAATTGCTTTTTTTATCGCCTTGAGCAACTTTCGTTGATTTCATTGTCCAGCAAAACAAATAGTTTCTTCTGATTTGCGTTCGACAGAAACAATCCAACGAAGAACAAACCAGGGAGAAAACTACAGAGCAACGTTTCTCAGACAAAGCAAACCCACACACCAAAATTCAGCTATTTTTCAGTACTTTCAAAATTGGCAGAAAAATGTCTGGGACGTTCTTGCCCGCAGCTTTGTTTATCTAGCTGCATCGATAGCACGGGATGTTGGAAAGGGTCCTTTGTTTTTGAAAAGAAGAAGAGAGACTTGCAAACAGTGAAGTTTAGAGGCAATCACAACACAGGTTCTTGGAAAGGGTGCTTTGGGCAATAAAAGGAAAAGGAAATATAACGCAAAAAAAACATCATTTACTGTTGCGCTGTCGAACCAACCCCTACTCACTTCTAACCCAGCTTGAGGCGCCGCACATTAACCGCTGGCGCTAGCAAAGCACCGCTGAATGCTCTGGTCAATTATGTGTTTATAATACTTGTTTCGGCTGCATCAACTGCCGGTTAAAGGGACGCTTTGTTGATTTCATTGTTCAGCGAAACAAAAAATTCTTTTGTTTCGCTGATGTATAATAATAGCAATTATCCTATGTCCTGTTCCTTATTTTTTTTTCTAGGCACATCTTGGCCTCACTCCATTTCAATGAGAATTTGAAAAGAGGAACCCAGCTATCCAAAGAAGGCATCTCTTACATTAAGGTCACCTATCCTAAATTCAAGCTTGGAGAAGAAGTAGTGAGACATTGCAGTCCCTCCCACATATGGTTAGTCCAATATTCTTAGATTTTATAAACAGTTCAACTATGTATATACACTGAAAATATCAACCGACATATTTTGGTAAGAATGTGGTTGCAAATCAAGAACTTTCATTTTATCCTACTCATAGACAATGTGGCATGCTACCTCAACCTACATACATATACATGTATTCCGGGGAGGACAGATTATTATTAACTTCTAAATAATTCCTCCTGTGTAGTCCATGATTCACATAATATCTGTTTTGTTGGGTTTTTTGCTGTATTTCCTATATAGATTATGTTGAAGAGTTGAGGAAACTAGTGTTAACTATGCCAACTGCCAAGTTAAAGGCTGTCTCTGATACAGTATTGTGCAAAAGTAATGCTAACGATAATCAACGAATATCGCAAATATCGCGACATATCGGCGATATTTAACGCTAATTAACCTCAAACGATATATCAAGCGATATATTGTAACAGCTTTGGTTTTATTTTTCGGCGAGATATCACTTGCTGTACGGAGCCCGCTAGGTGCCATTCAAAATTACACTTTCATTTTCATTTTTCGTGACTTTTTTTTCGCGACTTTCTTTCGCGCCTTTTTTTCGCGACTTTTTTTCGCGACTTTTTTTTCGCGACATTTTTTCGCGACTTTTTTTTCGCGACTTTTTTTTCGCGACTTTTTTTCGCGCTTTTTTAGCCACAATTTCATCATCGCAGGCTCAGAAACGTACAACACGGGCAAAATGGCTGGGCCTTCGTCGTCTTGTTACCGTCAACAACAGCCACGGAACATGCTGTGAAAGAGGTAAGATTGTAAAAAACCCATCTCAGGAGTAGTTTATTTAGCTTTATTTGACTTGCATACGGCCGTTTTGTATCCTTCAGATTTGTGAATTCCTAAGGGAGAGAGGCATAGAGGAACAGATAGTAATAAACTTTGAAGAGGAGCGGGTAAGTCACGAGTTCTTCAGTACTAATGCCTTACCTTTGATTCTCTATGAACTTGTGGAGAGAGGACGATATACATTTACATAAGGTTTAGTGAATTGTGGCATTTAAAACTAAACTTGTTAGACGGTTCGCAGTCCCCTATTTTATCGACACATTGCCGATATGGATCGATGAGTTCTATTTGAGATGCAGCCATCTTGGTTTCTTGTTGCTAGAGTGCAAATCACACAGAAAAAGAGGGAACTGTGAACAGCCTCTAAAAGTTGTCTCGTCATTTACGTGATCGCTAATACCCGATAGACAGGACTGCGAATACGATAGCTGTGGCTATAACCAAGGTGCAAAGTGCAATAATGTTTTGCTTTAAATGTAATAGAGGTCCCTACATGTACCACCTCTTTATAGAGATAATAAATATCTTGATAAACGTAAGTCAGAAATTTTGTTGTAGAAGCGCGTATTTCGGCAAGAGAAAGTTATAGGCATATTGGGAAAGGTTGCTTTGGAGACGAAAACAACAACTCGAATGCGACTATTTTCGGTTCGGAGCTTAGAACGGTTAACCTACCGTGGAAATTTACAAGAGTAGGTCTTTGTGCGTAAAATAGCTAAAAGTGATAACAAAAATTCTTCAAATATTTTTCATTACGTGCTGTTGGGCGTAAGTGAAACTTAAGCCCTGAGATAATAAAAAAAGGGATTGTAACCGGCCAAAAAGTGACTTTTGTATTGAGACAAACATTAAAAGTCAAAACTGACCGAATTATTCTTCCTGTTCAAAGACAACTTTTGCACATCGTAAACGTTTTTTAGATACCGTTGTAAGGTTATTAGTTTTCCAAAGAAACCGATCTCATTGCGCCAGTTGACAAGTAAAATATTTGTCTATCAGTATAGATCATCTGTTATCACATTAAATTGTTCTTTAAAAATAACAAGCATCAACTAGGTGAATGTCATAATGAAAGCGATTGCTGGCACATGAATTCACGTTTACAATATTGTAAGTACAGATAAAATGATTCAATGGATGTTATTTTTAAAGTTTGCAAGTACATTTTGGTGAAGAATCGGTTTGCCTGCAGTAGTATCAGTAGTTTGTTTTGTTCGATGGATAGATACATTGTGTGTGACACTGACCTGAGGGCATTGAATGTCGCCCGGGAATTAACCTGCGTTGCAGGCGTTCAAAGGGGGGAGGGGGTGGGGGGAGAGGGGGAAATGAGAAATGCGAAGTGCGATCGGGGAGGGTAGTCCTGAATGAAGGCGTCATGTTATGAATAGCGTTTGGGCTGCTTGGGTCACTGGAAAAGGTGCAATTAATTTTGGTTGAAAACGCCTCGAACAACATAACGCTGTTCACCAGCCTATTGGAAATTGAATAGTGTTAAATGTCACAATTGTAGAATGTATCACAATAACAGATATACTTTACTTATCTAAAAAAAATTCAGCGTTGCATAAACGTGTTACCTTACCTTATTTGTACATGTACCTTTTACTTTGTTACCACTACTTTTGCCGGGCTGCGCGAAAATGGGCGGAAATTTCGATTGACAATGCGTCCAGTAACATAGAAATGTCCTTAGGAAGACAAGGGCAAGACAACGTCACTGGATGACTTACACTGCGCCGATATCAATATTAAATTATTTCCTTCAGACACGAAATGAAAGTATAAAATTGAAACCTGCAGCTCTATAACCGAATATAGGAAACCGACTAATTACAATCAAACAAAACAGATAGGTTAATCTTTTTTGGCATAAAATAGCAGGTACCAGCCATTAATTGATTTAATGAAAGGATTAATTAAATTAACCTTTGTCAGGAGAGCAGGAGGTTTTCCTTTTTTCCACCCGAATGCTTTGCCAGCAGTTTGTTTTGGTAGTTTGTCTTCATTTGCTTTTAAATGTTTCCCTTCCAAGATTCCCAGCTCCCTCTTCTTCCCCCTCCGTAAGAAAATAAGAGGGTCCGTCAAACAACAGGCATCCAGTATAGGCGTCGTGTGATGTCAACTAACAACAGTGATGGTCTTTTTCAGATGGATTGTGGGGCAGTTGATCAAGCTTCGGATGAAATTCTGCATGGTCTTGGCATAACCAAACAAGGAGACATTCTTAGCCTCCGTGGTTACTGCCGACAAAAATTGCAGCAAGGAATTGACGCTGCTCGAAAGGGTACACAAGAAGAAACCAAAAGAAAGCTATTAATGGAACTTTTCGACCAAAAGAAAAAGAAGTCAAAGAAGACTCAGGGTGACCCTGACCCCAAGCTTGAATCAAAAAGTGAAACAGAGAAGAAGAAGAAAGAGAAGGTGAAACACCGTCGCATCCAAATGGGGTGGCTTCACTATGACGAGCAACGAGGGCGTTACGTTGCTGTGCGCCTCAACAAAGGAGGAGGATCAAGGGAAGTTGACGTGCCTCTAAATGCAGACGTGCACCAAATGATAGACATAGCTAAAGATCTCTTTTTTCCTGATGGAAAGACCACATTTGGGCCCCTCGCAGATATGGAACTGGGATTAGCAAATTTCAAATGTGAAAATATTCCAGAGTTCAATGATGTATTAGAAAGCTTTACCCTGCAGAAGTACATAGATGCATTCAAAGCCACACGCATACGCTTGTATGTGCAAACGAAACGGGCCTCAATCCACTCAAGCGAGAATATTCATGACAAAGAAGATGACAGCTTCCTACTCCGATCTGCTTTCTCTGTTCAGCAATCCGAAGAATCTAGTGTCTCTTTAATTGGCTCCTCCTCAGATAGAGAAGATCTGCGAAAGCAGCAGGAAGAGGAATATATGCAGTCCTTAGCTGTCGACAAAGCTAAAGAGGAAATTAAAAAACAGAAACTCTCAGAGGAGAGGGAAAAAGCAGAATGGCAACTGGGCCTCCAGCAGATGCGTTCAGCCCGTGTTGAAGCAGAGCCTTTACAAACGGAGCCTAAAATCGAAGTGTCCGTGAGGCATATCCTCCATGGCGTTGTTTCTCGTTCTTTCCATCCCCACAAGATAATGTCCCATGTCTATGATTGGGTGGGTTCCTTAAGCATTTTACCAGAGTATTTCCAGCTTTGTGGGTTTGATGGCAAGTGCCTTCTGCCTTCTGAATCAGTTACCGTGGCCGACAAAAATGACTGAAAGCGAAAGTATGCCCAACCTAGATGAAGAAGACCCGGAGATAAACTTCCGGGGTTTTGGTAACTGTGAACACAGTTATGATGACACGCTACCTCTAGAGTCGTCAACATCACAACCACCCTCTTGCCACGAAGTCCCTCCCGTTCCTGACCTGCCACCTGAACAGTTGATGCAGGACGACGATCTTGTGTAGGTATCTTGATTTTGCATGGTTATTACTTCATCGGGACCGAACGTGGGTTGACCGTCATACGCATACTCCATTCATGTAGTACGTGGAAAGAAAGTAGATGGGAAAGTGTAAGGCCAAATGCTCGAGAGGAACCTCGCTCGCATGATGACAACGTTGAAATTTAGGTGGCTGAACGTACAACGTACAACGGCTGCGCCTGCTCGGCCAAACGTTTTCGCCCTTGCCGTTCTAAATGTCACGTTCATTAGCAGGAGCAATGTCTGGAATTTTTTTTTTCGTTTCAGGGAAATTGTTGGTGCCGATCCCTGCAGCAGTTCGACGCAGAGAAAGAAAAGCGTGAAAGTGAGTAGTCATTGCTTGCATGGGGGATTTTTCGTTAATAAAATGCCCTATAATTACATACATAATCCTTGGATTCCCATTTTCATTGTAGGCTCTCGGGCGCCGGTTTCCCATGAGGGTCAATTCAGGGTCTTTATTCAATGAAAGCGAAGGAGGCGAGGTATATGACCATAATGATAACTCACACATTCGCCGCTTTACTCTTCAAAAAAACAAATGTGACATTTTATTTTATTTTTAGTTTCGCCACACACATTTAAATACAAGCATAATAAAAAACGACAAACCGATACGATAATAAATAGGTTAATAAATCGGCGTTACCAATAATGTCATTATCAGCACTATCTATCTTTATGTCACGATCGATTGCAGTGGGTCGATCGTTGTTTGCATCCGTTGTTTGTGTACTCCTGACGCCTTTTGGTTTCTATACGTGTGTTTTCTGTCAGGTGTCTGAGCTTTCGTCTGGCGGGCATGAAACTCAAACTAGCAGGTTTGTTTTTCTTTTGTCACAACACATCTTTTCCTTCATTTATTTATTTCTTAATTTATTTATTTATTTATTTATTTATTTAGTTATTTAATTAGTCCACCACACACGACTTACCGAACATGTAAAACAGGGTAAACAGAAATGTTTGTTGATTCAGTTAATATTAGTAACTGTGCCTGAGAAAAAAAGACTAATTAGGCTGTTAAAATTGGTGAATAGACTTCCTGAGACTTTACACACTCCTGCTTGTCAGGAATTTTCAATCCAGCCAACTCAGAACAGTCTTTCCTGTGAGTAACAACAGTTTCTCTTTCAGGAGCGACGCGGGTCGCCGATGGGCCAAGAGAAAGCCTCCGAGCCGAAGATATAGATCAAAAAATGAAATAACGATAACGATAATGATAACACGGGTAGTAGATGATAGATAGATAGATACATAGATAGATAGATAGATAGATAGATAGATAGAAACTTTATTAAAGTGTTAAGCCGTCTAGCCAGGGAGAAAAGAATCCCTTACTAATTTGGGGACACCAATTAGGGGAAAACATAGAAACTAAAAACTATATACAGTAGTAGGTAAAATATCTATAGTTATCTAATTACGAGATTTATAATGGTAATAATGGTAATAATAATAATAATAACAATAATAATAATAATACTATTAATAATAATAGTAATAATAATAGAGTGGTTTCCAATTGAGTGTTGAAAGTAATCAGCCAACTACTTTGATTTTGCTATTGATTTTGCTACGGTTTCAGATTGGCTGAGTAGTCTAATTGGTAAGTAATTGGTTTGCTTTTGGTTTTACTATGGTTTGAGATTGGCTGAGTAGTATAATTGGTAAGTAACTGGTTTGGCTTTGGTTTAACTATGGTTTGAGATTGGCTGAGTAGTCTAATTGGTAAGTAATTGGTTTGGTTTTGGTTTTACTATGGTTTGAGATTGGCTGAGTAGTATAATTGGTAAGTAATTGGTTTGGTTTCGGTTTTACGACACTCAATTGAAGACCGCTGTAATAATAACAATAACAATCAGGGGATTACAATAACAACAATAACAAAGACAATAATAACAGCAACAAAAACAATAATAATAGTTATTTTAATAGACTCCGGTGAGACTTGAAAAAGTCCTAATCATAAGGAGTATTCATTATAATTATGTAATTGAGGACAGTCTATTTGGTGATAAATGAGTTTTTTCTCTTTAGAAGCAACGTGGGTCAAACGCACATACACTCACAAGGGGAGCCTAACGCGGTTAGCCTTTGTTCACGGGGGGCTGCGTCCAGGTGCATCGCAAATTCTAGAATATATTTTTTACCTTCCTTCTTTAGTTATAAACCGAACAAATTAATCTGTAGCTTTACAAAAATAGAAATAGAAATGGAAATAAAAATAGTTCTAATTAATGTTTATTCAGCAGCTGCAGCAAAGACCCCGAATGAACTGCTGTAAGCATGTCTAAATAGTCTGCATTGTTGACACTTGGCAAACTCGTAAACACGGGTACTTTTCATAACAACTAGTCGTCGGTGACAGTCTTACCCGTGGTTAACGTTAGTTTGTCTGTCTTTAGGAAAAGCGCGGATCACACACAGGGGAAGCCTAGCACAGATAGCCTTTGTTCGGGGGAGGCTGCGTAAAGGTATTTTGTAAATACAGTATGTTGTTGTTCTTGGCCATGGTCAACTGAAGGGAAAGGTAGTTTTGGTCACGCCATATCAGGAAGTCGGTTTCTACAAGGAATGGCCTCAAATAAGCT
>CM042746.1:25615774-25625774 GCA_022496165.2 Catalaphyllia jardinei | reverse complement strand
TTAACCATGGGAATCCACAAAATTGCCAAACACCATCTTAAATCTCTCGTTCAATATTCATTTCACTGGGCAAGGGCGGCGAAGTGAGTTACTAAATTTAGCAGTCACACTCTGTTTTAGCGAACTTGTGATATCATGAAATCCTGTCATAAATTAACCACATACATGTTAAAACCGCTTAGAAATTTCTTTCAAGACCACTGAAATAGGTTTCGAAACAAAAGGGTTCTTATTTTAAACTTTCGTTTTCGCCAAATTTTGATTGAATGATTACAATTGAGAGCAAGTCGCCAAATATGGTGCTGATAAACATCTAGCAAGCCACGGACGAAGCTAATTAAATAAACAAAAATTTGCATAAAGGACGGTTTTGTTTTATTAACCACGCACTCCACTGTTGAAACTGTTGAAAGTGAAACACAAAAATGAAACATAAGCATCAAACACTAATAGAAAAATTAGATCTTCAACCCATGCTTGTGCAAAAATCGTGCATCTCATTTCTCAATTTCTCATGAGCAAGGACAAAATAATTTTTCATGCTAAATCATGTGGAATAATATTACATAACACAGACGCGACAACTTTGAGCGTGAACAATCCTTGTTGTTGTCCTGCCGAATATTTTTTAATTCTGCAAATATCTTTTTTTCTTTTTTTTTTAATATATATATAATTTTTTAATATGACTCAAAGTACAATTACAAGAGCAATACAAACAATATTACATAATTACACTAACACTTACACTACCGTTATTGCAATAATTGCTAACACTAATTAACATAATAATGCAAAACACTTCTGCTACACTTTACAGAGCTTACACAACTTACAATGCTTACGGAGCGATACTACACTATTAACTTTACACTATTTATATAATGGTAACAATCATCTTTGTTTTAATATGTAAAAAAAATTAACGGCTACGAACAAGACTACGGCTGGCATAAAGAGAAGAGTTACAAAAGGCAAGAGTAGAAAAAAAAGAATGGATTAACAGAATGAGATTTAAAGTAGATTTCCCCAGGTATTCAAGAATATATGCAGCTTTCTTTGGGCAGTATAACTTTGCTTTAAAATATCAAGTTTATCGTGGAGGTTGAGAAGAAAGCCTTCAAAACATAAGTTGCCACCACATGAACTTGTCGCAAAGATATGGAATTTTGCAATAAGAAGAGTGACATTAAGTGCATGTTTATTTCTGATGTTATCATGCCAACCGTATAGGATGTCAGATTCAGTCAAATTGACCACTTGTTTGAATTTCTGGTACCACCCAGTTGGAGAATCTGTCCCAGAAAGCCTTAGATACAGTAAAGTGGTAAAGTAGGTGGTTTATTGTTTGCTTTTCAGTGGTGCATGGAGAACAAATGTCGCTTTCAGTAATGCCAGCTCGAAAAAGGCTGGATTTAGTAGGTAAAATGTGGTGTATGATTTTAAACTGGAACGCAATTAATTTCGAATCTTTGGTAATTAGGAAAGGCAACGTGTACACTCTGTGGATGCTTTCTTTAGAGAAACCGTAATTTAGAATTCTGTTCTCTGATGTCGGTGCACTTACATAGCTGTTTAGAAGTGTAGCGTAGGCTACACAGGTCGAGGGAAGGTCTTCAAGAGGGGCATTTAGGTTTGAGTTGTTTTGGTTTAATATTCTTCTATTCTGTAGGAATGGCGGCGATGAGGCCATAGTATTGTGTAAAAGGAATGTTGATGTTCACTTTGCGAATCATCATCATCATCATCATCATTTATTTGCCTTTTAAGTATTAAAAAATTAAAAAAATACAGCGCGTAGGTTGTAAGGCGAGGAGACCTCGGGAAACCACCAGGCTTATAAGAGAGGCCACCTCGACATCACAATATTAAATAAGATAGACGCTGCGAAGGAGTGCGGCAGAAACTAACTCAGAAACTATTTTAATAAAAATAAAAATTCTAGCACTTTGTTCTTTAAGGTAGAAAAGCTTGACAAATTGGTAATTGACGAAGGAAGAGAGTTCCAGACCCTAGGTCCTTAGAAGAGGATTGTGAATTTCTTGATGTTCGTTCGACAGGAATGCGCGCGATAATTACCGGCTGTTCTTGTGTCATATCTATGGACTTGACTGTTTGTCATAAACAGATTGAGGAAAAGTGGAGGCAGCAGATTGTTGTGGTAGCGGAACATGAATTTAGCAATATCGAGGGTATTGATTTGGAAGATGTCTAAAATTTTCAGGTTGGAAAATAGAGGAGCAGTATGTGCTCGATAGTCTGAATTGGTAACAGCTGGCACAGCCCGCTTTTGCAGATAATAAATTCTGTTTAAATTAGATACGTATGTGGATGACCACACAGAGTTGCAGTAAGTAATGTATGGATAAATTTATGTATAGTACAGCATGAGTTTGTTCTTACAGGAGCTCGTCCAGTGAGAGGAAGGTGTTGTCTTCTTTTAAAAAATGTTTAATGCGTGTAATCTGAGCCTCAAATAAGGGTTTGAAAAAAACTGGCCGGTCTTCAATCAGGATGCGACTATTATTCCAGATGATTTTGTTGTGTATACAGTGGTCTCCTGAAAATTTGTTAGCATTGTATTCTCGCCAATACTCAAGTAGCGTGTGGTAAAAAGGTGGAAGGGTATTAAGGTTGAGATGTTTGATATCGTATTGACATTCTGTTAGAAAAGATAAACCTCCCTATTTGGCGGCGACGAACTCTGGTATTATTTTCCATGCGGGGTGAACGTGTTTCTGTGATTCTCTTGACCCAAGCAATTTTGAGCACTTTATTCATGATTTCAAATCCATCATTCTTAATCCTCCTTGACTTATATCACTTATTATGGTCTTTCTTTTTATTTTGGCTGGTTTTCCTTCCCATATAAAATGGAAAGTTAGTTTGTTTATTTCTTTGACGTAACAATCGGGGATCTCAAGCACAGAAGTATAAAAATTAACTTTGATAAACCTAGAGTTTTCACTATTTTGATTCTGCCATGGAGAGTAAGCTTTCTTCTTTTCCAATTTTTAAGCGTGTTTTCCAATTTGGTAATTTTCTCTCTAAAATTCAGATTATTTGCAGCGTTCGAGTTATACGAAAAGAAAATGCTGAGAGCTTGAATCGGTTCTTGAGGCCATCTAAAATTATATGGGGTATCAGTTTTGTTTCTCCAGGCTCCAAGCCACATCGCTTCTGTTTTGCTTGTATTTATCTCTAGACCGGAGGTTTGTTTAAATTCACTTAGAAGCTTCAAAAGGTTGATAACAGACTGATGGTCATTAACGAACACTGTTGTATCATCAGCGAATTGGGTGACTTTTATTTCCTTTCCTCCAACAAATATGCCCTTGATGTCACTGTTGCTTTTCAAAGCCCTTGCGAGAAGCTCAATGCCAGTTACAAAAAGGAGGCCCGATAAGGGGCATCCCTGCCTGACGCCTCAATGTAATTGAAAAAAAGGTGACGTGTGACTGTTGTTTAGGACACAGCTGGATACATTGTGGTAGATGACTTGTATCCATCTTTGACTTTCTGGACAAAAATTGAACAGTCTAAGCGTGGATAAAACATACTTTACCATTTTATTGTGTCAAAAGCTTTTCGGAAATAAAAAAAAATTGCGATTCCTGGCATATATTCGCTTAGTGAGAAACATGACATCTTGAATTAGTCTGATGTTTTTCATTTAATAACGAGATCGGGCGTAGGTTTTCAAGTATAGATTTATCTTTGTTCTTTTTGGGAATGAGAGAGATTACCCTGCGCCGCTGACTGATCAACAGAGAGCCCGACTGAAAGGCAAAGTGGAAACTAGCTAGCAGTTCGGTTCGCAGCTCGGGCCAGAAAAATTGGTAGAATTCAGCTGAGAAACCATCTGTACCTGGTGATTTGCATTTTTTGAAATCCTTTACTGCGTTTAGACATTCAGCATCTGAAATTGGCCCTTCACATAGTTTTTGATCTTCAAGTGCTAAAGGTGTTACTAATTCGGCTTTCAAGACGTTACCACCCTGGGGAATGTCTTTGTCGCTTTCTTTGGATTGATAGATTGACTCGTAGAACTTTTTTTGCTCGTCTAGGATGGCTAATTGATCGTAGATGTACGTGTTATCGTTTAGTTTCAGCTTGTTAATGGCTTTTTTGGTTTGGGTACAGTTCTCTAAACTGAAAAAATAACTTGTGTTACGTTCACCTTCTTCATACCATCTTACCTTGCTCCTGAGGATCGCGCCTTTTGTTTTGAAGTGCATGACTTTTTGCAAACGTAATTTTGCTGCGAGTAGCTCATGTAGGGCATAGCTATTGTTCAGATTTCTTTCTAGACTTAGTTGAAGATCATGTACTTTATTTTGGAGTGTCCGTTCTTCACTTTTACGTCTTTTCACTCTCGTTTTGGCATATTTTACAGTGAAACCCTTTATCTCCATTTTTATAAGATCCCATTTCAAACCTTTGTCTTCAACGTTTTCATATTTGGCCTTTTACAAATCAATGTTCCGCTGTAGAGCGTTAGCATAATTATCATCGTCAAGTAGAGAATTATTAAATTTCCAGAAACCTGGGCCTCATTGTTTTTTAAATCTGGTATGTAGGTGTAACGAAATTGCAGAATGATCCATTTCGGGCGCATGGAACATTTTACACATTGCATCTGCATTAGCGAGCTCTTCTGACATTAGAAAGAAATCTAATCTACACTGAATCTTGTTAGACTTATTTCTCCAAGTCTACGATTCGAGGAGAGGGTTTAAGCGACGCCAGATATAAGTTGTAAAATGTACACAACTCTTTGATTTCCTTAATTACAGATGCTTTCTGGGCGACCGCGTTTCCACCTTTTTTGTCTTTGTCAGACAAAGTGCAATTAAAGTCACCTCCGATAACGATATTTTCCTGTGAAAAGTCTTGCAGCTGGCGGTGTAGGGATCTAAAAAATTGGATTGTTGGTTTAGGTCATTGGGTGCATAGATGTTGACTAAAATTATATGCGAATCATTGACTGATACGTCCAGAATATATCTTCCGTTTTTGTCAGAAATACACTTGTCTATTTTACAATCAAGTTTTGGGTTTATAAGTATCATTATTCCTTTGCTGTTTGATGTACCATGAAAGAAAAAAGCTTTACCGCCCCCCACTCGGCAGACCAAGTGTCTACGGTAACTTTAGCACTGTGGGTTTCCTGAAGGAATGTAAATTGAGCGTTTTGGTTGTGGATCCACCGAAAAATGGAACGGCGCTTAATCAACTTGTTGAGACCTCTTATGTTGATTGAGAGGCACTTAATGTCCAAGTCTTCAATAGTATCCATTGCTGGTGTGAATAAATTGACTTAAGATATGCATAAGTAAGGCAGCTTGAGGTGCGAACAGTTTTGACAGCTTTCTTTTATCCTTTGGGACTGGAGAAATTTACATTTGTTGGAATTTATAGCGTAATGGAACATAGTAAATTTAAATAGAAATAAACAGACTCTACATATAGGTAAATATCACCAATTATAAAATGTTAGTTACAATCAGTTGCTTGCTTCATCGCGTTGTTCAATGGACAAGAAAGCTGGGTGATGTACTATATAAACAAGAGGAGAAATGCAACATTGTGAAATATTTCACAGTCTCGCACATGTGCAGTAGCTACAATTGTAAAATTGATTCTATCTATCAAACCGATAGCATAGTAGCTATTCGTACTTGAGCAGTAGCTACAAACCTGCAGTAGTCAAACCAAACATATACAGGCAGTCCAAACAGAAGGCAAATCACTGCCTGTTTTAACTATAACAAGAACATAGTATTTGCCAGGGCAATTTATTCTGCAAGTGCAATTTATTTGGGTGTGTAGCCACGTTGGAGGGTACAAGTTGATGGCTTCATCCCCTAAATAGTCAAAGTGCAAGTTTGATGTCAGTAAGACAAATAGTAACATAAACAAGGGCACAATGTCATTTAAAATTTACTATCTACATGTAAGAAAAAAGTTCCAGTTTTACTATTTACCTGAAAACTTCAGAGAGGAGAAGTTAAGAATTTACTAGACAACTACGATAGATTTATGTAATTTTATTCACTTCCTACATCATAACATTGTTGTTTATATCCAGTCCACAGAAACAGAAGAATCTATTTGCTACCTTCCAAGTGCCCATACCTGCACAAACACACTGGTGCTGCCACTGATTGCCAAAATGCCAAGTGAAGAAGAAATGTTTGAAATGTTTGATCTTGCATTTTCCAACAGCCACTTTGGAAAAATGTAACTAGTTTTTAGAGCAGAAGGAACAACAAAATCACCAACACACAATGTTTAGATTACAAATAGCCATCATTAGGTTGATGCATTCCTTATCATATTTGGTACACCTTGATGAGAATAGACTATTTTAAAGTTGTCTGCTTGGTGACCTAGCCTTTGAATGGCAGTGAGGCTGGAGGTGACCTTACTTTGATACAGACCTGTCGGCTATTGCAAAGTAAATGCACCTAGTTAATGTTAAAACAACTTAATTTACACAACAAAAGCAGTGAGGTCTGTATCAAAACCAGCTTACCTCCAGCCTTGCTGCCATTCAAAGACCAGGTCACTGTACAGACAACGGTTGAATGGACTTTGTATACCAGTAGTCTTTCTTTGCATATATGAACCATACAAGTAATGATTGATTTTGGTAAAAAAAATTGTTGACATTATATTTTTTAAAATTTGGTAAACACACTGAACATTGCTTAGGATGGGAAGAGGATATTATGGTTTGCACGAGTCGAGGCTTTGCATTTGTCCATGATTGCAGGCTGCTCATGAGTGATTAGCCAGCACTCTCCACCTCAAGAGCAATAATACCCTATATTTTTCACCATTCTAGTGCAACCTAGTCAAGAAGTAGATATGGTGGTGTTCAAAGAAAATGAGTAAACTGTTTGATATTGAAACTTCAGTCAGACTTCTGGATATATTGTCATTTCATAGTTATTGCAGTAAAACCTTGATTTCGAAAATAGGGTCTTCATTTCATGTATTTAAGTAAAATATACTGTATTTACCTGTACTTCATACACAGTATTAAAAATAAGATATGTATATGCCATAGATGAAATGCTCAGACACCAACTTTGAGATTTAGCCCATACAATTTTGATCTGCTTCAAACCCTGCTCCCATTATGCTTTCTCTATATCACAAATCCAGCCTACAGGCCTGGATGTTGAAGTCCTTTAAAACATTTAAAATAAATTCTCATAAGAACCCAACAATGGGGTGTGTAACAGTATTATAACATGCCATGTTTTTTTATATAGGTGAATATGGCATTACAATATATTTGTTTTAGCTTCACTAGGCAGACTGAAATGTACTGTATGCATGAAACAAAACATCAAAATTATTAACAGTAACTTGACACTTTACTGTATTCTCAGAACTTAAATGCTTTCTATTTCCTATATTTCATACAGTTTTCAAATAAAAAGACTGCTTGTGATACCTAATTCAGTAGACTTCAGGAAATGTCGGTCTCTTTACTCCTATTTCAGGTATGCTCATTTTGAGTCTATTTAAATTGCACCACAGAAGGAATAGGTGTGATTTTGTCTTAAGGACAGCATTTGTGAAGAAGGGATTGCAAGCAGTTAACCATGTTACTATTATCAGTGGCATTTGTTGAGCATTATAAGAAGAAGAAGTGTTACCATTAAAATAATAACTTTCCAGGCAGAACTGTTCATGTGAGCTTCAGGGTTTTCAATAATTTTCCACATGATGGAGTACATGTATATGGGATCCATGGGGTGCATTAGGCCTTTTATGCTTTGAAACTTTATAATATCACCATAATCAGAAAATTGAATTTCTGCATGGAAAATGACTGTATGCAGGTGAACAGTGAACATACTGCCATATCTTTGTATCCATCTACACCTGTTTCACTGTTCATTAAGTTCCTCAACCTTAAGAAGTACTAGCTCTAGTGTTTTCATGTACAAATCCATTCCCATGTCACATGAGTGGCTAAGTGGGTCAATGTTCTCCAGCACAAATGACTTGAGTGCATCACCATTATGTAACACCACTGGCTGGATAACAACCTTGACACTGTCAATGGCTGATGGGCCCTGGGCATCATATTCCTACATTGCCAAGTCAGTGACATCATCTAACTGACCATGTGATAAGGGATTATCAGGGTGCATCCTTCCATTTGTCCACATTTGATTTGGTGTCCATTCACTTTTTGTACGAACACTGTGATTATTAAATGCCTCCTTGAAGTCAGCCAAGGCATTGTTGATCCTTGGAATATTAAGTGCAAGGTGAAAAGATGTCTGGTTTCTGCTATATCAAGAACACCTGAATACTCCATACCATAAAAATGTAATAGTAAAGATGGCACACGTAACAAAAAACATCTTGCACACAGCCTCTCTATTTGTTGGTTGTGACTAGAAGGGTCTGCAATAAAGCTTCCCTGCCATGCCTTCTTGCTTGCACCATTGCATAGCACACTAGACCATTCTCCACACCGTTGCCAATCTGAATTCTAGAGGGCCAGAGGTTCCCTAGGTACTGCAGCCAGAAAGAGTTCAAGAACAGTTTCAGTTAAGTTGTTGGAGTTACATCGGAGAAAAACAATTCGTCTCCAGAATCCATCAATTCTTCAATGTGTGATAATTTTCCATCTTCTCAACAAGTATATGTATATGAATACATATTCTGTGGAGAAATCCTAGAAGAAGTGGAACGTCACTCTTATTTGGGGGTAATGCTCGATAACAAAATGAGGTGGTCACCACATGTCGAAACTATTACATCTAAAGCAAATAAGATCTTGGGACTTATTAAGCGAAACCTGTGGAACTGCCCAAAGACAGTGAAAGAAATCGTGTACAAGACTCTTGTGAGGCCAAAACTTCAGTATGCCTGTAGTGCATGGGACACACATAACCAGAAAGATAAAGCCGCGCTAGGAAGGATACAGCAGAAAGCAGCGCACTTTGTTACTGGAAATTACGATTGAACAACGAGCGTCACGGAAATGCTTCAAGACCTACAGTGGGACACACTTGAAACGATGAGAAGACACGCAAGGCTCTCCACTGTATACAAGATGTGCCACGGTCTCCTAGATGGGTACTGGGGGGATTATTTGAAAACAAACAGAGAAAGGAGGACTCGGGGAAGCCATGATTCTAACTTTATTCCACCGAAAGGACATAAAGATATTTTTAGATTTTCTTTTTTTTCCGAGGACAATGACTGAATGGAACAAACTCCCACAAGAGACTGTTTCCAGCCAATCTCTTTGTATTTTTAAAAGCAAACTTAATTATAATAATTTTTAGCAGTATTTAGCTTTTACTGTTATTTTGTATATTTTTGTATAGTTTTATTTTTTAGCTTTTTAGAGTTGGCGTGATGTCGTTCCACTATTTTGCCGACATAATGATATTTAGATTTAGATTTAGAGTGGTGGCCATTTGAATGCCACAGTCAATGCAGTGTTCTGGGGGTCAACTCTCGCAATACTGTCTCTTATTCCCCTTCTCTGAATCCCTAATCCATGAGACCTCAGGTGACCGCCAACGTAGTTTTGCCAAGTGGCAGTACTGTGATTTGATATGTAGGTGCTTATTATTTAATCTAGCTCTTCATCCGGTAAATAGTCAAAGCCTCTAATATTGCCCAAACCATGCTGTTGCACTCTTCTTGCAACAGTCCATCTTGACACACCCAGTAATTCGGCAAATTTTTGTCTAGCTGAATCCCAGTGCCCTTAGTTCCTCCAGTATTTCTTTGGGAAATTCAAAACACAGTCGTCCAGGTTTCTCATTCCATTTCTTTCTTAGTGTTGTAGATGTATCAAGGGTTGTTGGAGTTACTGCACTGGTAGCAATGTGATTCCAAGCAATGCTAGTACACTTGTGAAAGCGCCTGCAAGTGAATCCAAGGCCATTATGTCCAATGGTTGGAGGTCACCTATCTCTTGCAATGCTCAAATCAAACAAACAGTTTGATCTAC
>CM042746.1:25597342-25613174 GCA_022496165.2 Catalaphyllia jardinei | reverse complement strand
AATTGCTTGAATTAAAAATTTACTGCGATGATCACTCTTCACTTTCACTTCCAACTATATTATCAATATCATGGTTTTTATACCACATGACCTCACTTCAACATGGACTTTAACTTGAATCTGCAATTCCAGTCTGCCTATCTTAAAATGAATTGTGTCGCATATGTTAGCTTTCCTTCTCTCTCCAAAAGATAAATGGTGGTTTGACCTCAAAGCCACAAAGAGTTCAGCAAGCTGAAAGACATCAATTTACCATGCCTTATTGAGAAAATTTCAAGCTTGGATTTCAAGGTAATTCATCTATTCTTTCTTTACTTGATCAATCAATATTTTTGCAAGTGTTTGATTTTCAATTATCATCAATGTGTACTTTTGGGTTACAAATTCATCCTGATGAAGTAGAAGACAGGAACGTATTGCTGATTGGGGATTTTGAACTCCAGGCAACTAACCTCTCTGTCACATCTTCTTGATCTTGCGTGGGACCAAAGATTGACAATCAAACAGTATCCCATGATGCAATTTTCTATGTAGATGACGCAACATCAAAGTTATCATTTATTTCATGAAATAACATAGTTTTCAACGCCGTCTATTTCAGAAATTTATACTCCTGGTTGGCAAAAGGCAAGGTGATGATAAAGTGTTCTAAGCCAAGAACACAACAAAATGGTCTAGGCTGAGGATGCTGATCCCTGCTAGTCCACTTAAAAAACCTAGATAAATCCAGGTAGGAAAATCTCCCTAGTTGGTCACCCAGTGGACTGCATTCCACTAAAATTTATTCGAAAGCAGGCCAAATCAACTATCATCTCAAACAAAATGAACACACAATAAATTACTCCCACATAATGCAACTTGTTTGTTGTGCCTGCATTTTCAGAGGTCAAGTGTTCTCCAATATACTGTTGCAAGGACAGCCATGATTTTGTTAAGTTTGCAGTGTGACAAGCTATTTTCAGCACTTATGTTTACAATTGGCAGCATATAACAGGCTTAAAACATTGAAGTGCCAGTTTTCATCACACAAAAATCTAAAGATGACAATGAGTGGTTAACCTCCTAAGTGCATTTTTGCAAATAAGCAAACAGGTATAACTCACCAAAATTAATTGTTAGGTCTATGAGTAATATCTCAACATTAAAGTTTTTATAAAACATGGGTCAGATAAGGGCATCCAGTTCAAATCGCATTCAATGCCACCAGTAGCGTAACGCTTACATCATGTTTACTTTCAATTGATAAGGTTTTGAACTAAATAACCTGTTCATTCTGCAGAAATTCACACAAAACAATGTTGACTGAAAAGTCAACAGATTTTGAGACATGTAGCATTGTTAAAAGTCCACTGGCAAAAATAGACAATTATTTCTGCTCGAGTTTGTCAACTTTAGTTTGCCATGTGAAGGCCACTTAAGATCATATGGTGCAAACATCTTTAAATACATAACAACAAAATCTGCTTGAAATCAGTCAAAGTGCAAATTTGTGGGAAGTCAGAAAGCCTTCAAAAACATGGAAAGAGAGGTGAAATAACCAGCTTCTTCATTTTGCAAGAATATACAGAAATCAGTAAGTTTAAACCACCAAGTGATTGCTGAGCAATAAGCTGTTTGCTTGTGGGATGTTAAGTTTACCAAGCCCTTCAAGGTATTAGAGTATATGACAACTGTAATAGTGTTAAGGCAGCATTCTCACAAACAGAAGGTAGATTTTCAAGAGGTCACATTTCACTGCTAGTTGCTAAAGGTCACTAAGCAGGAAACACGACAGCCACGTTGAAAGTCAGACCAGGTCTCTTGGCATATGTTTTTGCATATTTTGGAATGAAAATAATTAAGGCAAGAAAATAGAATAGAATAGTCTTTTTCACATGCCTAGGAAAAGCAGTTGCATAGCTTTTGCATTGTTTTTGGAAAATGCCAAGATCTGGATTAGAAAAAGCCAGAATGCGATGCCAGAAAAAACCAAGTGTACAATTACTGCACAATAGTTCGAGGAAAAACTTTGTAATTGCTGTAACTGTATTAATTTGCATACAATCAGAACATAAAGCGACCAAATCACACATTTTTTCTTGCTTCAGTTGTCCCAATGTGTCGGATCGTATCTCCAGCCACATAATTTTAAAAATTGTGGGGAGGGGGGGAGTCCCCATACACCCAAGAAGCTTGCTACGACTTGCAAGCATTGGATACTTTCAATTTTTAGCTGACTACTTCAAAATCTGTAGAGAATACCATGAGAAGTGCCCTAAGGCACCTAAAACACACACTTAAGAAATTCCCTGAGGAAATGTATGCTCAAAGGTCCCCTTCATGTTTCCATTAATGGGCGACCAGTAAAAGAATCTCAAGCAGTAATCAAATTTTAAGACAATACCATTTTGGAAGGAAAAAAAACAGCCAAGGTCTTCTTGTCATTTCTTTCTGCACAGCCCTGTTGTCTTGTATTTTAACAATTCTAAGTTACTGAAGTAAATGAGCAAGAAATATAATTCAAGACACAAGCAGCCATTTATACCAAAAAATCTGAGAATATTAATTCGTTTTCAATTCTAAATTTCCAAAGCAGGAAGATAGGAAGTTGTTAGCTTTATAACAATCTTCTTCCCAGCAGAATAACAAAAACCTGTATTATACATAGAAATATACAACATTTAACTAAATCAATCTTAACTGTCAACTGAAGAAAATAGTTTAGAGAATTACTGCATATTTAGAATACGATGGCAACAGTTTGGTCAGCATCACTGAAACAGGCATTTGTGGCGCACTTGTTTTGAAGTGAAATCCTGCCTAGTAAAAGTCAGAAATTGCAGTAAAACAATTGTGCATGGTTCATACAGAAAATTGAAACCTTTTTTCAAGGACTTTTCAAGGACTTCTCAAAGACCCAATTTATTTTTCAAGGACCCTTCGTGGAATGTCATTTCCTGTTTAACAAAATGAATCATTTTTTACCAACCAAATTAGCAGTTTTTCAATCCTGAAGCTTCTCTTCTAACTTGTAATTCAGGGTTTCAAGTTGTTTTGCTTTTTCTTTACTGTTGCCGCACAAATATTATTCTCATAATCCAAATCTTTTCTCTGTAAAAATGGCTTCATAGTACTTGCTGTTCCATTCGATGTTACATTCACCTGATGTTTACTTCCCGCCATGTGCAAACACAGTGCACTCTCGCCCATCGTTGTTAAAGTGATAGTTTTGTTGTATACAATGCAGATTGCTTTCTTCCAATCGTCTTTTAACTTGCCTAACCCATTTATACTCTTCCATAGTTTACCATTTATGGTTAAAACTGCACTTTCTAGGCATGTTGCTGCAAAACCAACGCCAACACAATGTTTCAACTCCGTAATGTCAAGCCAGTGATAAGCCAGCCACATATGGCATGCGCAAGAGCATTACAACTCATATACACAAATGCTGTTCAATCTGGTGTCAGCTCACATAGTGGCTCGTGTTCGGCTTTGCCTTTTTTACACAATTCTTTGCAGTTTTTTCTTTTTTTACAGACTTAAAACAGAACAACACTCTAATCTTTACAATGCAACTTTGCTGTGACTCTACAGATCCTACATTGGGGAAAATTCAAGGACTTTTCAAGACCTTAAAGTGGAATTCAAGGACTTTTCAAGGACCTAGTACAAAATACAAAGACTTTACAAGACTGTGCGAACCCTGTTGTAACTGCCATTTTGATCCAACTTGCCTCTGTACTGAGCTCACACACAGAAGAATCAATAGCAATTACAAGTACAGTTGAATACAAGCATTATCCTATGCCCATGTAGTTACCATCTTAATCAACTCCACTAACTTGTTCGTCAGCACTCCACTATACATTAAAAAAAGGTCATCAACATTACAATCACAGGGAGAGTGGAAAGTCATTAGTAAAAGCGATAGCGAGTTCCAGCCTGTTGTTTGCTTATGATATACCAAAATGTATCCAGTTCATTTGTTTACATTTGACTACAAGGACACCATGGAATCATGTTGCAAACCATGGGAAATGTTATAAGATGTTGAAATAAAAAAAGACCAGTAAATAAACAACCCCTTACTTAGTATAAAAAATTATCTTCAGTGAATGTCTTCACATTGGGAAGACCAACACCACAAACCTAATGCAAACAAAAAGCACAAATTACAGTTCACTTCAATTTTCAAGACAGTGTAAATTTCCGTAATCTTTCATAAACAACATCTTTACGAATTTCAAAGATCAAAACCATTTCTTAAACTACATCTGCTTTATCATCGCGAACAAATTCCAGTCAAAATGCTAGCTACCAAACAGTTGAATCGGATATTCACTTTACGAATAGTGTTGCAGTTGACTTTGAATTTCTTGAGCAATGTATCCTATTTCTCCGATTGCATCCAAACAGGTTTTAGGACGCAGCCTCTCTGTGAAAAGTGATGCAAAACATGTCACACGTTACTAGGTAGCAGTGCTCATACATATGCATGAATGCACAATATCACAATATCGCACAATTACACATTTTGTCTGTGTTGAAGTCGTGATGAGAAGTTTTATGTCAATACCGGAAACTCAAACCCCAGACAACTGCTAAACTATTTTTATAACATTGATACATTTTGTGCAAAATATGTAAAATACAAGTTAGTTCAGATCAAGTCATGGAAAATGTTTCAAAATTTGTGTTGTTCCTGTTAAGAAATCTACCTCATAGAATCTAATAGAATGGAATATACATCTTTAATGTGGGATCCTTATCATCAATGCAATATTGAAAACCTTGAGAATATTCAGAGAGCAGATGCTTGGTTCTGTAAAAATGACTACAGGTATACCTCCAGTGTAACGGCCATGACTAAAGATTTGGCATGGGATTCATTAGCTTCTCACCGCAAAAAAGCTTGGTTGCATACCATGAACAAGATCACACACCACCTTATCCATGTGAACAAAGATATGTACCTAAGACCATCTAGGGAAACCCAAACACATGGAACTCATGACTTTAAAAACTGTACTGAAGTGATGACAATTATGTTTTCTTATTTTCCAAGAACATTCAGAGAGTTGAATAGTCAGTCTCCCC
Source organism: Catalaphyllia jardinei (assembly GCA_022496165.2). Lineage (NCBI taxonomy): Eukaryota > Metazoa > Cnidaria > Anthozoa > Scleractinia > Caryophylliidae > Catalaphyllia > Catalaphyllia jardinei. Next base: position 25,608,095 of record CM042746.1, on the reverse strand, counting down.
TCTTAGAGTATCTGCTGACTCTAAAAAGTTTTAAGAACAACCTGGGGAACACTTTGTGAGATTAGCTGCTTCATACCATTATTTTTAATGTTTTAACTTCTTTTAGTATTACAATTATTTTGTACTATTTTAACTATTGTTGGAGTTATCATTATTTATTTCATCTTTTATTTATTGCTGCATATATTTGTACTATTCTTATTCTATTATTACTTATAACTAGTTATCTTAAATTTTATAGCTGGTGTGATAACTTTTACCGACTTAAACATCTAGATGTAATCAGGTTGGCACCCAAGATGCTAGAAAATGCATTTCTGAGTTTTCAAATCTCATACTTTTCGGGGGGGGGGGGGGTAGCATGACCCCAGACTCCACAGACAAGGCCTCTTTTATTGCTACCAGACTAGAAAACTTCATTCCATATGTACTTTGCCCTGACCCCACCCGCTTAATGTTCACAAAACACTTTCATTTAGTACATTTTGGCATTTTACCATTTATCAACATTGAAAAGATGAATAGGGGTACTTACACTTATTCTGTATGTATTACAGCTGACTTCATGTTTTTGCGTATTAATTTAGTCCATCATTGTAGCACCTCCACCTACTTGAGAATGGTCATCCGTCCGTCTACTTACAGTGCTACGCGCCTTACCGTTGCCACTCAAGAGAGTCTTTGATTAAATTTTGACATCTTTTTGACAACTTTTTGCTAACTTCAAAGCAAGCCAGCCAATCAGAGCATGAGAATTTCCAAGGGCGGATATGTCAAATTATAAGTCTATTCACTCCCTTGGGAATTTACAGCTTTCAGGGTGTGAGAACGAAAATGGCCTTCCAGGTGAAAGTTGAACACGGAGGGAAACGCTTCGCAACTTTTCTCTTGGAAAACGTATCATAAGATGGTCTTGTAAGTAACATAAGAAAGAATTCTTCTTCTTTGGCTCACCTGGACGCAGGTAAGATTAGGCTTCGCTACCGTTGTCACGAACAGTCACGCGTATCGATTGTTACGTAACGTTTATTCACAAAAAGTACTGTTTGTTTGTACAGATAGGATATGATTTCATCTTGATTTTCCGGTTTTCACATTATGATCAAATTACTTGTATATATTTCACAACACGTGTCATTTGAGCAGATTGAGTTTTAGAGAGATCAATAAACGAATTCAAAGTGTTACGACTGTATTTGCGAGTCCATAACATGGCGCCCAACGTGGGGCAGTAAATCTCGACTAATTCAAGATGACGGATACGGATGCAGATGCCCTTCCACGATTACAAGCGAAACGCGCGGCAAACAAAGGGGTCGTTACGAAACTCATCGAGGAATCTGACGCGATTTTGGAAAACGATGTCGAGCTTATGGATTTGAAGACACGAAACCGACTAACAAGGATAAATGGAGTGCTGCAGGAAAGGCTACAACTCATCAGCCAGCTTGACGAAAAAATCTTATCTGATTGCGAAGTCAGCGACATCATAAAGGAGGTGGAAGATGCGGAGTTTTTCAAAATGCGTCTCATGGATGCCATTGCAAACATCTCAACAAGCACCACGCCCTCTGTACCGAAAATGTCTTCACATCAAGAGACGCAAGAAAACAAAACGATTACCGCTTCGGTTTCCCCCGCATCAACTTCGGCCTCTGCTGCTTCGTCAACTCCCCTCGCTTCAGCATCGACCTCTAGCGACTCATCAACTCCTCTGGCCTGACCATCGACTTCTAGCAACGGCTCAAATCCACCCACTTCTAACAACGTTACAACCCCTCCCGCTTCAACGTCGCCTTCTGCCAGCGGTTCGACTTCCCTCGATTTATCAGCATCTTACTCGCAGTCCAATTCTACAGTTTCAGCGCCACGGTCATCGAAATCTAGACTACCAAAGATTACATTGGCAAAGTTTAAAGGCGATGTTACGCAATTCCGAAGTTTCTGGGATAGCTTCGAAAGCATTGTGCACGCAAATTCCAACCTCACGAAAATCGACAGGTTTAATTATCTGGTGTCCCTGCTTGAAGGATCTGCATCTCGCGTTATCGCTGGATTACTGATTACCAAAGAAAATTACGACACAGCTATTGCTGGATTACCGATTACCGAAGAAAATTACGACACAGCAGTGGACATTATCAACAAGCGATTCGGCAAACCTCAGCAACTCATCTCGGCGCACATGGACGAACTCTTCAAGATTTCTACATGTGCGACGGACAAGCCACATCAACTTCGTTACCTTTACGACAGGCTAAACGTTAACATACGAGGTCTAGAAGCGCTTGGGGTGAAATCAACTCAATACGGCAGTTTATTGATTCCTATCATCATGGCTAAACTTCCACCTGAAATCCGAGTACACGTCGCTCGAAACACCACCGAAGATGTTTGGGATATTGAATCCATTCTTAGCATCATTCAGAACGAGATCGAAGCACGAGAGCTTAGTGAGAAGATCAAAGCCATGACAAATAGCACAGAGCCAAAAAGACCTCAGTTCCAGAAAAATCCGACAACTGGTTCCTTTGTAGTGGAGACGACACCACCGTTGCCAACGCCTACATGCATTTACTGTTCAGAAATGCATTTTTCTGCGTCGTGTCACAAGATAACTGATATCAATGCTCGGAGGTCAATCCTGAAACGTGATAAAAGATGTTTTAAGTGTTTGAGAAAAGGGCACACTGCGGAACAATGCGACAAGAGTTGCAGAAAGTGTAAAAGAAGACATCATCAATCGATTTGCCCTGACCAAGCTATCAACTCGTCCCGTCACTCAAATACGCCGCCTCACCATGAATCAGGAGTTCAAAGCGCGATGGACAACGAAAATTCTAGCACGACAACGGCAACTAGCACTTTGGAGAATGCCGACGCGAAAAACACCGAGTAGTGTTGCAAACAGCCACTGCGATCGCAACCAATGAAGAAGGAACAAAATCGACTACAATCAGAGTGTTATTCGACAATGGCAGTCAGCGCTCTTACATCACTGAAAGCTTACGATCCAGGTTGCAACTTTAAGTCTTTACACACCGAAAAGCTCAGTCTAAACACGTTTGGTGAGTCCAAGTTCAAAAAACAGAGCTGCGACGTGGTGAATTTACAACTTCGAAAGTCGGAACACGATGATCCAATCTCTGCCCTGACATTTCCTGTTATCTGCTCGCCTTTACCCGCGAAAGTGTATACGAGTTATGCGCACTTGGATGGTCTGGAATTGGCCGATGAACCGCGCAGTTCAGGAAGCTCGATTGATTTACTCATTGGCACGAACTTCTATTGGAACCTTGTGACCGGGGAGATGAAACAAGGCGAAGAAGGTCAAATAGCCGTAAACAGTAAGCTCGGTTGGCTGTTATCCAGCCCAATCAATGAAATAGTTGACAGAAGTTACATCACGCACTCGAATTCGATTATCGATGGACCCAGCTCACTATTTCAACCGAGTCAAGATGACGTTCTAGCAGACACTCTCAAAAGTTTTTGGGAGACAGAATCGATCGGTATCAGCGAGCCATCAGCTAATGGAGATGCCAAACCCGAATCATTTGAAATCAACGTGAAACGAAATGGAGATCAGTACGAGGTCAAGTTGCCATGGAAGGAAGATTGTTTACCGTCCTCCAACGGGTATCAATTATGCGAGTCACGACTGCAATCGTTACACCAAAGGCTATGCAAGGAACCTCCGCTGTTGTCGGAATACAACAACATCATACAAGATCAATTGAAAACTGGAATTGTTGAAGTAGTACCACCCGAAGATTTGAAGAACGACCTCGAGACTCGAAGCCATTATCTCCCACATCTGGCAGTCGTCAGGAAAGACTGAAACTACGAAAGTAAGAGTCGTATACGATGGTTCAGCGAAAGCTTCCAAGAAAGAAAGGTCATTGAACGATTGCCTACAAACTGGTCCAAACTGCTTACCGCACGTTTTCAACATGATAGCTAACTTCAGAAAGAACATTGTCGGTCTTATGGCGGACATTGAAAAGGCTTTCCTGATGGTTGGAATTCAAGATGATCAGCGAGATTTCCTTCGATTTTTGTGGTTCGACAACCCAAGCCTAGAGAACCCGAAGATTATTCATCTCAAGTTTACACGGCTGGTATTTGGACTTCGTCCTTCACCGGCTATTTTAGGAGCTACAATTCAAAACCATCTCAAATTGTACAAGCAAAGCCACCCAGAAATGTTCAAGCTCCTCGAACAATCGTTCTACGTGGATGATCTGGTAATGGGGAGAGCAACGACAAAAAGGGTCTCACCATTTATCATCGAGCGAAAAAGTTGATGGCCGATGGCGGTTTTAATCTCAGAAAGGGGAAAACCAACTCATTGGAATTACAAAGAGCAATCGCGGAGTCGGAAAGCGTGACAGGGTCAAATGGCGCATCAAGTGACATCAAAGAAGACAAGAAATCCTATGCCAAATCAAACTCACAAGGTCTCAGCGCGAGCACGCCAATTGATGAGGACGTCTTCGTGAAGGTTTTAGGAATGAACTGGAATACTCACGACGACGAAATTATCTTCAGCTTTGCGGAATTACACAAGTATGCAAGCTCACTTCCGCTCACCAAGAGATCGGTTCTCAAAGTGACAGCAAAGATATATGACCCCATGGGATTTTTGACACCATTGACAGTGGAAATGAAAATCCTATTTCAAGAACTGTGCATCAACAAAACAAACTGGGACACTGAACTGAAAGGAGAATCCCTTCGAAAATGGAAATCGTTTCTTCAAGATTTAATCCTCATCGATCGCTATTACATCCCACGTTGTTATTTTGCCCGTCAACCTGTGGATATACAGTTACATGGTTTTAGTGACGCATCCAAACGCGCGTACGCCGCTGTTGTTTACATTCGAAGCACCTACTCTGATGGCCAAGTTGAAGTTCGACTAGTCACCTCCAAATCGAGAGTCGCGCCGATTAAGAGACAAACAATCCCTCGCCTGGAATTGTTGGGAGCGCTGATCTTAGCGTCTCGTAAACAAGCTGAAGTCCTTTGACATCGAATCTCCTGCAGTATTGTGGACAGACTCAATGACAACGCTTTGTTGGATAAAGAACGAGAGAGTGTGGAAACAATAAGTGGGTCAGCGAGTTGACGAGATTCGCCGCTTAACTTCCAAAGATTCGTGGAGACATTGCCCCGGAGAGATTAACCCCGCCGACCTTCCTTCTCGTGGATTAACCGCCAAAGAACTCTCCACTAGTAACACTTGGTGGAATGGTCCAAGTTTTCTGCATAATCCCGTCAATCAGTGGCCAGAAATGTCTCAACCAGCACAAACCGAGGAACAAGAAATTCAACGAGAAGAAGTTAAGACTGAAAAGGTCTTTACACATTCCATGGTTAATACTGCAACCAGCGACTCACTCGACCGTGGAATTGACAAGATAATGGTATCGAGCGTTACAGCAATATCACGACATTGCTTCGAGTGACAGCGTATGTGATCAGATTCGTTGACACCCTCAAGAAAAGGAAGCGAAGAGAGAGTCACGGAAATTTAACCAACGAATTGACAGCAGACAAATTAAAGAACTCTGAAACCCTATGGATTAAATCTGTACAAGCGAAAGCGTTCGTCGAGGAACTTTCCTTTCTTAATCAGAAAAACTCCAAGTGCACGCCTCCTATTCAAGTAGCTCAGTTTGGATTATTTGTCAGCGAAGACCAAACAATCAGATGCAAAAGACGAATCTCCAACGCTCCACTGCCTACTTCAAGCAAGTCTCCAATTCTTTTGCCAGCTAAGCACGCCTTCGTAAAGCTTTTAATCACACAAACTCACAATCGGGTCAAGCATTCAGGAAACAACGCTGCATTGACAGCTTTGAGGGAGCGATATTGGGTTTTGCGTGGACACGAAACAGTAAAGAGAGTCATTCGTCTTTGTGTAGTTTGCCGCAGGTACGAAGCATCACCATGCAAGCCCTCGCAATTTGCCGATTTGCCGAGTAATCGAGTTTCCGACGATCCCCCGTTTACGCACATCGGACTGGATTTTGCCGGATCATTGTACGTCAAAGAAACACGTAGAAGTTCCAAAGAGAGTGACTCCAATAAGGTTTATGTGTGTCTATTTACCTGCGCGTCAACTCGGGCCGTTCATCTGGAATTGACAAGACGACTGAATGTACAAGATTTTTTATTAGCTTTCCGCAGATTCGCCAGTAGAAGAGGATTACCGGCAACAATACAATCTGACAACGCGAAAACGTTGCAATCTTCTAGCAAGGAAATTCGGAAGATCGCTCGATCACCAGAAGTATGGAGGTACTTGACTAACCACCAGATTACTTGGAATTTCATCGTGGAAAAAGCGCCGTGGTGGGAAGGCTATTGGGAGAGACTTGTTCGAAGTATCAAGTCACCGATCAAGAAAGTTATTGGACGGTCTATTGTGAGTTACGACGAAATGTGCACCTTATTAACCGAAGTAGAAGCAGTGATCAACGCCAGACCACTTACTTACGTTTATGACGACGAAGAGTCAGTTTCTTATCTGTTAACCCCGTCCGACTTAATTTATGGCAGACGAATCACACTGAATCCCAACAGTCAGCATTACGAGACGATGAGCACGTACAATTCTTTGACGAAAGGGCTAAAGCATCATCGACATTTGCTAGGTCAGTTTACGCGTCAGTGGAGGAACGAATACCTGACCGGTTTGCGCGAACAAGTTACGAAAGGATCAAGTGAACCTAACGTCACTGCGAAATTCAAGGTCGGTGATGTCGTGATCCTCAAGAACGATTCTGTTGCGCAAGCGTTTTGGAAATTGGCTAAGGTAGAAGAACTGCTACCTGGACGTGACGGAACTGTGCGAGCAGCAATAGTTACCGTACCGCGAGGAACGAGTTCTAATTCCAATCAATGTTTAAGACAACCGATTCAGCACCTTATCCCAACAGAAGTACAGAATTACTGAACTATTTCGAAGATCGTGTAAATAATTTAAAGTTTTGAACATTGAACTTTACAAGTCAGATCATTTATCGGTTTGATATCTCAATACGTGTGGTTGATTCACATAGGTGAACAACTAGGGGGAGTGTCACGAACAGTAACGCGTATCGATTGTTACGTAACGTTTATTCACAAAAAGTACTGTTTGTTTGTACAGATAGGATATGATTTCATCTTGATTTTCCGGTTTTCACATTATGATCAAATTACTTGTATATATTTCACAACACGTGTCATTTGAGCAGATTGAGTTTTAGAGAGATCAATAAACGAATTCAAAGTGTTACGACTGTATTTGCGAGTTCATAACAACCGTGACAAGGATGGCGATACGCTAAATGTTTGTGAAGCAGATCTTTTTGAGTTCTCGAAAATGCTTCGCACAGCGAAAGAAGTGAAAGACCGCAACTACAAGAAATTATTCATTCAAGCTAATGAAATTGACTCTCCGTGCCAGCGCAAAATGAAGAGAGTGGATTTTGGCATGGAAAATCCAAGTACCGGCAACGAACTCAGTTGTTTACAACCCAAACAACTGCCATTTCATGCATCAACTTTTCCGTCAGCAAGTTTCTCTGAAGACGTGCGAGCAAGTCCCACATCAGCTCAAAATAATCAGCAAGGATGTAGCCCGTTAGATTCAAAACAACAGCAAATGAAAGATAGTCTTACTGTTTTGCAAGGGCAGATAGTTACTGCAAAGGAAGCACTGCAAAAACTTAATCAGCAAGAGAACGAGTACATGACACTCTCAAGTCTTTGAGGACGCGTGTGCAATAATTGTCATGCAACTGGCCATACGAAGACAACGTGCCGCAGTCCTCCTTGTTCAAATATTGATTCGTGTAAAATTAAAGATGAACACCCTGAGCACAAAATGAAGGTCAACAAGCTTCAGCGAGAGATTAAATCACTTGAAAGTCAAGCAGCGGAGGAAGAGGAAAATATCAAACGATTAGCAAGTGCACGGGAGCGTGCCAAGACATCATTCTTTGCCGTGATGCGGCCTAGATTAAAGACGCAAAACTTGCTCAAATATGGTACCGGGAAACGAATTCAGCTGGATCGTGATCTTCTAATTTTACAGAGAGCGTTGAACAATAAGGTTCCAGACTGGCCTGAGAGCCAGGACTGGAAACTTCCACTTATCATTGATCAGTTTCAGAACTCTCAATTGAAGGCAATGACACCGAAATTCTTGTGATTTATTTTGACACGTTTATACACCTTTCGTTTTGTTGAAGCAAAACTCTTGGTTTTGACATGGCTATTTTCATAATAAATAATACGTTTTACGTTATTACAAAGAACGCAACTCGTTTGGTTTTGAAGGTTTAATATAAACTCCAGAAAGTAAACAATGGGAAAACATACAGACGGTCGGCTGTTCCAAATAAGATGTATTTCCTGGAAACAAAATAAGACATGTTCACGGTAAATTGCTCGTTACTACATGTAAGCTGATGTAAGCAATTAAAACTAGAAAATGTAGCCACAGTGGCGAAAATACAAGAACAAGTTTTCTGGGGATATTTGTAAAATAGCCTCCGTGATTGCGATTTTCGTTTCATGTTCTGCAAATAATTGATAGCAACGCAAATAGTCCTTTATTTGACGAAAGCAGAATTCACAAGTATTGAAATCGGGGGATAGTCTTAAAGTGTATGTAGGGAGGCTGAAAAAATAAAGTTATACCACAGTCAGCAAGCATGTTCCTTAGAATAGGTTCCACAAATCGTGAATGGTGGAATCCACAATTATCCATTATGACGCAGTTGCCACGTTCAAGAGTTGCACTGCCATCATCCCGCTCTAGCTGAAGGGCCTTATCAAAAAATGTTAATAGTTCCATACCATTGGAAGGGCCACCTAAAATGTTAAAAAAGTCAACCCCATTTATGGAGTGTAATAAATTTATTGTGTAGTTTGCATTGGATCCGTATCGTTGAACTTCAATGGCAGGTTCTCCGAGAACAGCACTGCCATACTTTCTATCTCCTGTCGTTTTTACCACACTAGATTCATTGAAAAAATGTAACTTTGGTGCCCTAAAGTTTGAAATTTCATTGAGGAAAGCATCCACTGCTTCTGTCGCGTTCAGTGTAGTTGATTCGCGTGGAACAACTGTTATTCTCTTCCTTGTCATTGCATGTTGTGTATGTGAAACTGTTTATTTGTGAGACGCTGGGGATATCTACTGGGTGAACAATGCCATCAAGAAGTAATGTCTGTCTGATTTCACTTCCTTAAATGCTAGGGTTCATGAGTCTACAACATTCAATATATTCAGAAACAGTTTGATCTACTTTGGGTTTTACGAAATGGCTCCGTTGGGCTCTGAGATCTGTATTCGACTCGTTGTAACGTTTGATGACTTTCCCAACGTAGGTATGACTCACACGAACCTCTCGGGCAATTTGACATTCACTAAGCCCATCGTGATGCAGGTCTAATATTCTGTCCCTCTACATCGTAGGCAAAGAACGACCATTGTCGTATATTCCCCCATTGATGTTTTGTCCTAATTGAACATCAGCTGCAGAAATAAATGTGCAACATACATGACAATTTATTGTGAATATTATAAATATAAAAAAGTAAGCTTACAAGTATTCCGATGTTCCTTCATTCTCAGTCAACCCCAGATTTCAGTGAGGAAATCGGCAAACAGATTTAACAGAAGTGAAAATAGCGCGCGGCTTACAGTAAAACGGTGGCAAGTTGTCGCCGGTAAATGCCTATTACTCCGCCCATTCACCTACACATTCTGATTGGCCATCTGATATGGAAGTTGTCAAAAAGATGTCAAAAAGTTGTCAAAAACTTTCCAGTGTGGCAACGGTAAGGCGTGTAGCACTGTAAATTGTGTTGAAATCATATATTATCTTCAAAGACAGTGCTTTAGTTTTTTCTTAAAGTATGAGCTGTTAACTGACCGTCGAAGTATTCACACATCCCATTTTGGGATACACTGCTGCTACAGAAACAGAAAATGACCCCCTGTAGAACTTAGCTAGCCTCCTCTAGCAAACTCCAGTTGCGCTGCACAGCCAAGATATTAGGGACCTTAAGCACGAACAAATCTATGACGCAGAAGGTAGACTGGAAGTGTAAGTCTGTATAATTAACTTTGGTTGCCCCTGGTTACCATCCTGGCCTCTCGTCTTGTCGACATTCCTGACGACAAACTGCAGCAAGTCCCGTTTTGTCAAAACGACAGTCGATTTCTCGATAGTAAGTTTTCTTAAGGTAAGAAAAAACTGGAGAGAACCATGATTAATACTAACGAATGTTGATTTATCAATATAAATCCATGTAACTCAATTATTGCGATGAAAACGGACCCTCACTGTTTGTTTACTTTTTAGCTGTGCCGAAAATAATATTATGGCGGAGACTTCATCCATGAAAAGCACTTCTTATCCTCCAAGGTTTGCATAATTTTTCCTATGTTCAGGCATCGCCAAAATAGACTAGTTATCATTTAGTGTTTTCATGGCTATCTTAGTTTAAACAAGCGACATGTAGTTTTGGAAGGAGTTAGAAACCATTGTAAATTATTGTAACCAGCACTTTTCAAATTTCCTGCTCATGCATCTATATACAAAACTTCTGAGTTATGTAACCTACCGGCTAAATGCACAAAATAACCTCTCATGTATCTATTGTTTTATGGCTGGCTTTCAGTTAATTGAAAGTGTTGTTCCCGTTTAATAATTTCTCATTATGTTCGTAGTTTGGGAATCGCTAG
>CM042746.1:25579842-25589842 GCA_022496165.2 Catalaphyllia jardinei | reverse complement strand
TTACAGCAGTTAATAAACAATAAAGCAAAGTTGAAAGAGATGCCTTCGAGTGCCTATTGCATAACTTATAAAATCTTGATAGCCTACAAGCCCGTAAGAATTCATAATACCTGCAAGCACACCTTAAGTTAAGTACTTCTACAGTTAACATGAATTATACATAATGAACATACTCCAGTGTCATTGACGAACCGTTACAAAATATGGGAAAAATATATCAACCCACTTCCCCATTTTGGATAAGGCAAAATGGCGGAAACAAATTCTGACGCTGGCTGACTGCGGGTGAAAGTAGCACATGACACAATATTTTTACGGATTTGCAAAATATTTTTTTGGATTTGCAAAATATTTTTCTGGATTTAGCGACAATTCTTGGATTTGCAAACTTGTTTCGGATTTACAAAATGACATTTGTGGATTCAAAAATTTTATTAAGATTTGTAATAGTTTTTCAGATTTGAAAAACTCTTCAATGATGATTTCCAAAAAACATTACGATTTAAAATATTTTTTCGGGTCTTAAAAACATTTTTTCGAATTTCATAAATATTTTGGGGTTGTCCCTTATCGGCTTCCGTAGGTTTCCTGTGTTAACAGTAGACCTAACATCATCAAAACAACAACAGTAATAATAACAATAATGATAATGAGATCGATAATAACAACAATAATAACAACAGCAATAAGAGTAATATTATTAACGACAACAACAACTGATTATAAATAAATCAACCGCAGGAACCCTCAGCCCCGCGCTTCTCCCTCGCTTCTCCAACATTATCCTCAATAATGTCTGTTCCATCTCGCATTATATAATAACCCAAGTTATTCTCGCATTTTGATTGGCTCTCGCCTATGATCTATTAGAGGACAGATGCACAATTGACGTCATCATTACAAAGTTTTTCCCTCTGCCGTTTTAAAATGGCGGAAAGTTTTGAGAATTAGGATAATATTTTACGTGACTGGGCAAAAGATAAGGTACAAAAAAGTCTTGCCGAGGCATTGAACAGTTTCGAGAAGCCAGAAAACGAAAGATAAAGCCGTTTCTTTTAAAAAAATGATACAGAAATAATTTTCTAGCAGCCTCAGTCGGCAGTTGAGCGCGACTAAACCACGCACAAACTTGGTCTTAGTAAATTTAACAAACACAATAAACAAAATGTTTCTGAGATTAATTTATTTAAAAAATTTAACTTTGCCCAGTGTCAAAACAACTGTTGACTCACTGATTGATGTCAGGAATGAAACATCAAAACATCACTTCTTAAAATTGGTAAAATAAAATACATAACCTTGCTTTCCGATGCGAATGTTCTTGTCCGTTTCAGGCCACAGCAGCGAGCTAAGTATAGCTAGCCACAGCTCACGGTCAACAGTATCGCAGCTAAAATGTGTCTCCGACGCTATATCAAGCTGATTTGAGAATCACCAACCACAGAAGACAAAAATCTCCACACAGTGGTTTCAATAGAAGGCGGCTACTGGCGGTAGACCACCGGGTACTTCGCTCTATCCCGCCGCCTACTTTGTGCCATCAGCCAGTCATTTTAGAGACGTGTACGTATATCCGGCATTTACCTTCCTATCGAATCCTTTGATATTTTAAAAAATAATCACTCACAACAAATTCAAACCTACTCATTTCCGCTTTGCATACAAAACAGCTAATCAGCTTTAGGACGGGGAATTTATCGCGTGTTTATAGGCGTTAATTGCTGGTAAATATCTCACCGCTCTCGACCAAGAAAAATTGTTTTCCTGTTGTACCAACCAGGAACTTGATGTACAAATTATAAAGTGTTTTCTTTCTTAAGAAAAATGATAAATTTGTCCACGAATTCCAACAAATAACAAGAGTCAAAACTGGAGAACGGACTTTATGCGAATTGCGTGTGACATTTCACGTGATCAGAAAGCATGTGTTCGAAGTTTTGCCGGAATGGCGAAGAGACAACAGAAGCAAGGCCTTCTTGACAACTTTTTGACCGTTGGGGCGAAGAAGTCCAAAGGTAAGTTATCACTGGTTACAGTTCAACTTTTCAATAACATTTATTTGCCCAAAATAAAGTGATAAATTTGCATTTCAAAAGAATCATTGAACCAGAACGGACATAACAACCTCAATAATTTTTAAACGGCACGACTCTTTGTCTTCAGTGAAGTCAAAAGCCATTTCTTTCCCTTTTTGTGTGTGAATTATTTCATTTTTACCGAATAGTTTGGTTATACAATCGCTATTTTCATAAAAAGTCAGCTCTTTATTCACCAAACGTGCCATGCGATCCGTCAAATTGTCCGCGGCAGTTTGGACGCGGCTTTTATTTCGATTTGCAAAGAGAATAGCAATCTGGAGATAAATCAGTCGTAGCGAAAGGGTTTGAGGGCAGAATTGCGGAACAAGTAAAGTGAAATGGAACTTGAACATGTCTTCTTTGATTCTGCGGAGGAATTGAATCGGAAGGACTATTTTCAGAGGATTTATTCGCTTCGAGCGGCGGCTCTCCGGAAATCAGTGTTTTGACTATATCCACATGTGGCAACCAAAATAACGATAACTCGCCTAAATCGCGCTAGAACGATCTGAGGAGCTGGAAAACAACAAAGAACACAACACAGCATCAGGGAAAAGCGATTTTATTCACAAAATTTATGATTTTTTTTAATTTAAAAGCGAAATCGCTTCATTCCCTTACAAACTCTTATAAATCGAAGCTATGTAACACAACACCGCTTGTCGGCTGTACGTTACAGTAAACCGGTTCAGTTTGGGTAAATGGGATTCTGCTAATATTCTGCATGACTTTTTCTGGGCAGCATTTTGGTACAGTTTCAATAATTTGGGGTGAATTTGGTCTATTTGTGAAACTCGTTAAAATTAGCGACATTCTGTAAACATATTTGCGATCAAAACAAGAAAAGATCGCGGGAAACAAAATTTAGTGAGGAAAGTATTTTTTTTGTTATTTCGATCATGCCTCCGACTTTTCCACTTAAATGTTGGGGATGGTTTACTTGAAATCAATTTGATAAAAACTGATGGTCCTGATGGACAGTCGCAATAAAATCATTTCCTTTCACACAGTGCAAAACTCAGGATCTTCCGACCAACCACCTGCCATTACAAATGAGATCGCGGTTGAAGGTGGAGATGTCCAAATTGCAGCGGGTAGCTCTTCTGGAACACAACAAGCTCCCCAGCAGGCCCACGCACAACAACAAAACGATCTGAGTAAGAAAAACAGAAATCCAAGCAAAGACAAGTCTTCTAAATTATGGACTGCAGAACAGGAGTTAAAGTTTTTGTCCTCATCGTTCAATGCTGCTAATGAAGTTGATTTACATAGCTACCACAGATGCATGAATCGGAAGTGCAACACCCTTAGTTCTGTGGAGGTAAGCCATCTGAGTGAACAATGTGCGGATCGTTTTCAACATCAATGGATAATGGACGACGATCTAACCTATTCCAGAAATACCGGTGTGAACTGGTTGATATACCAAGAGGGGCAGGGAATGTTTTGTTTGTTGTGCAGAAAACATGGCACATCAAATTACCAAAACAAGAGCAAGAAGTATAACCTCGAGCCAGCAGTTAGGTTTAAACGGAAAGCACTTGGGGATCATGCCAAATCTCAGCAACATGTAGCAGCAGTTACAGCAGAGCTTCTCAGCAGGGGTTCAACTTTTGAAGAGGAAGTAAGGAAAATCGAGGAGACTAAAGATGACGTATACTACAAAATGTTGCTTGCTATGTACTGGGTAGCAAAAGAGGAAATCTCAAATAAGAAGTTCACGAGTCTTCTGGAGCTTCTTCAGCAAGTAGGCCTCGAAGATCTGAAGTACTTCAAACACCGTTCAGCTGGTTCAATCAGAGAGATGTTTCTTCTCATTGGTAGCGTTTTGGAAGCACAGTTGGTAGATGATATGTCGAAAGCAAACTGCTTTGGACTTCTTGCAGATGAAGTTTGTGTGTCAAACAAAGAGCAACTTGTAACATTTGTTAAATTTGTTCATCCCGAAACTGGCAAAGCAAAGACTGCTTTCCTAGCAGCAAGCAATCTGTTTGAGAATTCAAGCGCAGCTGATGCTGAAACGATAACCAATGCTATTGTTGCACAACTGGAGGATGCAGGGATCGATAAAAGAAAGCTTGCAAGTTTTTCATCAGATGGAGCGTCAGTTATGACAGGTAAACGAAGTGGTGTCGGTACGAGATTGCGAGCAGATAACAAGGCGTTGATAAATGTACATTGCATCTGCCATCGTTTGGCATTGGCTTGTGGCGATGCCAATGACAGGATTGCCTACATCAAAGAAGTGGAGAAAATTCTCATTCAGTTGTGGTCATTCTTCCACCACTCTGCCAAGAAAAGTGCAGCTTATGCAAAAGCCGTATTAACCGTGAAAGATCTCAGCGTTAGTAACGGAGGAAAAAAGAAGCTGAAAAAGAGATTCAAGAAGGCATGTAGAACAAGGTGGTTGTCAACAGAAAAAGCAATAGAAGGTGTGTACGAGGATTATGAAACATTGGTACAAACACTTCGAGTTTTCAAAGAAAGTGGGGATGCAACTGCCACTGGTCTCTTACAGCAAACAAGCCAATTGAAATTCCTGGGCACAGTGTACTTGCTGAAAGAAGTCCTGCCGATTCTGAGCCACTTGAGCAAAACTTTCCAAGAAGGTGAAATTTGTCTGACATCAATTGCTCCAGCGATAGAGTACACAGTTGATCGTCTTGATGAAGTTGGTCGTCAGCGTAAGCACTTGGCAAGAATGAAGGAAGACTTGTCAGAAAATGGCAGACTCCAAAGATGCGACCTGGCAAGCGTGTCACCCCACATGGAAGAGCAGCTGAAGAATTTAACAACAAGATATGTAGATGCGTTAAAAGAGAACATTGAGAATAGGTTCGATGGAAACCTTAAAGTCCTCACTGCCTTCAAGATCTTTGACCCAACTGCTGTTCCCAAGAGAAGTGATGCTGGCTTTAAAGAGTATGGCATGGCAGATGTTGGATTGCTGGGCGAATTCTTCTATCAAGATAAGGCAGATAAGGATTCAAAGAAAGAAGAGCTCTTATGTGAGTGGGCAAAGTTCAAGTACAATCTTTTGAGTCTCCAAAGCCAGCTCCCTCCAGAGATAGCACGTCCAAACACATCCAAGACAACTTGCATGTCTAAGACACCAACTGAGTGGTTACTGGAGCATATGCTTGGTATGCAGTCTACTTATCAGCATCTTTGCCCTTGCCTTTTGGAACTGGCAGAGGTATGCCTTTCACTACCTGTAAGCAACGCCTGGCCCGAGAGAGGAGCATCTTGTGTTAAAAGGCTGAAAACCTGTCTCCGCTCAAGTCTGAAAAATGACATGCTGCAAGCCTTAATGCAAATTTCAATCAATGGACCTGCTGTTAGTCAATCCCAGTCCTTGATTCATGAGGTGGCCAAGCAGTGGCTTGCAAAACCACGACGAAATTTGGCAAAAATCCCAGCCACAGATAACCAGCCAGTGCAGAAACGACCTACTGCAGATGCCTCTGTACAAGTGGACACACAGAGAGAGGATGTCACGAGAGCATGGGAGGCGGCTGCTGCATTAGTAAAGAACATTGACAACATAATAGACCAAGAAGTTGAGGAGGCAGTAGCCCTTTTGAAGCTTCCACCTATTGATGATACCATGATGTACGAAGCAGAGTCGGAAAGCAGTGAATCGGAAGACAGTGATGACGAATTATGATTGACAATTTGTGAATAATCTACTGAAAAATTTTAGCTCGTTCTCACTAGTGTCTTTGAGGGATTTAGTTTTTCAATGTAATATCAGTTGAAGTCCCTTTAAAGCCTTCTTTCAAATCTTTTGTTCGTTGTAAGGTGCAATTTCAGCATCAATACGCTCGCTAGAACGCTAGGTAGTGCCAAGTGATATAAGTTGACAAAAAGATACCAGTAGTTTTGTTTTTCTATTTAAGGTCCATGCTCGTGCCTTGAAGAACAACGTACCAAAACCAAACATACCATTCAGTCTTCAATATAAATGTTCAATTTTATTGTTTCAAAATCATGTGTTTGTCACTGATATAATCATTTGGAAAACCCATCTTTGATGAAGATGTCCTGAGTAAAAGCACTGTTAAGTCACATGGCCAGTAAAACATTTGTTTAGCAGAAATTTGTCTTTGTGTGTTACACTTCTCAAACAGTTCTTTCAAAGCAAGGCAGAACCTGCTGCTACTAATAATAAAAATGCAAATTCTGTTAAAATGACTGCAACTACAGTGTTTTATTGCCTCATTTCCATTACTTTTTTAGAGGAAAATACCGCTTGGAAAACGCTGGAAATGGCATTTCCGAGCGTCTAGAATTCAAAATTTTCGGGGGGGGCATGCCCCCAGACCCCCCTAGCAGCTCGCGCCTTTGGCGCTCGGATCCGGAGCCGCCTACTTTTATACTTAGCCTGGTACTTCAAAAGTTACTGAAAGCACTGCCACAGTCATTTACGCTCCTTTCATTCAAAACTCAAATCAAATGGCCTCTAGGTTGACCGCAACCACAAGTGACACACAAGTGACACACAAGTGACACACTCGGCTACGCCTCGTGTGCCACTTTTTTGTTCTTACCACATTTTGATGTCATCTGTGATCTATTACAGACGTTTAACAGACAATGCCCGTACTTCCTAACCATTGGTTACTGCTAGTTCATTAGAAAATTCATCTAAGAGATTAAAAAAACTAAGTAACAAGGTACAAAGCCATACCTGAAACGTTCCAAAGCATCTGTTCTGAGATAATTTTCAGTATCATGCGAAGAAAGTCACAGCCGAACGCATTCCTTTGCTCCATGTTCTGTGTTTAAACAGCTGGGCCGGGTTGTTCAAAGCCCGATTAAGCTAACCCAAGATTAGCGAGAATTTTGATTTCAGTTTTATAACTTTTTGGTGAGGTTTTTGTTTATATTGTTTTCCCTGCAGTTATAAGCTGTGGTAATCTCAAATTACGCCAAATGTTAAAGGTGAAAAACATTTTTAAACAAGAAAAAAATCATGCTGCAGTTAACTTTTAATCCTGGGTTAATGTTAACCGGCTTTCGAACAACCCGGCCCTGTTGTTTACTTGCGTGAATCACACGTAACGGGTAGTCCAATAATTTAACTCCATCTCCCGTCAGCAAACCTGCAACAAGCAAGCGAAAAGGTAAAGGACTGAAACCTCTCCACAGACAGCTGCTGTCAAACAGGAAGGCAATTTTTACCACGTCCTGGCGCTAGTTCCTGCGCCATGCCTCCTTGCTCGAATACTATCCGATCCCAAATGACGCCTAAGTACGTCATGTACCTGTGGTACGTTGTGTACCTGTACTGTAGTGTATCCTGAAAGTGCAGCCCTGTCCATTATTCCCCAGTTTTCGTATCAGCAGCTCGGACAAGATTGTGGCCTTCAAACCTGTACCCACTCCACGCTTTTTTGGACCTGAGGTTAGTACACGGCTCTAACTAAAAAAATGGACTTCCGTTTGTGTTCCACTTGAGACGCCAGAGAGCAAAACACATACCCTATTTCAGGCCAAAATGATCAAAATACAGTCCTTTCTTCAGTCCAGAACAGCTCAAAATCGTACCCTTTGGGACTTCACACACCTACATTGCTCATAAAAAGGAGCATTCCGGGAGCGCCGTGTAATCCTGTCCAATATTGAAATGTGACAAAGTTTACCTCCCTTAGAAGTTACTTTTTGGAATTCTGTGTTACAGCCAAAGGACCCCAAAGGTGAATTTTCGGACCAACGCGATATATTAAACACTCGATCTTTCAATCGCGGCGAAGAGAAAGTAAGAGTACATATGAATGTTGTGCCTCGTAATACTATGTACCCTTACTTGACTTCTCTGTCCGACCCCGGGGTGTCCTACCTCGTAGCTCGGTCGGCAGAGTAACGGCAGATGTAATCTGGAAGTCGTGGGTTCCATTCCCACCGAGGTCAAAAGATTTTAAGTTAAATTTGGGGGTAACGTTATTAATAGCGCTGAAACTGACCGAACGTTTTGAAGTCCAAACGCATCATTAACAGAAAACTTCCTCAACAACACTGGTAACACTACATTCCCTTTACACAAATCGAAATTCACATGAAACTTTCAGGCTGAAAATATTCAGTTTTTCACGAGTTTCATTTGTGCTCGTGAAAATATATAAAATTACTTTTTGTGATGAGTTCAACAGCTGTATAGACTGGAACGTGCTGCAATATGTTTTCCAGTTTCCGACGGCAGTTAAAAAAATCATTTTATTTCAGTTTTTTCGTCGTTCTTGTAAACTGCTTAGGAAACAAAGTACAACAAAAAGAAGACTCCGGAACATTTCAGCTTTTGAACATGTTTGAAACTTGCACGAGCCTTTGTTAATTCAATTTTCACGGATGATATTTATGCTACTCACTGAGCAGTAACACTGGCGGTGATAGGTCTGATAAACTGATGTGATGTTTTAAATGGAGCTCCTTTTACACATCTACATCAACACTTAGGTTTTGTCGCGAAGACACTTGAACAGTTCAAGTGCTAGAAAGTCAATTGATATCACCTGAAGTTAAATGTTTCCAAATTAACAGAAGTCCACCTTCACTGAGTTTTGATTTTAATGCTGTGCCCAAATCTTAGTCCGCGTCTAGATTCAACGCTTAGCTAGCACGCCCGGGAACACTCTCATATAATAAAAGACGGGGGTGCTTGTTGTTTCTTAAGGGGTTCAAACCCAGTTTGGAGGTACCCTCTTAGGGCGTTCAGCCCTAAAAAAAAAAGATGCACAGCTGAAGCTTTTCCAACACCTTTTAGGGTATTGGGCTAAAAAAAAATGACTGGAGCTGGTGTGTCGTTATACAATTGGTATCTCTTAGGGGTAAAAAACATTTAAGCTACGCCCACAAAACAGGGTCTGAGGGGTTCTTTACAAAAATTTTCGTCGAGCGCCCCACTCCATTTTAGAGCGGTACGGGAGAGTTCAGGGACTGATGTATTCAGTTTCTCGCATCATCTTAAATCTTTGAACAAGTAGTCTGTATGAGAAGAAAAATATCCTTTGTCTACTACAGTCGAACCTCCCCTTTCGACCACCAAGTTTCCAAGTCAGATCACTATATTTGGAACCTCTTGTGAGCGACCACCTTTCGTAAGTGACCGCGATCACTTTTAGAGCTGAAAGGTTGAGGTTCTCTTTCGCTTCTTGTGAGCGACCATTATATATTGCTTCTTCTAAACTTCTTGCAAGCGACCGTTCGACAGATAATAGAGCAGAAATTCGATAATCAGGTGTTGAAACATTATCGCATTCTTAAATAGTACGAGAGACGGAAAATTCGCACTGGGAAATACTGTATTTTTAAAACATGGGGTCCTTTATTTATTAAAAATTAGTCCCTGCAGTTACCATAAATTATGCTGTAAATGTAATTGTATGACAGCTACACTAACGAAGAAGTGCACCTTTTTGAAAGATCCTTCAACTTTCCATTTTAGATTTTCAGGCATTTTTACTGCACAATCGATAGTTTTTTTTTCTGGTCTCTGTTCTGTAATCGCATAAATATATCTTATTACACGTTTTGTTGCGTAGTATCGCTGAGTATTTTTACGAGTTGTGCCGTATTTTGGCGAGCCCGTAGGGCGAGTCAAAATGCAAACAACGAGCAAAAATACTCAGCGATACTACAAAACAAAACGTCTAAAAAGAGATTTATTATCCAACACACCAAATTGGTATGTTCGTGCGAGCGAATTTCGAGGATATCTATTTACAGGGAATGCGTGACAGAATGCGATGCAGAACGGAATAGCGAAGCGCACAGTTTCTAAAAATAGATTACATCTCCAGAGACCCCCCACGTGACTAAGACAAGAATTGAAGTTCTGCAGAAGGTTTTGTATGAGCGCGTTGTCTTCTAGACCAGAAAATCCGGCAAAAAGGAAAGATTGGTGATCTAAGATTTTGGTTAGC
>CM042746.1:25532268-25553793 GCA_022496165.2 Catalaphyllia jardinei | reverse complement strand
GATATTTAATTGTGTGCCCGTATTATAATCATTCTTTTTCCATGAATAACCCATTAATGCATTAAATATTCTATTTTTACTCTCATGGTCAAATTCTCTTTCAGGGTAAAACACACCATCACCATATTCAAGTCTACAGCTAGTTAGGGTACTATTAGCATCACCTGCATTTAGTTTAAATGTATCATATATATATGGATTTGCTCCAATTAAATTATTCTTATTTCTCTGTAAATAGACAAATACATATCTTACTTTATCAATAGATGCTGATATTCTAAAATCTCCACTTGTATTTGTTAGATCTGATCTCTGATACATTTCTCTTAAGTAATTCCATTTACTTGGTTTTTGAAAATCAGATATGAATTTAGTCATTAGAGCATCTTTTGGTTGTAATCTTGGTACCCATAAGTAAAATCGATCTATTACTAATCTAACAGTCCCATGATTTGCACCTGCACCAAAAAGCGCTTCTGAATCTTGGTTTAAATCTATTTCAAATTCAAGTTGCATTGGAGGTAACATCCTTACCTCTAATTCTTCAAAGAAAGAATATCTATTTAGAGGTATATTTACATTAACTCTTTTTCTATTAGATGTTAATAGTCTTCTTGCTTGAAAACCTCTATTTTCAGCATCTACTGCTGTTGCACTACTATCTAGATACCAAAAACTATTTTTAGCAACACTTCTAGCATAATCATCTGAATATTCTAATAGATTTTTCGCAAAAGTAACAAGATGGAGATTATCAGTATCATAGATAATTTTACCAGCACTCTTAATAACAAGATGTCTAATAAGTGAATGAGAACCACATAGGAGTGTTGTTGTTATATCAGCATTATCTCTTCCATCTGCTTTAAGATCAAGATGAAATTGTACTTCAAAATAAGCATTAAACCAATCATAAAAAGAGCTTCTATCATTTATTACAAATTTATAACCATTCTTTTGTTGCTCTGTAGTATTAGCTGGAGCTCTTATATTGCTTTCAAGAAGAAATCTGACTTCTTCATTTCTCTGAACGTTTTCTGATGAACGAAATGACATATATATTTTATAAAATAATTTTTTTTTAATATTATTATTTTTTACTAATCAATCAATCATATAATAGATTATTAATTAAAGTGTTAACTTCCTGTTGTGTCATTTTAGCTTTAGCTTTAGAAGGTTTTTTCCTTTTTGTTGTTTTTGTTGTTGCTATTGGTGTTGTGTAAGGACTCTCTTCAATATTCTCTGATAGCATCTTTCTTATAACATCACCAGATTTTTCTCCAATTGCTTTTTCTTCTCTCATTTCTTCTCCCTTCTTCTTTTTAGTCTTTTTCCCTATTGCTTTTGCTAATGTAGAGGCAACTTTAGTACCAATAGCACTTCCAAGTTCACTAACACCTGCAGTAATTGGCTTCATAATATTATCAACTATAAGACCATTTCCTCTATGAAAGTAAACATATCTTCCAAGAGATGGATGATACATCTTTCTAAATTCTCGTGATTTTGGCATTGAATTGTTTACCATATAATATTAATTACTTATTTTTTTTAATATTAATGAAAATGTAGTATCTCAATTATTAATTACTTATTTTTTTTAATATTAATGAAAAAGCAGTATCTGAATTATTAAAATAGATTGGTCTTCTTAATCCATCAGTTACATAAATACGTATACTTGAAATTATTGTTGTATTTATTGGACTAAAAACAATACGTCTTGGTTCAAGTGTAAAAGCATATGATTGACTTAAAGTTCCTGTACCAAAACTGTAAATAATATCAGATTCACCACCATCAACTAATGAAGTACTTGTTAAATCACAATGTATATTTAAAATATCAGTGTCCTCTGTAAGATTTGGTACTCTATCTCCAATATTTTCTTCATCTTTTAAAATCTCTTTATCAAATCCAATAAGCTTATTAAAATTAGATTTAGTTAAATCAAGTTGATAACCAGTGTCTAAAGTTATAATTGTTCGAAAAGTTGGCTCATCAAAAGTGAGTGTGATTGGATAGTTTGGATTATTACCATCTCCATCTTCTACTGTCTTTGATTTAATATAATTGTCAAAATCATTATATGACCAAACTCCTTTTGGAACTCAATATCAGTCCAACTATTACCATTATCTTTACTAAATGATATTTTTTGATTATCATATTCTGAATTAACATTTGTCCATGTAAAAAACATTGATATAATTCTGTTTAAACCAATATAGTAGGTTGAGTTTGTGTCTAATATGATTGTTGGTGTAAATTTTGTTGTAAAGTCACCTGGTCTATTTCCAGGTTCGTTTTTTGCAGAAAAACTACTTAATGTTATTTCTCTTTCCATATATGATTAAACAGCAAAATATTTTTTAAGCAAAGTGTTTCTTTATTAATTTTCGGTATTGGCTTTTATTTATATGATTAGCATGCAAAAGTGCATCTAAGATAGTTACACCCATGTTTCTCATATCTAGGCTTGTATTTCCTGCTTTCATTTCTGCAATAATTAGGTTCAATTTATTTAGCATTTCTTTAGCATTATCAAAGAAATAGGCACCACTTCCTCTTTTAATTTTTCTAGTACCTAAACCTGAACCTTTATATGAATAAAGTTTATTTTCATAGAATTTCCTGTAAGTTTTTAATTGTTTTTCTTGTCTACCAATATCTTCATGTATAAGATTTTTTTGAGCTAATGATATTCTTCCAGCTTTATAATCTACTGTTGCTTTTGATTTTTGTGGTGTAATCCTTCTTCTCTCACTATCTGCATCTTCAATTACTTTTCGAAGATATCTTTTTCTTTTAGTATCATTCATTTCTGGTTCGGCTAATCTCTTATCTACATCATTATAATTAGGGAGACCTAATCTATCAAAAATCCTATTATCTTCATCAACTTCATCATCTTCATCATCTTCAGATTCTGCTAATGGATCTTCACCTTCATCTTCTTGTGGAGCCTCAATTGATAAAGGTTCTTCTGTTTCATAAAAATCTGGTGGTGAATAGTCAGGAGGGGGTTCATCAGGAATTTGCCAAAGATTAGGATCCATTTGATATTGGGGTAGTTCTGGTATCTTTGCTATTTGTTTTTCTACTTGAGGTGCCACGCCAGGTGCAACATAATCTTCTAGATTTAGCAATCCATCTACATCCATATCTTCATAAGGATCTACTTCTGGAGCATAATCAATACCACCATCTTTATTCTCTCTTGGTACTTGAAATCGGACTCTCTTTTTAGGTTTAGTTTGTTCAGCTATTTGATCTAGTTTGTCTAGCTTATCTAACCTAAAAGTCTTTGCAATAGCCTGATCAGTTGTTTTACTCTTGATCTTCTCTTCTGTTATTTCATCAAATAGTTTTCTCTTCATTTGACCAGTATTAGTCTTTTTGTCTGCTAATTCTTTCCATTTTCTTAAACTCATATATTAACATAATTTATATTTTTATAAATCATAGAATGTAACGTTATATTTAATTATATGATTAATTGAAAAAGAATATATTCATATAAATTATAGATGAAAATTCCAAACTATGACTCAAAATCTAAATCTAAAAACAAATTTAAAAGACTTAAACCTTTTATGCCTTCTAACACTTTTAGAATGTTAATATGTGGGCCAAGTGGTTGTGGTAAAACTAACACTCTTATGCATATGCTCTACAACCTTCTATATTTTGATAAAATTTACTTATTCTCAAAAAATCTAGAACAGCCAAAGTATCAAGAATTAATGGATACATTTCAACCTATATCTGAAGAAGTAGGATATAATGTTATTGAAGCTAGTAACGATGAAATAACACCTCTAGAAGAACTAGATGGTGATAATCAAAAAATAGTTATATTTGATGACTTTGTTTGTGAAAAAAATCAAAAACCTCTTGTAGAATATTTTATTGGTGGTCGTCATAAAGATTGTAGTGTTATCTATCTAAGCCAATCTTATTATCTAACTCCTAAAGATATACGACTAAATTGCTCTCATTTTTGTATATTTGATAGTCCATCTTCTGCAGAGACTTCAAGAATGTGTAAAGAAGTTAATGTTAATAAGGGTAAATTTCTTAAAGCAACCTCTGAACCTTATAGTTTTGCTTACATAGATAAAATAAATAAAAATATAAAAAAAATTTTAATGAAGATATTTAAAAAATATTAAAAATTAAAAATTAAAATATTGTAATAATATACATGGCAGATTCAGAAGAAACACAAGGCTCACAAGACTCACAATATACTCTATTACAGTCTTCTTGCTCGCAGGACTCTTACTCGCAATCATCTTCCTTTGATTATAAAGATTTTTTATTAAATGATAGTTTAGAAAGTACAGATAGTGATGATAGTAGTTATTATCCTTCTCATTCTTCACAATCTTCTCAATCTTCTTCTCAATCTTCACAATCACAATAATTTGATAAATAACAATTAAAAAATAAAACAATCTATTACTATATAATGGGATATAGTAATGGATTATTAGAACAAAAAAGTGCAAAAAATACTGGAGGAGTAGGTGAGAGAGGTCTTCCAGGAATTGGATTTAATCTTACTGATGATGGTAATTTTGATATTGATGGAAAGAGATTAACAAATGTAGAAGCACCTATTGATGGTAATGATGCATCTACTAAAAAATATACTGATGATAATCTAGACTCTAAATTAGATAAAGTTTTAACTGCTGATCTTGACTTAAAATCACATAAAATAGTAAATTTAGCTGACCCAATAAATGATAAAGATGCTGTTAATTATCAAAAATTAAAAGATCATTTTGAATTTAATGAAAATTATTTTCATTTACAACCAAGTTTAAAGATATTTAAGAATAATGTTGAGTTAAATCTATCAAATAGTTTTTATGAAACATCTCCATCAGGTACAAGTAGTGACTTTGGTGGGCAAACCTTTTTAGAGCTTGAAATGAAGTCAGATAAGTTAAGAGATGGTATATATACATCATTAATAAAGATAACTGGTGTCACTGATTATACTCATATATTTGGTGTGCATGCATCTGATGGTTTTAGACTTTATACTTTTGATAGTAGACAAAATGGTAATATAACAAAATCATATATAAAATTTTCAAGTGATGGATCAGAGGGTAAAATAACATTTCGTATTGAAGTATTTAAGAGAGACCCATCAATGAATTTTAAGTTTCAAACAAGAGTTGTAAAAGGATCTAGAGGTACAGATTTTAATGATAGAATATTTGAGATACCTGATATAGATGACAACTATGAGTTTTTATTTTTTGAAAATATCAATATGGATGGAAATAAAATAGAGAGTTTAGCTAATCCAGTCCAATCTGATGATGCTGCAACTCAAGGTTATGTTGATATTGAGACTGATAAATTATTGCCTCTATCAGGTGGATCAATGAATGGGCATATTTATATGGATAATAATAGAATAGAAGATTGTGGTAAATTAATTATGAAAAGAAATGAAAATAGTGTAATAGATTTAAATTTAAATAAAATAGTTGTTGTCGGTAATCCAACAAATCCTAACGATGGGGTAAGAAAAAAATATGTTGATGATGAGATAGCTAAAATCCCATCAGTAGACACTTCAAATCTACTAAAGTTAGATGGTAGTAGGTCTATGTCAGGTGATCTCAAAATGGATACTCATCATATTCTTCAAATAAAAAACGTAGATGATCACAAAGATACTGATTCATTAGCAGATAAGAGAAAAGATTTATATAGCGCTGTAAATAAAGAATATCTAAATGAGAATTTTATTAAGTTAAAGAGCAATGCTGATGGTACTGAGGCTTTTGATTTAAGAGGAAAAAAGTTCAGAACACAGAGCCATATTCTGATAATTTATTTAGTGATAATGATCTTGTTAGTAAAGTATATGTAGATAGAAAAATTGCTAAAATTCCTTCGGTAGATACTTCAGATTTATTAAAATTAGATGGTTCGAGAGTTATGAGTGGTAATTTAAATATGGGTAATAAATACATAGATAATCTCGCCACAATTATTGAGAGAGATGGTGACCCTGATAATAGGACAGAAATATTAAAGAGTGCAGTTAACTTTGATTTTTTTGAAAAAGAGAGAGCATATCTTAGAGTATTAATTTCTAATAGAGTATTAACAAAAGGTGATAATATGACTGGCGACCTTAATTTCCAATACACTGTGCAGAGTGGTCCAAATGCCGGTCAGATAGTAAATAAAAAGGTAAAGGGAATAGCCGACCCAACAGATGGGAGAGATGCGGCAAATAAACGTTATGTTGATAATAGAGATTTTGTAAATAAATTAATAAATTAAACCTGATGTTGATAAAGCTTATGTTGATAAAGCTATAGAAGAGTCAGAAGAGAGAGCAATTGAATCAATTGACCAAGAAAATGTATTCAAAAAAGTAATGGATGATGACCTTTTCAAAGAGGATGATAGTGATATTCATAAAATTGGACTCATAAATAAAGATTATCATAAAGTAAATCAGAAAACATACCATTTTCAAATTGATTATGACTCAGGTCTAGGTTATTATAGTACTCGACTAAGTATTGATGTAGTTTATTTACCAATCGGAAACTATACTATAGTTTATGAAATGTATATTAGTGATGGACTCTCTGTTGATGAAATTAATGCATCTAGTGGCACTCTCTCTGTCAGTAAAATTAATAGCAAAATAGTAAATAATAACACAAGAAGTGTGATACATTTTAATAAGGGTATTATCAATCCTAGTTTTGATGATTTAGATATTGATATTCGTCTTAAAGGTAGGTCAGACCCTAAAACAGATATTTATGTGGTAGTCTATGGTGTTAGAGGTTACCAGAATGATGTTTCGATTCATCTCTGGGACCGATTGTATTACTTCCATAATGATGTGGTCAATTTTGAAGCTCCTATCGATATGAATAATAAAACCATTAAAAACCTTCCAGAAGGAAATGAAGATAGTGATGCTATCAATTTTAAACAGTTAAATGATTTTAAAAATTCTTTCCAAACTTCAGTCGCAAATTTGCAGAGTTCTATAGGGACAGTCCATTCTGATCTACAAACACAATTAGACAAAAATGTTAATTTAATTAAATTTATATATAGAAATTTAATAAGAAGTGATTCAAAATTATATTTAATAAATGAGTTTTATTTCCCTGATTCTATTTACAATAGAACTCAAAATACATACCAATATAAAACATCTATAAATAATGTAGGAAGTATTACTTTTTATTTAGTCTTTGAACATAAAAAAGTAACAGATGATAATATGTTTATAGAATTACATTGGGCTTCACCCACTTTACCCATTTTTATTTTTATTTCAAAAGATATACTAAAAATTTCACATAATCCTTTAATTAATCAAAGCGGTATATCATCCCCTATTTATATTCAAAACCATTTAAAAGGAAAAAAATTAATTCTATGGTTAGAAGTAACCAACCAAAAAATAACAGGTAGTTTAAGTGGAATGTCCTTTACAATACAAAACACTATTAATGTAGAGTTAATAAAAATAAATGTGTCAGATTCTCCTTTTACTATAATTAGCGGTTTAATAACAGCTAATATATATAATAGAACTAGTGACGCTTTTTTTGATATCACAGAATATGAAAAGAGTCAAGGAACAATTATTTAAAAATATTTTAATGACTTTATATATAATATGGGTTTCACTAATGGAGAACGAAAACAAGAGGTAAAAGCAGTGAAAGGCGAAAAGGGAGATAGAGGTATTGGTTTCTCTTTGACAGCTGACCAGCATTACCATATTAATAAAAAAAGATTAACTAATGTATCCGCTCCAGTAGATAACAGTGACGCGACCACTAAAAAATTTGTCACGGATTTATTAAAAAATAAAGCTGGAACTACTTACGTAAACAATGAATTAGCTAAAAAAGCAAACGTGACAGATGTTCAAACAGCCTTAGGCGATAAGTTAGAAGCGAGCGATCTAAACATTATCAATAACACTTTAACTGTTCATCAAAACAATAAAGCTGAAAAGAGCTATTTTGACAACCAATTAGCCAGTAAAGTCAACTTAACAGATTTTAACACAGCTATAAATCTGAAAGGAAATGCTTCAGACATAACAACCCTATCTAATACAATAGATTCACTCGAGAGAAACAAAACAGACAGTGCAAATTTTAACGCTCTAATTGCTAATATATATGACTATATTACCTTTCCGAAACCAAAAATCACGATCCATGCCGAAGAAAATGGACCTCCCTCTCTCAATGCTTTTGAATGGTCTTTCGGAAATGGAGCAACTGGTCAAAACTATGGCTTTCCAATTCCTATTTCTTCTAGAATTTTATATGGTGCTTTGTCATCTACTTTAAACAATAACGCTCCTGAATTAATTGTAGTAGCAGTAATTGTAAATGGTAATGAAGTAGGAAACGAATATTATATCACAAAACCTTCTGGACATTTCTCAACTACAGCTGCTTTTAATACACCTATTGAATTAAGTCCAGGCGATAGAGTTAATTTTAAAAGTAAAACTAACAGCAATGTCACACATACTATAATAAGTCTAATTATAGAGCTTGACTTATAATTTTCTAGAATGTTCTTTGACGTCATACATTCCTGAGCGACCTAGAAACGGCCAATGTTTACGAAAAGAAAATCAAAAATTTTATTTTAGTCGCTTCGTTTTTGGGGGGCGCTCAGGAATGCATTGTTAATAATCAATGCAGCAGCTCTTCGCATTTATAAATAATTTTCCTGTAATTATTTATAAATATGACTAAAAAAATTTGCGATTTCAATCACATTTCACAAGACTTGAATAGCGATCAAATCGATGAATTGATGGGTTATTACAAAACAATTCATCTAAAATGGTTTTTATATAAGAGAGCTCATAGGTATTACAGAAATATTAAATATGCAGCAAGATTGTTTTCAGGAGCCATTGCCGGTGGCGGTATTGCATCAGCTATTGTCTCAGGATCTATTTTGACTATTATTTCTCTTGGTGGTTCTATGTTAATTGAATGTTTGCTTGACTATAAAAACGTTAACGAAAACATGAATAACTGCAAGTATGCTTATCAGAGCTATGCACATCTGTTAGTCCGAATAAAGAGAGCATTGAGACTTGGTTCATTTAACAATGAAGATTTGATTAATGATATCTGTAATCTTGATAATTTCTTTATTGATATGTGCCCCTCTGTTGAAAAGTATAAAAAATACTATTGGAAAAAATATTCTGAATAAATTATAATAATTATATTATATGCCTGATAATATGCTAGAATTTCTTACTAACCATTTAAAAAGACAAATTTCATTGTATAGAAAATTTCTTATAGATAATCTAAAAATTTTTTTTATCTATAATAAAGTTGATTTTAATTCAAAAACAAATGAAGAGCTATCTATTATGTTAGATGAATTTAGAAATCCTGAGATACTTAAATTAGAAAAAGACTTAATAAACAGAATTAGTAATGCAAATAATAAAATATTAACTTATTATAAGTAAAAAAAAAATGACACCCTATTATATATTATATGAATCCTGAAGCAGAAGCAACAGTCGCAAGAGTATATTATAATTTTCAAAATAGAAAATTTCCAATGATTAAGCCTAAAGTTATTCCATTGCAAAAAAATAATATAATTAAGACAAAAGATGGTATTATTGCTTCAAGACCTAAAGGCTATAATTACATAGATAAAAACTATATTTCAAATGATAAAATAAAATTACCAGTTATTCCTAAAAATATTTATAAACCATCACCAGTTATTTGTGATTATGAAATTTATCCTTATATAGCTGATAATAAAGAAATACAACCATTAGCTAAAGAATACTTTAAAATGTTATATGAAGCAAAAACTAAAGGCAATAGAATTGTTACAGGTAGAAATACCCGCCCTGGTTTCGCTTAGCTTTATATAAACATCAAATGCTTATATAAACCTTTAACTCTTTCCTTAGATAGTATTTTTTAACACACTCATTTTTTAAAGCATGTGTGCCAGAACCCCTCCCCTCATAACTACTCCTCGATGTCAGTGGTCTGGTTTACCGTTGAGTGCGTGGGAAAAGGGGTTGTAGCAGAAGTGTGGACGAAACACGGGAGCAAGTGGGTAGAGGGACTTTCAATCAACCTTGGAAAGTCTTCCTAGTGTTTGCAGTTTATATCATCGATATTTGCGCGACGTGGAAAAAATCTTATTCGGTTCACCTATCAGAATAGCGAAAAGCAAGTTTTGTCAACGAGCAGACATCCTGCAGCTCAGTTGTTGGTTCTTTTTGCTTTCCTGCTAAACCACCCAGAAGCCAATCCGTTTGTCCACTGCTCGCAGCACCAATCCTGTTGCATGATGGCTACTTCTATTTGGTTTGTTGTTTTGTTCAGTTACGCGTAGCAGGGCCGTACATAGCGGGCGGGGGGGGGGGGGAGCAGTTGCCCCCCCCAGGAAAACGAATTTTTTTTCTAACATAGTGTTTGATTTCGTTGGGCTGTATACGGGAGATCCCTGCGAAGGTTTGTGGAGTTTGCCCCCGCAGAGAAAAAATCCTAGGTACGGCCCTGCGTAGTCATATCAAGGTCGTACAGGAACTGTTACAAGAGGAACCCCCCTTAAATGTTTTAGCCACTACGTCTTAGCTACAACAGACGACCAGCAGGGAAACTCTACAAGAAAGGCATGCCTCTTTAACTGACATATCGCTTGATAGAAATAAAATAACTTCAGCTGTTGACGGAGTAGCTGTGCGAGCAAAGAACATTTACCTTTGGCAGCCGAAATAAACGCGTGTTCTCAAAATAAATAAAAATATCGTTAGCTACCTTTGCTTATGTCAAACAAACACGGAAATAAATCAGTATTACAGCGCAGTGAGTCGTTATCCCTCATCTTGGGGAGCCCGCAGTCAATCACGGCACCAGGCAGCGTATGAGCCACGGCAGTAGTATTGGCAGGGCTCGCACCACTCTCTAGCTTGTCGAGCACTTCATATCTGGGATGCCACGTGGTGCGAAAAACAGCGTCCTGATTGACAACTAACTTGTACTGATCAACACGTATAGCTGCGAATCTCCGAATGGGGTCGATGTTGTGAAGAATCTACAAAATTAAAGCCGTTAAACAGATAAACGTTGTTTTTACCGTGGTCTACACACACCTTATTTAAAACGGCTTCCAGAACCATCCAATCATTTTACAATGCAGCTTTTAAAAATTTAAGAACTTAAAGCTAAATTTAAGGGTATTTTAGCAGGTCCTAGTGTTGACACTGCAACAACAAAATGGCAACAGCATGCCCGCCAATGATTGGTCATTCTTTGTGATACCAAATTGTAACATCAACTGATCAAGACTGCATATAATGACCCATCAATATTTACGTCTTGGGAAGTGTTGAAACCTGTTTTGAGCTTCCTTAAGGTGTGATACGTTTGACTCTCAGCTAAGGGATGTTTTTAAGTCCCCACGACCAATAATTAAATCAGCGAATGAAATCAAAATCGAAATCAATTCTAATAACGACTAGGTGCTATGGTATAACGTTCTAAATTAATTATTATATAAAATCTTCATCCTTAGGCATATTAAACACTTTAGACTGTTTGGTGCAATTCACCCTTGGTAGGGGCAAAACAGAGGGGCGAAACATTTGCACCGCAGGTCGTAATTACTCGTTGTGATGTTAATAACACAGTTAATGCTTGCCGTCACTATTCCCTGAATGCAACTGTTTAAGGTGACTAGCATCTCTTGGTTCTTACGGCTTTCTCGGTTACTTTGATATGTAGTTGGCGCTTTTCCCGCTACAGCGTGCCCATTCATTGGCTAGTTCGTATTCACATGATATCTAACAGTGAAACTGTTTTCCGCCAAAGGCCATGAGCGAACAACATTGCGAAGACAAACTACGAAGACGAAATACGAAGACAAACTGAAAACAGTCCACTGTTATACACCTGCCAAATGTCGACGGCTTTGGTGCCAGACTAGGCTACAATAAAAGTAATTAGCCAAAGACAGGCGCGATACAGTGATTTTTTGGTATTGCATAGTAATATTTTTTTTAGCCTTTATTCGGTGCATTCACTTCTTCTCCTACTTTAGGACAAATATCGGAAATGCAAGCCTCAAATTTGAGCCTGTTGTCTATTAAAAACACCTAATAACTTGATATTATCAGAAATAGGAATAAGTGAGTCCGCACATTTGATCCATTTTGCTGGAATCAGTGCAGAGTGTTGGCTAAGTCCGTATTAACACCGTTCTCGACAGTTTCGGGACTGGGATCTGAGGTGTGAATTTTGTTGTCATCTGCGTAATTCATTAAAATACCTCTCTGTATAAAAAAATGAATGGAGAGAGCTATAAAAAGTTAAGATTATTCATAAAAAATAATTAACAGTGGTACAAAAATGGACCCCTACGAGACCCCCGCTGCCACGTCTGTTCAACCCGAAAAGGTGTCGCGCGTCTTAACTCACTGGTTTCAAGACGATACGTAGCTATGCAAAAGAACAACTGCCTTGTCATCCATGCCATAAAACGTAAGTTTCTCCAGGAGCAGTTCAATTGCTATCGCAGCGATTAAATTGCCACCACCAAGTTCCTTTCCATTGCTCTATTAACGTTAGTGTACGTAAGGCCAAAGGACGACCGTGAAATTTTCGATAAAGAAAAAACAATTACGAAAGATAGGCTGAAAGTTTTCCGCCATTTGAAAGTTTGTTAGCCTCTCAAACACCTCTCTATAGCTCTTACATCCAGGTATCAGGCGCTTGTGATCTGCTAATAACAAAATTAATCAGATTGCAGAGAGGTTTTTCTATGGACGATGACAATCCGTTAACTACTTTTGGATTGATCATGTCATATCCTTGAGCTTTATTCGACTTAATTAATACTCTCCAATACAGTTTTTACAGTATGTTGGTTAGTGGTTAGCTGTAAAATTTCTGTGTGTGGTTAGAAATCTACCTCTCTCCTCGGTGACGGTGCGCCTTGTGATATAGTGTTCCAAACATTCATCCCATCAATCTTGTCCTGGATCTTTGTGACATCACCACCAGCAAGATGATAGAAGGTTGGTAGCCAGTCTGTGGCGTCAATCAAGTGATGACTTACACGGCCACTCTTTGCTATCATATTGCTGTGAACAAATGCAACTCCACGAACTCCTCCCTCCCACAACGTATCTTTACCCCCTTTGAGGGGATAGTTGGAGCCCTGGCTCCTTTGAGTGAAGAAATCAAAATGTCAGACGACGAAAATATGAAATCTCCAATGAATGGGATGGCCTTCATTTGTGTCAGACATGGAAAGTAGATTTGTCAAATATCTATCAATTAACCAAGTACCTAGTGAACCAAAGACATTACTTACATTTCATATCTCGCTGTGATTTTTGAGTGAATAAAAAGAAGGCAGTATCTCTGCTGACCTTAAGTTAAGGAAAGATTTTCCAAGCCCATCAAAATCGGATTATTTTTAGCGCCCGATAAATAAAAACGACGAACTATTCAAAGCGAAAAACGATACAAAAAAAGCCTCATCGGAGCCGAATAAAACACGATAAAAAATCACAAGATGCCGCAGAAGATGTGTGTAAAAGGTGGCTCTAAATGTTACTTGTGACTTCACCCTTTCATTA
Source organism: Catalaphyllia jardinei (assembly GCA_022496165.2). Lineage (NCBI taxonomy): Eukaryota > Metazoa > Cnidaria > Anthozoa > Scleractinia > Caryophylliidae > Catalaphyllia > Catalaphyllia jardinei. The sequence continues at coordinate 25,540,109 of CM042746.1, read as the reverse complement.
CTTTAGCGACATAATAATATAATAAGGATAAATTGATATTTTAAGAGGAGGCCTCCAATAAGCTATTGGTGGTTTTCAAGAGGGTCGTCCAAAAAATTGAAGGTCTTACATGCATGACATGATAATCCTTGTTCTACAAAGACCGCTCTATTATGCATCTATAAATTTACAAACCAATCAAATCCACCAGGTGCTCCTCCATTGTCTGTGGTAAAGACGATAACAGAGTTGTTAAAGATTCCTTTTGTTTTAAGAGCTTTAGATATGTTTCCAACAGACTCGTCCAGTGAAGCCACCATGGCGGCATAGGTTCTTCTCTCATGTAATGAGAAGTATGGAAATTTCTAGAAAAGAACAAACAAAACAATGAGTCATTGCACAAGTCCAAAGTAGGCGACAAGGAGATGATATATTGCCAAAGTTGTCTGTAATCTTTAGCAGGGAATGCGAACAGAGGCCATCTGTTAATTTTGTTACATCTATTTAAAGAGAAAAATACGAATGAACTACGAAATACGCGTTAGAGAAAATTAAGAAGATAGGTAGTTAGTTTAAGTTATACTAATGTCAAGGATAACTTGTCATAAAAAACCAAACTAAACGTAGTTTTCTTACATCAACCAGCCTCTGTGGTGCTTGCAATGGTTCCTGAACATTTCCAGAGTGCACAGCGTGATGTGCGATGTACAGGAAGAGCGGTGTTGACGTATTATGTCCAGCAATAATTTTCTCCGCAGCTTCTGTAAATAACTCTGTGTTGTAATGGCCTGATTCATTGTGCACAGGCTAAGAATAAAAAAATAAAGCTAATTTGTAACGAACCGTATGAACAAATTTTTCTGTATTGAATTACTTTTAAATACCATTGGAATGTTTTGTATTAGCTATCTGTTTCTTCGAAGTCAGGTTTATGCCAGCGGCATCGGTGGGCAATCGACGCAATTCAATCAAAGTTAAGTCGTTACGTTTTCCCATTCAATTCACTCGGATATCACTAAAGCTATTTGATAACAGTTCAGTTGCTTACAAGTAATATTCAACACATGAAGTGGAATCACGAATATACTAGTGTCATATTGTTGTTGTACTGTTGCTGAAACGTCAGTACTACTCTCTTTTTCGCTCCCTCAGAAGTCATACAAAACACCACCCCGGGGTGAATACGGTATAACAAGAACGGGGATGCTCGTATAGAAAATTTTGAAAAGAGCCTCTAAGAGGTACAAAGAACCTGCTTTATGAGCGTGGCTTGAAAATCTTTTTGCCCCTAAAAGTACCAATTCTAACACGAAAAGCAATACCCTGTCACAATTTCTCGGCTCAGTGCTCTAAAAGGCATTGCAAAAGCTCCCGCTGTAAACCTTCCGAGGCTTAACACCTTAATAGTTACCAAACCCGCTCTTTAACCTCTGAAAGGTACGACGAGTACCCCCTCCTTTTAACATGGGGTGGGGGAAATACGTGCCCCCCCCAGATGTCTGGTCCAGAATTGATTATAACTGAACAATCTATTTCGTCAGAGTTCTCCTAATGATAATTACTTTTCTTTCTCTGTAATACCTTAGAGCTTAAGCGAACTGCAATGTACCTCCATGTTATCTCTAAGATCCAGTCCCCAGTAGTCTTCAAATGATCGATGAGTCCAGTAATCAGTCTTTCCTGTCCAGTATCCGTAGAACGAGTCAAAGCCTCGGAATGTTGGGGTATACTCCTTTTCAAAGAAGCCCAAGTGCCACTGAAACATGAAAAAAAAATCAATCTTAATACACCCGATAAAAAAAAACCTGGAAACTCCATGCCGCTTGACTCATCCTTTACATAGCGTATAATACACGCGGAAAGGTTGTAATGGAAACTAGGGTCTGTAACCGTAAAGAACTCATGTCGCCATTGATTTCTTCCCGTTTCCTAAGTGGCAGATGGGTTGTCGGGGCATATCTTAGTCTTCTCGTCCAGTCGATGGAAAGGATCGCTCTCACTGGTATGCAATAACAGGGCTTGACTGAAATTTAAACTAGTCAGGACGCTGAAGACTATACCTTTCCCACGCCGCGTGTTGTATATCCCAGAGATTTGAGGTACTGTGGGGTTGTAGTTTCGCCCAGTGGAAGACCAAAAGGTTGAGTCGCAAAGATTGTGCCATGTTGTATCCCTGTTGAAATTAACAATTAGGCGACGTTTTCCCGAAACGGTGCTAATACCTCTATTCTTTGCATTATACTGAGTGCACCACTAAATGTTCTTTGATTTTTATTGGTTTAAATTGATCACGTTACACGATAGTATTCATCGGGGGAGAGACATTATTAGCCCTTATAGCTCACCACTAAACCCTGTCCGATTCTTGTTGTTTTAAATTGATCAGCGGTGAGACACTATTAGCCCATAGTGCCCGTCCGCGGAAAATGCCCGGATGGATAGTACTCGTCCGAAAAAATGTTCATGAACCAGACAACCTGAGTGGGACTAGTTAACTGTTCGTTCATTGAAACAAAACCTGACTCTTCTTGAAATAGAATCACAGAATAAAAGGGAGCTGTTGATGTCAGATTGTAAAGAATACAGAATATACAATCCCAGTTGGTTGATGATCGCTGCATCCTAACTTCTTTTTTTTTCCTCGTGTTTTCTAAGGGAAATTGGAAACCCAGTTGCGGATCTACGGGAGGGGTGCGGGGGCCCGCCCCCTCCCTATTTTTGGGAAAAAATGAAGAAATGACTGAAGGGGAAAAGGCCAGCAGGGCAAGTAAATCAACACCGCCCCCCCCCTCCCCCCCTTAGCTCGAGGTCTGGATCCGCCACTTAAACCTTTTTTCTTGTTACCACCAGGTCACTCGCGGAAGCCTGGAAGACGGTGTGGAAACACTTTCCTGTTTCCCTTCGTGTTTTGATGGCATTTCTCCATTTTTTTAGAAACTCACTCGTGTGCTTCAGTGAGCTCAATCGAAAAACATAAAAGTTGCCAGGAGAAAATGATGAAAGGTGCTGAGTATGACTTACCTAGATTGACTGGATGTTTACCCGTCATGAAAGAGGCCCGGGTAGGAGTACAGATTGGTGACACGTAATAGCTATTCAGAATTACGCCATTGTTGGCTAGAGCATCAAGGTTGGGCGTAGGGATCTGGGACGAGCCATGAAAACTCACGTCATCCCAGCCCTAAAGAACGAAACAAGATGCAAATAACCCAGAGAAAGTGGAATATATGAACCTGCCGATCATAGGCATATTTGCAATCACCATTTTTTGTTAATCTGGACATTGTCCTCGCCTCCGTAGCGCGCTATTTATTTCGGGAATGAATCTCGTTGTACTCCCCAGAGTCGACTCTTTTTTTTTCCGGCACACCCAGGCTGCCAGTTCTTGGTATCTTTTCCTCTGCCAAGGCCTCGCAGGTTATTGGTATGGAGACGGGAGTGTTCGGGGATAACAGTAAACTTGAACTATAATGGTGATCGCTGGAAATGTTATTCTTTTTGCTAAGCTACTGCAAAAACCAATTCACTGTTAACCCACAAGAAAATATCCAAAGCTTATTTTCTAGATCTTAGGAATCGGTGCACCGAATACATTTAATCATAGTAATTTTGGTATCCGCTCGGTACTTTGAACAATCCGATGATTGACTCAGCGGGCTTATCGACATTACTCGCCTCTTATCCTCATGCAGATAATGCATTTCTACCTTTTCACAAAAATGCGTATTTAGGAATCAATGAGAAAGTTATCTGAGATTGATATTGTCATTAAATTAACGCTATAAGCAAACGACGTTTTTACTGTTCAGAAGTCATTTTTAAATGCTCTTGCGCGGAGCGAGTCAAAAACCAGACAGTCACCGTCCAGTGTTTTTTTTTCTGTTGTCATGAAGCTCTCTAGAACCTCTAATTTGATTGGATCTTGTTGGCACAAAGCTCTATTGTTTTAGGGTTGGGGTCTATTGTTACCATTGTTTGTATATAATTTTCTTGCTAAGTCAAACTTGACTCAGTGACTTTTAATCCTTTTTATTAAAATATTAAAACCGATGCTCAGCAAACAATGCGACTCACCCCGAGCGAAAGTATTTGTTTATAATTTTATTCTTCTACTGAACGTGAAAATGACCGTTGAACGGTGGAAGCGTCGTTCGCTTAAACGGTTAATGCAGAAAAATGCCTTTTTATTCTAGCCGCGTTTCGTATCCTTACCAGATCATCCGCGACAATCATAATAATGTGGGGCCTGGATGCTGCGACAAGGACGAGGACTCCCGTAAAGTTATGGAAGGAAAGCGCCAGCAGAAAGCTTTTGAACAAAAAGGAAACCACATTCAATCAGACGCTTTTTTAACGGCATCTCTTACTGTATCTCTGAAAGGTGGCTTCATAACTCTCCATTTTCAAAAAAATGTCCTGGCGGGCCACATTTAGCGCTTAAAATTAAACAAGAAGTTGCATTCACTGAGACACATTTCTAAACTACATCGATTTTGGGATCCCGGTGTCGCTGTACCTCTGTATACTTTCCTGGGATCACAATCACATTTTGCAGGCGATCATAACCAGAGCTAAATGCGTTTTCTTAGCGATAGTTTACGAAAACGAAACTTACACCTGATTTAATCGCACACGCTCAGTCGTGAAAACTAGAATGAAAAAATATCTTTCAGCCTTTGTTCGCGGCTTCCGTAAAAAATTGATCTGCGAGACACGACAAATCACGATATTTTGCGATAATCGAGTTCAATGCTTGTTTTATCAGTTGGTCACCACGGTTGTTTCATCTTTACTGTAAATCACTCTCTGACAGTTCAGAGAAGCAAAATGCCATTTCTCGTCTGAGAGGTGTTTCACGGAGATCATTTTTTCTTTCATATATTAAAATTCTGTAGAAACCTTCCGGACCCACCCGTCGCACCAGTTTTTGTGAGGTGGAACTGGCTACCAGCTCACAATACAGAGAAATTATAACAATGCTTCTATCAGGTTGAAAAAGAATGGGTGTTCGAAAGTCGTTTCTGTTCTGTTGTCAGATAAGCCAAACAACACTAAAGGGACGGGGGAGAGTAAATTTGTTAATTTGGTGTAGCTCTCGACGATCTTTTAATAATGAGAATAAAGTAGACGATCTTTGAAAAATATACTTTTAGAACGATAGAAAGAAAATATAGAGATTTTACAGACGTAGTTGGTGTTTTGTTTTAATTAGACAAGACGTAATCCAGTGACGATTTTTTTTATATAAAAATATAATTAATGAGATAGGAGAGGTTTGATGATATTGACTTTGTGGTCTAGCGATAGAATCGATCGAAAACCTTTTGGACCGAGTTTAAAATCAGGTGAAACTCAAATAGGGGCGAGGATTGACATTAAAACGGAATTCATTCAGGTGACCTTGTTGTACAAGTAGAGAAATACGATATTCAACCCTGAGGATATTAAGTTCGGCTTGACACAGGAGTTTGGACGACGACGCTGTTTCGATATTGTAATGGGTTAAAGATAAATTGGAGTGGCTAACTTGGTCTGCGTCTTATTGTAGAATTACGATCAATAACTGATGTGAAATTAACTGCAGCTGCTGCAAAAAAAGACACCTTTTGTTACTTGGATCCTTCGAACCGAGATGTATTGAGATTCTATAAATTACTCTAATGAAAACAAAGATCACCACTGCAGGTTAGAAAAAATTAATAAATCATCTAATGCGGTGCGAATTTAAGCTTAACTCTAATCGTCTGTAAAAACTAAAGATTATAGTTCGAAAACCTCTTAGAAGTCAACATTCTTACCTCGTTAAGAAAAATGGTCGTTTAAGCATGACACGTGGTAACGGTTTTCTTTTCACTTAAACCTCTTGAGCTTCCAAAATAAATTTGTACTTTTGGTACCAGTTAACAGACTACTAAGACAGCCCTCTTTAGGCAGGTGACACAATTCAAGGCCTGCGCATGCACACGCAGATCTTTGTATTCGTTTAGTAAAAATATTACTTCTGACGAAAGAAATTCGGATGGAAGAAATTCGTTTGGCTTGCATTCAACCAGAACAATGTTAGTTTATTTTTACAAATTAAAGCAGATAAAAGACTATACTATACCAACTTTAGAATTCTTACATTCTTATTTCCTAAGTCAACTACATACTATAACTAGAAAACAAAGAAACTATGAACAGATACAGCTCGCAGGCATCGAGCGCATGGAAGAAAGAGGTTCTTCCTTCAGCAGAGGGAGAAGTACTTCCTTCACGATGGTTACTGTTGTTATCCAAGATTTTACACTGACAATAACTTAATCAGCACGCGATTTAACTTAACTTGTCATCGTTTTGGATCGAGTGGACAGTTCAGTGAATGACAACGGTTCTATTGGATTTTTTTCATTTTTTAAATTCCTATATATAATGATATTGTAATTTTAAAGTGGGGGTTACCGTGAAATCGATATTTTGGCTGGGTTTTAAATGCAAGCATCTCGTTAACGTTTCAAGTAATGAAAAATCTCTCTCCTCATCCCACATATCTACATTTTGGGCTGTTTTGTAAATGTTTTGGTAATTTTAGGTACAGTGTTTGGGGATAAATAGTTTTTCCTCAAAGCGTTGGTCAATAGGAAATTTTGAAGATTTGATCAGTTGTTTTAAAATTAGAATTTGAAGTTAAAATTGGTTGACGTTGTCCACCAACCTCGGGTGCCTTTTCGGGGGCAATCAATTGCCTGGTGGTTTTCCAAAACTTGTTTCTTTGCCTTTATAATGAACCCTCTTTAAACTTTAACCCCGCCTTAAGTAGAAGTAGTCTTACGGGCTTCTTAATTATAAACACCGTAAAACCATTTTTAATTAAATTGGAGAACGTTATACGCCTGAAACTTCTTGTACGAAGGGAACATATATTCATACGTGAATAAAACAACTCTGTAATGTAAGATTCCAGATTTAGCTATTTCTTTCGGGGTTCGTAACTGTTCCGATAGAAAACGAAGAATCCAAACCGAAGAATAACTCGCAATCGTATAACAGTAGATTCTTTATTCGATCTGAAATCAAAATTGTTCAAACATATTATATTTTCCAAATGTAATCAAGTGATTAACAAGTAAAAAAGGAAAAAGGAGAAGTATATCCCCGCGACAACCAAACATAGTTCGTAACTATGCCCAAAGTAACATCTTAAAGCTTGGGATGGCAGTTGCCAGCTAAAACATTAACATGAAAAAATGGAAAGCTTTTTGTAACATTACGTAAGGCACCACTACCGTCAGAATTAGCAAAAATTATATTGAGACGGGCAAAACAATGAAACTAAAAGCCAGTTAACAAACCACCGAAGGAAGCTCTGGAATAACAAGTAAACAAGTGTAAAAACTCTTTCTCTTACACTGTTTACTATTGTGTGCACTGCATGCTGCATCTGCTGGCAGCCCGGGGTTGTCTCCTTCCAAGCATGTGGGTTGAAAATTACAGGCTTCCACAGAGAGGGATGGGAGGGTCTGGAGGTTAAGAAGAATTATATGAGAAGAGCGGTGGATATGATAAAGAGCTTTGAAAACTTTCAAAACCTTACGTAAATAATATTTCCATAGGCAAAGAGCTCTACTCCGAAGCATGGAAGTGCAATTTCTATGCTTGCTGGCCATTTTCGTGGCTTGTGCCTGGAAGAACGTGGCGTATGCTAGTTGAAAAAAGAAAAATATATAGACCTATTTAATAAAACAACAAGAAAGGGCTTTCCTATTTAAGCCATTTTGAAACATAAGTGGACTGCACAAGAAGAAAAATGCTGTTTACTATTTTCAAATATCTCTTTGCGTTCCAAAGATATTCAAGTTTTTAAAATATGCAAATTAGCCGAC
>CM042746.1:25494548-25527268 GCA_022496165.2 Catalaphyllia jardinei | reverse complement strand
CCTAAAACAGATATTTATGTGGTAGTCTATGGTGTTAGAGGTTACCAGAATGATGTTTCGATTCATCTCTGGGACCGATTGTATTACTTCCATAATGATGTGGTCAATTTTGAAGCTCCTATCGATATGAATAATAAAACCATTAAAAACCTTCCAGAAGGAAATGAAGATAGTGATGCTATCAATTTTAAACAGTTAAATGATTTTAAAAATTCTTTCCAAACTTCAGTCGCAAATTTGCAGAGTTCTATAGGGACAGTCCATTCTGATCTACAAACACAATTAGACAAAAATGTTAATTTAATTAAATTTATATATAGAAATTTAATAAGAAGTGATTCAAAATTATTATTAATAAAAGGGATTTATTTCCCTGATTCTATTGAAGGTAGAACTGAAAATAATTATTCATATCAGACAAATGATGATAACAGCGGTGATGTCACGTTTTATTTAACCTTCATACATAAAGCTAGTACAAGTGATAGTATGATAATAACTTTACATTGGGCTGCTGGTGGTAATTTTCCTATCTATATTTTTATTAGTAAAGATAGAGTAGTAGTTTCCAGAAATGCCTTAATTAATGAGCCAAGTTTAAAAAGTATTAATATTCCCGATAACACCAAAGGAAAACAATTCTTTTTTTTGGTTATTTATTAGAAGTGATACTATGAAATTTATTTTCAGTGGTCTCTCTAAACAAATCACTGTAACTCATCCTCGATTTCAGAGTCTAAATCATGAATTTAGTATAATCTATGTGTCAGATTCTCCTTTCACTATAAAGAGAGGTTTAATAACCAAAAATATCTATAATTTGAATAGTGATGCTTATGGAGATATCAAAGAATATGAAAAGAGTGAAGGAACAATTATTTAAAAATATTTTAATGACTTTATATATAATATGGGTTTCACTAAAACGAAAACAAGAGGTAAAAGCAGTGAAAGGCGAAAAGGGAGATAGAGGTATTGGTTTCTCTTTGACAGCTGACCAGCATTACCATATTAATAAAAAAAGATTAACTAATGTATCCGCTCCAGTAGATAACAGTGACGCGACCACTAAAAAATTTGTCACGGATTTATTAAAAAATAAAGCTGGAACTACTTACGTAAACAATGAATTAGCTAAAAAAGCAAACGTGACAGATGTTCAGACAGCTTTTGAAGCATTAGAGAATAAAGTCAACACGCTAGAAGCTACGGTTGGCGAGCTACAAAAAGCACTAAAGCGCGACAGTAAGTTTAATCAGGATGGCGTGGGTGATAATAGGGAAATCCCCCACAGACATGAGTAATAGTTTATTTAATTGCATAGTTACGCAGCTCTTAATTTTCCGCATACCTGAACTCCTTAGAAACGAGCGATTTTGGTTAAAAGAAAATCAAAAATTTTTTTTCTGTCGCTTTATTTTTTCTGGGGGGCGTTCAGGAATGTATCGTTTTTTTCTGAGGGCGTTCAGGAATGTATCGTTTTTTTCTGAGGGCGTTCAGGAATGCATTGTTCATAATCAATTCAACAGCTCTTCACATTTATAAATAATTTTCCTGTAATTATTTATAAATATGAGAAAAAAAATTTGCGATTTCAATCACATTTCACAAGACTTGAATAGCGATCAAATCGATGAATTGATGGGTTATTACAAAACAATTCATCTAAAATGGTTTTTATTTAAGAGAGCTCATAGGTATTACAGAAATATTAAATATGCAGCAAGATTGTTTTCAGGTGCCATTGCTGGAGGCGGTATTGCATCAGCCATTGTCTCAGGATCTATTTTGACTATTATTTCTCTTGGTGGTTCTATGTTAATTGAATGTTTGCTTGACTATAAAAACGTTAACGAAAACATGAATAACTGCAAGTATGCTTATCAAAGCTATGCACATCTCTTAGTGAGAATAAAGAGAGCATTGAGACTTGGTTCATTTAACAATGAAGATTTGATTAATGATATCTGTAATCTTGATAATTTCTTTATTGATATGTGCCCCTCTGTTGAAAAGTATAAAAAATACTATTGGAAAAAATATTCTGAATAAATTATAATAATTATATTATATGCCTGATAATATGCTAGAATTTTATACTAATCATTTAAAAAGACAAATCTCTATATATAGAAATTTTCTTATTAATACTCTAAGAAATTTTTATATATTTAATGAAGTTGATTTTAATTCAAAAACAAATGAAGAGCTATCTATTATGTTAGATAAATTTAGAAATCCTGAGATATTTAAACAAGAGAGTCTATTAATAAAAAGAATTAGTAATTCTAATAATAAAATAATATCTTTTTATAAAAAATGATACCCTATTATATATTATATGGATAGACAATATATAAAAGATGGATATATAGATAGTGAAGCAGAAGCAGTGGTAGCGCGTGTTTATAATAAATTTCAAAATAGAAAAATACCAATGATTAAGCCTAAAGTTATTCCTTTTCATTCAAAAGGGGATTATAAAAAAGATCGATATTGGAAAATTATAGATGGTATAAAAAGAACAATTATAAAAGAAGGGGTTCAATATAAAGAAGCAGGTAAGTTTGTTTATATTGATCCTAAAACTAAAAAAGATATTATAATAGATCTTTTAGGTCATCATTATTATGAATATGTAGAATTTTTTTGTGGTTATAGATATACAAAAACAGAAAATTCATTGTATAAGACTCCAATTACAGAAGAAGCAATTGAAAAAGAAAGACGTAAAAATAAGGGCCGTTGGTACTATAAAAATTTTATAGCTAATAGAATTGTTTAATATTATTTTTTTTACTTTTTAAAAGCAAAATGCGCCCGCATCCCACATGCGCCAAAACCCCTCTCTCACTAACTACTCTGGAATAACAAGTAAACAAGTGTAAAAACTCTTTCTCTTACACTGTTTACTATTGTGTGCACTGCATGCTGCATCTGCTGGCAGCCCGGGGTTGTCTCCTTCCAAGCATGTGGGTTGAAAATTACAGGCTTCCACGGAGAGGGATGGGAGGGTCTGGAAGTTAAGAAGAATTATATGAGAAGAGCGGTGGATATGATAAAGAGCTTTGAAAACTTTCAAAACCTTACGTAAATAATATTTCCATAGGCAAAGAGCTCTACTCCGAAGCATGGAAGTGCAATTTCTATGCTTGCTGGCCATTTTCGTGGCTTGTGCCTGGAAGAACGTGGCGTATGCTAGTTGAAAAAAGAAAAATATATAGACCTATTTAATAAAACAACAAGAAAGGGCTTTCCTATTTAAGGCATTTTGAAACATAAGTGGACTGCACAAGAAGAAAAATGCTGTTTACTATTTTCAAATATCTCTCTGCGTTCCAAAGATATTCAAGTTTTTAAAATATGCAAATTAGCCGACTGATGACGTGATACACTCAACCAGATTTTGTAAATATGACCAAAAGAGATATCTCAGCCAATTTGTATCAGAAATGTTTGATTTTTTTGCAGTAAGGTTCTACTGAATGTGTTCCACAATATGAGCTTAACAGTTCTGTTACCATGGCAACATACCTGGTTCCAGACCTCCCCCATATTAAAAGTTTTTCTGGCCAGCTTTGGCGTAGTCTCCTTCGCAGCTGTTTTTGGGGATGTCACGCAACGCTAATTTAACCCATGAATAACCCACTGGGCGTTAGCCCTAGTAGAGGGAATCAGGGAACCACACGAGGTAAAGAAGAAATATTTTGACGTCGGTGGGAATCGAACCCACGACCTCCGTATTAGATCTACCGTCACTCTGCCGACTGAGCTACGAGGTCGGACAGAGAAAGTCGGGGTCGATTTAGATGGTGAATCGCAGCGAAGAGAAAGTAAGGGTACTTATGAATGTTGTGCCGCGTAGCACTATGAACACAAATAATGTAACAGAGAATTAACTTAAATTAGCACTAAAAATTTACACTTCAGAGATAATTCACTGTTACATCATTTGTGTTCATAGTGCTACGTGGCACAACATTCATATAAATATGTTTGCTCGACTTTGTGGCCTTGTTTAACATTTCCAAGCTGAAAATCACCAACATATTGAAATCAATTAGTGGGTGGGGACTGGAAAAGAGTGAGTTGCCATGGGAACAGACTTCTTTTACAGCCGTAGGTGTGTTTCCTGTAGAACTATTAGCTCGCCAAGTTTCAATGATTCAGCTCTATTTTAAATATACTCAATATAATATTAATATTGACTTGAGTGTATGACGTCATCAGTAATCTCATTTGCTTATTTTACCCATTTTTGCAAACGGTAAACGGCGTTTTCATTCTCTCGTGGAATTCAAGGGAATTCTATGTGATACCCTCAAAACAAATAAGGGGTAAAAATTTGATTATAGTACCACAAGAGACCATGATCCACTATCAGCTTTTCCCCGCGGAATAGGAGCAACTGACCCCCTGAATGTTGACATTTGTGGTTGCTGGTGCTGTGAAAATTACGAAAAACGCCATTTTTGATGGATTTTGGACCTGCTCCATAAGTGTCACACGTGTCTAGCTTGAGCGATGACTAGTTTTTCGCAAAATTTAGAGGATTAACAGACCTTTAATCATCCCAAACCCCAGGTCCACCGTGGATCGAATCATAATTTCTCCATTTTTACACCTCGGCGTCATCGCATCAGGAAACTCAAAAAGACTGCACGAGGACTATGCTTTAACGAAACAATTTTTATTATGTATTTTCATGGTCTTTGTCGTTACCACTGCCCCTTCCCAATTAAAGGAAAACGTTGCCTTGGGAGTTCCGAGACGGGGAGGGTCGAGGTCATGTGATCAAATTCCTTTGGAGTGCAGAACGCAGGGGAAATTTTCCGTCTGTTGTTCTGTGTTTTACCCTCATTTTAAAACGTTACTAGAAGAAACGAGTTTTTGTTACTTGGTATGATGACAAGTTTCGTTTTAGAGAAACGTTTCCATGAAGCCATTGACGGGAGCTTAGTTCTGGAGCACAGGTAAGCAGGTTTTTAATGTCGAACCCTTCGCGTGGTTTCTTCTTGTATGGAGTATCGAATTTTTTTTTAAGGTTTTTAGGGTCCATTTACATGGAAAGAGGATGATCCTAGTGCTAGGATCATCCTAGAAGGTTCATTTGGTTTACATGCAAAAAGGCGGCTCCGGAGATCAACTTTTCATTTGGTTTACATGCGAGATCGCCCTAGCAGTTTTGTGTTCGGCTGGCTACATTAAAGCTCCGTCATCTTGAGAATCATCGGCAACACATTCTGGCCTGTATGCACACCGCTCGAGGAAGACTTGAAAAGTCACTGCTTCCCGCTGGCCCTCTGCTTCGTGCCCTGTATTTTGAAGACAACAAACGCCTTGCACGTTGCACATCTTCAGTATCGTCGTCTTCAGACTCAGGCCATCTGATAGGGTGCGGAAAAAAATGGAAGACGAAAGTGGTGATTATGCGGAAAAGACGCCGGATTATGCGGAAATTTCTCAAATGAATAAAACTGCTCCCTTCGCTTTTTTCGATTTATAAAATACACTTTAACGTTTTACCGAGAATTTTAGTCCTTTATGACATGTTTGACCTTTTGCTTCCATTCATGGACAGGTATTTCCTCGTTCAACGCAGTTTTTCCATAGTTTTTGTTGTTGAGTTTTTCCGAAGCTTAGTGACCAGGCATCAATTCGCACGAGGAAAACTGGACACCGAAACTAGAACCCAGTCCCATAAAAAAACGCTTGGAGGTTTGATTAAAAACATTAATTGTTTATGAATGAAAAGGCATGTTTTTGTCGCTGTTTTGGGTGAATAAGTTCTTTAAAATGATCCATCTCTTTGCTACTTTCGCGTCTGAGGATGGTAAGCAGTTGCTTTCTTCCTTATATGTAGCAATTTTCTAGTTTTATGCGGAAAAATGCCCCAAGGATGTGAAGGATGTTGAAGTAGGTGAATTATGCGAATCCGCACCACCGCATCCTGTCAGATGCCCTGTCTTCTTCATTGGGCACAGATATTCGAAATTGTCGATAGTCGATAAGCCACCTGGGACCATTTACATGAAGGTAGGATGACACCCTAGCAACAGGATCATCCTTCCTCTCAATTAGGATTATTCTAGGGGTAGGATGATCCTAGCACTGGCGTCAAATAAAACCCTTCACATGTAAACTGAAAGCTGAAAACATACCACGCTTGGATGATCCTAGTCCTAGGATTATGCTAGCACAAGGACATCCCCTTTCCATGTCGACGGGCCCTTAAACTTAATGATGTTGCACTGACCTTCTGTACAAATATATCATCTGCTAGTCTTAAATTAAACTTGTCGATTGTGTAGTTCCAGAAAATATCCATACCCCCACCACGGAGGGAATTTCACGTAAGTTCCCTCATCCTCCCCGGAATTTCCACCTTTAGACCACTAAAATAACGCCTCCACCCCTCCGGAATTTCCAGTACTATTTTGTACGACCCCATACCCTCTGGAAAAAAATAATTTTGGCAAGAAAGTGTGTTAAAGTGAAAGTAAACACTCCAAACATTTAGCCATTTGCATTCCACATAACTACTAATATTCTTGATTGATTGTAACATCTATATCTGAAGATACTCGCAAAGAAAGCATTCAGCAGTTTAGTGAAGCATGCTTTAAAACAAAAGATAAAATGTTAACTTGTCAATTGAAATCACCTTCCTACACGACCAACTCCCTTTGTAAATGTGGTACAATTTCCATTGAAGGGCTGATAAAACGAAGTGTGCATGAAATTGACACCGTACTTTTACTGCGAACACGATCGGCAACAGACTTTGGAAGAAAGCCAACTTTGCAGCAAAATTACATACAAATATACAGAGATAAACAGGAATAAGAAATTCTCAAGTTTGCGAAATCATAACTTTATTTCTACCTCTATAAACAAACTAATTTTCAAGAAAGAAATTGACTGCCACTTCGAAAACCAATGCAAAAACAAACCAAGCTAGTCTCCAGTGCTTTTCGGTCCACAAGGTGGCTCCACGTGGACTGGTAACAAGTAATGGCAGCCATTTCCACGCAATGGCATGTTCTTCGCATTTGTTAGCTTCCAAAGTGTCTTCTGAAGGAAGAAAATGTATTTCAAATATAATGCGAGTCAAATTTAAGTATTCAAGGGGTGCATACAAAACCTGGGCTAGACTCAATCCCAGGTCTTTTCGGTGTGGATACGCATAATTCATAACAACATTCCACTGGCTTGTGCAGTGTCTTGTATGTATTTGAGATGATTTGAGATGTTATAAAAAGTGGTCCAAAGTGCAGTTAAACCTGTTCATTTGTTTATACCTTAGTCTGACAAGGAAGGAGACAAATATAATGAACGTGTACAGGTGAGTTATTACTGATTTACTAAAACCTTGTCTTCGATCTGAACAATGTTCCCACAGTAACGGCCCACAAAATTGCAAAAGTTCCATTAATTAATCAGACTTGATCGAATACAATCCCATAATTAGGTTCTGATAGCAGCAATTGATTTTAACAGCTGAACACTTTCACAAATTTGTTTGCAAGATTGAGTTTTAATACCACTGGCACGGTTGAATTAGTAACACTGAAAATTTGTCACCAGCACGAGTGTTTCCTAGTAGTAGGGCAACAGTAGAATTGAGTAAATTTGAAGAGTGTTATGGAGTCGTAATAATATTGCTCTATTGTAGTTGTTACTGCCAAATCAAGTTTCTTAAAGCTTCTACGTTACAACTCGTGAAATTCAACAGAAGTAAGTTCTTGCATATTTTGTATTTTTATAGTTCGTTCTACTCTCGGAACAATTGTTTCTAACTTTCATAGTTTCCTTTAGTTAGCCTAATTATAGTTTTCGTTATATTTACTTCTTAGTTTTTCAAAACCGCTTTGGTTATTGCTTTGTTGCACCGCCTGGTTTACCGCTTTGTTATATCGCTTCGCTACACATCACTTCATATGCAAGTACCGTTTTTACAAGGTTTTTGAGTGTCTATGTAACGTCTCAACGCATCGCTTCAATAAACTTTGTCTAAACCGGCTGAAGTTGTAGCTATCCAGGCGATCGTTTCTAAAGTGCGTTTAAGTATATTTTGGCACATCCGAACGACATTTGGAATTCACATGGTTGACGTCCTGTGAGGAACGTAACGTCTTTCCCCTCACAGTAGTGTTTCCGATGCTTGCAGTGAAGTACAATAGTGATTCTAAGTGTTTCAGGAAAATTAAATTCTTAGTCATCTTTGTGCCCAATTCATGTTAAAAGTAAACAGGTACAAAACAAGGATTATTTTATTCTCAACAGCAACAAAACATTTACTTGAAAATCGGCATAACTGTTACAAAAAATAGAGGATTCAGTTAGGAAGGCCCTTTGATTGGACATACATCTGACAACAACTCTTGCATTTTTGCTTAACAATGTAAACTAGTAACTGAAATGGAACATCAATAATTATTGAGCTTATCAGAACTAAAAAGGAAAAGCATTCCAACAAATGCATTTTGAGCAGTTCTTAAAACAAAACTGATTTGAGCTGTGATCGCCCGGAGTGTGAGACGAGACACTTTATCATGGTGTAGGCAGTCACAACACGAAAAATTGTCTAAAAGTAACATGTTGTGGTCATTAGACGAAGAATTGTTTCTTCAACAGTGTAGCCTGTCCTTTAAATGCTGAATTTCTTCTGCACTGAGTGTGTGGTTCAGACCAAGGTGGACTGCCTTGGCATCAAAAGTGGGATTTCTACCTTGTATGCAATTAAGGAAGACATGGTAATGTTTATTTTCGAATGTTTTTTTCCAGTGTTGGAGGGAATGAATCCAAACAAAGTCATGTTCCTTGTGCCTGATACAGAGCATTTCATCCAGGTGATTATGTGTGTGTTCCTCCTTACCATCCTTCAATTCCTTCCAACTTCCTGCATACTTCCGGATTTTGCCTGTAATATTGATTAGCTTGAAGGGTGTTATAGTAGTTGGCGATACCATAGGCTTCACTGGTTGACCTCTACGGATAGTAATGCGAAGAGGATTACTTGTGGCCTCTGCTCGGTATTGTGCACTACTGTCACTTGCAAGAACATCTGCGATAGTTCCCCTCGAAGGTGGCTCTGTGTTTTTCACAGATGTCATTGGATCAGGTGATTTACGTCGGGATCTGGATGCAACAGGTCGTTTCTTACCAGTACTTGAATTGACGCCAAATGTTGTTAAAGCAGTGAGATTTGGTGACCGTCTCTTCTTAACAACCTTGAACTTGGAAAGGAATTCTTGAAGCTGGTTTTCGTGGAAGGCTCCTGCAATTACATGCCAACACAGGTTTCTCGTCTTGTACCCAAGACACTCTTTGTCACAAGCAAACAACCCAGAGGCTAACTTCTTCACAGTGTGAGGATTGCTGGAAGAGGTACTTTTAACAAAATGGCTCTGAGGATCAAAACCATCTCGATTAGATCCTTCCTCAACGAGTTGTGTTGCTTTTGTGGATAGTGCTTGTACATCCTTTCCACTGAAAACTCCCTGCAGCACATGCTTGCATTCCGAGTCCAATTTTTCAGAACTGGTCGGAAGCTGACTCGAAGCGAATGACTGGTTGCAAACATCGGATTCAATGCTACCACAGTCAGTTCCACACAATCCACATAGAGTAAGGACTTGTGACCGGGTACGTCATTGCAACAAAAGTTCACCAGAAAGTGAAGAGTGATCATCGCAGTAAATTTTCCAATTTAAGCAATTGGAAAGAAGAAGCCTGAAAAAAAAATCAGGGCTTCAACGGGATTCGAACCCGTGACCTCTGCGATACTGGTGCGATGCTCTACCAACTGAGCTATGAAGCCACACATTGGGAGCAAGGTCAAATTATTGAGTTCATATTTTCCCGTGTAGTGAAATGATGTGAAATATATATGAAATAATTCATATGTGTACTGCGGTTGTAGATGATAGTGAAGAGTGATCATCGCAGTAAATTTTCCAATTTAAGCAATTGGAAAGAAGAAGCCTGAAAAAAAAATCAGGGCTTCAACGGGATTCGAACCAGTGACCTCCGCGATACCGGTGCGATGCTCTACCAACTGAGCTATGAAGCCACACATTGGGAGCAAGGTCAAATTATTGAGTTCATATTTTCCTGTGTAGTGAAATGATGTGAAATATATATGAAATAATTCATATATGAAATAATCCCAATATATGAAATATATATGAAATAATCCCAGACTTCTATCGCTTTTGTTGATATAAGGTCTGCGGCAAACTTGATAAGATTCATCCAATTTGTCTTCGACTTTTGTCACATCACACACTTCCCCATTAGTCTTAAACTTGATGAGATACCATTTTGGTTTTTGTTTGTTCCCATGCACCAAGATCATCTGACAAGAGATCACCTAAGGAATCGAGATCCACAATAAAGGTAACGTTGCTTTGGACGCCCACTGGATTGCTTGATGTAATAGTCGACCTGTGTGTCTTTGGGACATTGAGCAGGAGCTTCAGAACTTCATCATTCTCAGCACTTTTCATCACATGAGATGGCACAATGGGAAGGTCTCTGCGGCCTTTCTACAAAGTCCCTTCTTTCTTTAATTCAGCAACTAATTGTGCATCATTGGGAAGAACCCTATATAAGAACGGGAAATTGTGATTTCAACTTCTATTAGGGGTTAAAGTTGCAGCTGCTCAATATAATTTGATACCTTTCTGGTTACTCAATTGTTTCATTCGCTTCATTGTTATAAACTTACAGCAAGGAGCCTAAAAGTGTTTTTTCAATTAATTATCATTCTTAATTTCTGCACACATATAAAATTATACAATTAAAAGCTTGGATAGCTATGCCCAGTCTCTCATTGGATAGTCTAAACAAACAGAATGGGAGGTAGGTTAAAGTAGTCACACTTTCAGGCTCCTAGCTGTAAATTGGAAATGTTAACGCCCAGGCACAAAAAAAAACGAAATTATGTAATCAATGGTATGTACCAATTGTAAGCCTCCTTTAGGGCGCGTTCCATTCGACCAAAATTTCTGGAATGAAGTTCGAAATCGAATGGAACAGAAAGTCTCCGGAAATTTGTTTTGAAAAATTTCGGTCCACCTCTGGAGGTTGTCCTTTTTCCTGGAAATTTGAAAATTCCGGAAATTTCCTGTTCCATTTGGCATTTATACCCGGTGTAAATCGACCCCAGTTCCTTTAGTCGTGAAAAGCTACAAAATGGCGGCGAGGCTTTCCAGTCACACAACACTGAATGGAAAATTATCTGCCACAGTTCCAGCCTGTTCTTCATCGCCTGTTCTCCACAAAACGTTCAAATATTATTTCCTGGAAAATTGTGGACTGATCTTTCCAAATTTCCTGTGGGTCAGTTCACCCTGTTTGCATACTTCCTGCGAGCAAAGTTTGTAAGTTTCTCTTATCACATGTCTGGGTCGGTTAGGTAAATATAAAGGGCGAGTTGATTTCTGAATGCGTGTTTAACTCCCGGGGGGAGGTACTTTAGGAATTTCTGGGTGGGGATGTGCTGCTGGGAGATTATTACTATTAAAATTATTATAAGATCCAGTAGCGTTTATGATAGTCATCTATCAACGCTATAAACTTGCCGGTTTAATTGTTTATACATATATTTTTGATGTGGGATATAGATCGATTGAAGCCTTTAAGTGCTACTGTGGTTCTATATTGACTCCGAGCTTTCGCCGATCTACGGCATCATCAGGGAGAACGATAAAATATTCGCGCTATGGTTTTAAACGTGGGAGGTGCCACTACAAATTAGCATAGTATAAAGCTAGCCAGTAGGATGCATGAAAGCTAGTGACGTGATAAAATATTCTAAAATACGTGTGAGAAACCGTGAATTAAAATAGCTTATTAAAATAGAAGATCGTTAAGTTCAGTGCATTCCTCACGGGAGTTCAGTCCCGGCTTGTATTTTCTGAGGTAGTACGCTTCGTGTAGTCGCAGGTTGATGGGGTCATTTTCACGCGTGATTACTTTGACTTCAATGTTATGGCTGTTGTTGCGATGGTGTGTTGTGAGATGTTTTTTTACTGACGAGTTGTCGCTGGCCAGGTGTTCTTTTGTTCGGTCATGTAGGAATCGTGTTGTGCTTCTGATGTAATATTCGCCACAGGCTTTGCACGTGAGCTGATAAACGGTGTTTCTTTGTAGGCATAAATTAGTGTCTGCGATGGGGCAGTTTGGTCTGTTGCATTTCCTTTCTGCTGTGTTGTGTGAAAGGGCTTGTCTCAAAGTGTAGGACTTGTGGGCGATTCTTACTGGGATGTTTTCTCTCTTGAAAATTCCCGTGATTTTTCGGTTTAGTCGCTCTGAGATGAATGGGATTTTGAGGTAGTGCCACTCCTTTGTCTGTGTTTGGGGGTCTCTTTGGTGTTCCTGTGGGTGTTTAGTTTCATCTAAGGTGCGTTCTGGATATCCGTTGAGGCGTAGAATGTTGTCGAAATCGCGATCGTGTAGAATAGGGTTGCAATTTTGAGTTGCAATTCCTGGTTTCCTTAGTTTCGTGAAAAGTGATACCCTATTCTAGACCCAAACGCTCTGATTTATATACCAATGGTAGAGAAAACTGCTTGAAAACCATACACTTCACAGTGGCACATGCCTCTATAGCCCATATAAAGTATTGTGCAAAAGTAATGCAAGCGAATTTCTACGAATTTCTGGCTTTTCATGGCTTTTCAAAGAAATTTCGCTTCAAATGAAAGTTCCGCGACTTTTCCGTGAACTTTCAAGCTACCTATTGTTTTATTCCTCCTGATTTTTTAAACGCTAATTCACGGTGGACGCTAACAAGTCAGGAAATTTTGAGGGAAAGTTCGCTCTTTTCGATCGTTAGCAGCGAAATTGCGGGAGAAAATTCGCTCTGGTTGATAAGCGTTCTGACACAAACTAAGCAAAATATGACTACAGTTCATAATTTGTTGTTGTGCAAAGAGACGTAAAGAACATCTGAAATTACGTTCATCAACTCGATCAACTACTACAATGTTCTTACCTGTTGAATGTTTGATTGTTAATACATCCTAGCGGCTAAAAAACGTCAGAGATTCAGTACAAACTTACTGCTTCAACCACGTAAGCACTGAGGCAATTAAAACTTGCACAGAGCGCCATTTTTTTAGGGTAAGCTCTTCATGTAACAAATCATGACATTTCCCACTGGGATTCCAGTCCCCACGCGAGCGAGTGTGACCTGCATTGTTTATACGCATATCAACACCTCTTGAAAGGTTTAGTGCGTTAAGCACCTGTGTTTATCCAAATATCGGAGTACTGAAGTTAATTTGTGAAAACGAAAGAACCATTTCAGATGCTTTCTCGGACAAAAACACATGTATCGATTTGAATTGCTTGGTTTAGAGAAAGAAAGGGATAATTTTCTATGCAGCTGCACATCTGACGACTTCACAGATCGAAATTGGGCTTGTTTTGCATCTTCTCATGCATGAAACTAAATTCAAAGTCTTCACTCATGGTAAGTTTTATTTGTAATTTACATTCTTTGTGTTCGTGGCTGAACTCCAGCAAAGTAGTGCGTTGAAAGCTTTTTGTATACTTCGTGTACGTTATATGACTGGTAGATCGAAGAGATCGTGTGGAGAATTGTTGTGCCTGTCTAATGCGAAATATTTCAGGCACCAAGTTAGTGAAATGACGCTGTTGCCCGTGAAATTTTGTTTTGTACCGAAAAGTCGAGGAAAAAGCGTTCGTTGTTCCAGGGAAATTTCGCTTAAAAGCCCTCGAATTGTCACTCGAACTTTCACGCGAACTTTCCTGGAAAGTTCATGTAAACAAAGAATGAAATTTGCGCATTTCGCTTGCATTACTTTTGCACAATACCGTATCCCAGGACCCCTGCCGGGGGGGGGGGCGGGGGGTTTAAACTTCCCTACATTAAGCAGCTTAAGCGATCATTTGGCATTTTGTCGAGTAATAATTCTTGGTGGGAAACTCCCATAATCACCAGTGATATTTCTAGAATAGTGTTGGGGAGTAGACACATTCACGCTGAATGTAACCATATCCCTTTTCCAAAGACCCCATGTCATGTTACAGCAGTGTTTACAAAATCTGTAGCGTAAAAACTCAAAACTAAATGGAAGCAGACAGTCGTCGTCTTTTTTTCTCAGGGGAGTTGGTTGGGGACACAGTTAGGCCAATACATTCACACGCCACTTTATCAATCTACAACAATAATGTAATTTAGTATACCGGTAACTAACACATTGAAGGCCTATAATGAACTTATAATTGCAGACTTGCTACTCCCCAACAACTTTGTTATTCTGCTCATCGAGGAGCTAGTTAAAATAGGCAAAATAATGTGATAACTCCATGACAACTGAACAACTGTACACCTGTATAATGTTTGATCGAGACACTAAGTTTTTTTCACTTACCGGTAAACCTTTTGACTCTCTCGAAAAAACTCGCTCAATAATTTTGAACTCATTTATTATTTGAGTACTTATTTACAGTCTAATGATATATTTGAAGTAATTCATGAGACAAAAAGGTTATTTCACACGCAACACATTACAAAGGTTGAATTCAGCTTACGTTAATCAGATATTGTTGACATTTAAGACGATATTCGATTACAGAAGTGAGTTGATCAGGGCTCCTGTTGATAGCAGGTTTTAGCTCCTGAAGGGACGACCCTGAGCTTTATAACTGAATTAAGGTGTCTGTCTGTCTGTCTGTCTGTAAATATCCAGTGATCTTGCCTAGATGTCAGTTTAATATAACATGGAGTCAATGCTGTGTTATTATTAATTAGGATTTGCAATCTCTCTTTACTCGATGGGCTATTTTCTCATAAAAAAATGTCAGATTGCTTACCTCGAATTTCCCTGCATGATTGGCCATCGTTGCCCACCTTTCTCCCAGGGGTCTCTGCGCCCCTAGTCCGAGATGGTGCCTTTTGGGCCCAAGTGCCTCATTAAACTTTAAACAGCCAATGATTGGAAGAACACCCTGGGGATGAGTTTGATAACAAAAAATGTCAGATATTGCGCGAATTTACAGCGCTCGATCTCCGTGGACATAAGTAACTATTATTTTCTTTATAATTGGTAAAATGACAAAAATTGGGGTAGGCCATAGGGCAGGCCATAGGGCAGGCCATAGGGTAGGCCATGGCCTGGGCCGTGGCCTAGCCCAGGTTTTGTAGACACCTGTATTCAAGCCACTATTTTTCATGTGAAAATTCTACTTAGTAGGTAAGAAAGGATTTTTGAACAGCTAGATTGACACTCAAATCCATATTGAATCAATGGACCTCTGGAAACTAAATCGATCATACAACCTCCCTCCCCTCTGGAATTTCCTGGGTCTTTGACCCCCCTCCCCTTCGGAATTTCCAATTCCCTCTGTGGTGGGGATATGGATATTTTCTAGAACCACACATTGACAATAATCAACAAATATAGAGTATTATTTTTTCTCAAGCATCTAAGTGGGCCAGATTCTTAAATCCTTGAATTTGATTGGCTAATCTTACGCACGTGACCAGTCTAGGTTTTTACAATATGACCCACGGGCCGGATTTTTCCTGCTGCCTAAAGTTTTCTCCTAGAAGTTAGCGGTGATCGTCAATCTTTTGCCTTTTTTACACATCCTTGATGATTAGTCAACGCAAATTTATTTCTAACAGAGAAATTACAACAAACATTATATTATGAAATTATAGGAAAGAATCCGAGTCCCGAGGAAAGAATCCGAGTCCCGAGGAAAGAATCCGAGTCCCAGATGGGATTTGAACCCATGACCCTCTGTGATCTAGTCGGATGCTCTACCACTGAGCTACTGGAGACTCTGCGGTGAGCAAGGGTCGAATTGTAGGTATTGACTGGAACCGCATTGCACGGCTACACAGCCACGTTCTGGCTCATATGACCTCACTAACAGCATCGCGCTGTCACATTAAAGCATCACACATGAACTCACTAACGGCATCACGCCATCACATTAAGGCATATCAAGATGCATCCAACCAACCTCCTAAATGAGTATGCTAACAGAGAAATTACAACAAACATCATATTATAAAATTATAGGAAAGAACGTAGACTCGGAAAAAATCCGAGTCCCAGATGGGATTTGAACCCACGACTCTCCGTGATCTAGTCGGATGCTCTACCACTGAGCGGCTGGAGACTCTGTGGTGAGCAAGTTTATTTCTGTTGTCTTTAAAATACCAAGGAAAGTCACTGTAAGTAAATTCAGTTGAGTGTTTTGAAGTTGCAAGGGTTTGCTTGGTTTTTTGTAGCTTGGCGCTGTAATGGTGCTTAATTCTGTGTTTCTCTTATCGAAGAATTTGAATTAATTTCAGTCAAGTTTACCTTTTTGATCGTTGCTGTATTTAGGAGAATTTCTGTAGAATACACTTAATGAATTTCCTGGCTTTCTGCTATTCGATTTACAGTAGAAAAGTCTGATTTCAAGTGTTTTTAAAAGTGGCGTCTGACGGAACTGGTTTTGTAGTAAAACTTCAAACTTCGCACAAAATTTCACACTACAAAAAAAAATTTTGGAGAACATAAGTGGTTAGATAAATGCAACTAGCATAAAGTAGTTCGAAAACTGTATGTTCCTTAATACATCTTTCTTTGTCTAGTATCTGAATTATTTGCTCGTTGCCAAGATTTTTTACAAATCATTAGTAGATGGCACACTAGCTGATTCAAGGCATTCAGTGACAAGAGTTGGGTAAACAAATCATTAGTAATCAGTAAAACCAATTTACTGCAGGAAAAAATAAACCAAATAGTGTCACTTACAGTACTAGGTGCATAGATCTTCGACAGTACAATGGAACCCTTATTAAGCAGCTATCCTAAGGGAAATGGCCACGGAAAAATAGCGCATCTTCTGAATTATTTTATAAAGGCGATAGACCACAAGTTAGCTATGGGTCATAGGCTGATAAACCGCTTGGGATGTCGGTAGAACACTCAAAGAACTCGTAAACCACTCGCCTGCGGCTCATGGTTTACAAATTCTTCTCGTATTCTACCAACATCCCACATGATTTATCAGCTTATAACCCTTAGAAACTTGTGGTCTTTTGCTTCATTATATTATAACTATAACATTACTATTACCAAAATAGTAACCCTGTATATATTGGTGCATATACCTACATGCATATGTACCTTATCGTCAGTGATTTGCAGACAACAAGACCAGTGTATCTACTTGTGAATATGACAGATAATTAACTCCAATACCTAACACTTCAAAATATGTGCTACATATTTTTCAAGATGTGGCTACCTTTACTCTTATGGCTGTTCCATTTCCAGCAATTACCATGGATATTTTATGGATGAAAAAGAAAAAAAAAATGTATTAATAGACCTTCATGTATTGTTTTTGATCAAGTCATGAAACTGCTAATGGTTTCCATCCAATCTGCTCAGGGATCAACAGCTTTTACAATGACTTTCATCCATCGCTTAAGCTTCTTTCGATTTGTGAATTTGTGTTTTGTAGATTGGATGTGTATCTTTGTGAGGTCAAATTAATTGGATAAATCTTGACATCCTCTTATCCTTGGTTTCCTTGCACTAATTTATAGTGCTGACATATGATGTCATTGCTTAGTTATGGCAACTGTGTTTTTCTCTGAGGTCTGTCAAACTCTGTATTACTGGTGACAAGTCTTACAATGTGTGACACCCTTTTAGCGCATTACTCCTTGCGGGAGATTATGAGCACATGTATCTTCTTAGTTCTTCTAGCCAAAATTGACTAATTTGAAGAATGCTGAGAAAACAGAAACTAAGGACCACTCAGCCTCTTAATGTAGCAAAGTCAATGAGCTCTTCAAGTGTGGTAAGAAATATATAAAATTTACAGTGAACAATAAGAGAATAAACATGATAAATGTAAAATGTTGTGTCAGCATGTGTAGTTCACAGTGTTTTTTTTTCTCAAAAGATAAAGACAATGCATTAAAAAATCAAACGCTGAAAAAAATAGAACTTACATTTCTGCTGATCTTCTAAGGAGAAACTGATCACAAAAATTCATATTTCTTGGGATTCTTACAAATCTGCTTCTGGCTGATTTGCAGAACACTTTGGATTTTCCAAAAGACATACATGCCATTCGCCAATACTCTGCTTGCTAGAAACTGATTTGACATGGTTTCCAGGGTGATAACACTTTGACTTGCTCTTTCATAAGCCTTTCACATTGTAAAGTGTAAGGTTTTCACATCAGCTTTGTGCTGGGTGACAGACTATTGGAAAGCCTTGATTGAAGTGGATTGTTTGACACATGTATGTTTTGTCTGGCAGTGAATTACAAGAAAGTTTAATGGACATGAAACAGAAAAGCTGGTGATGCTTTCCAGTGAAAGGGTGGCTTATCTGTCATAAAAACAATAGCCAAATGTGTTCTCTATGCTGCCACTGTTATGTAATCCCATGTAAACTTGCAAATTACAATTGTGGGTGTTATATGAATCTGCACATTGCCAAACTTCAAATCCTCTCTTAGACAGTTTCAATGGAATGTACTGTTTCATGCGAAGGTGTTCATTAAAGGCAATCTTTGCTTCAACAACAGACAGATTCTGACAACAGCTTTAAGGAAAGATGAAACTTTTAAGAATTTATTGTGATTTGATTGGCCTCATGGGAGATATGTCCAGGATTGAATGTTAATGTTAATTTGCTGGAGCTGGCTCTTGACCTTTGTCATCCTCTTCTTTTTTCTTTTGAGAATTCTAATTGGGAGAGGTCTTCTGTATGTAAAATTACGTGTACGTAATTGGCCACTCCCAATTGGGGCTTTTCAGGACTAATGTAAACAAACAATAAATAAATATTCAAATAAACATAACTATGTTCAAAAAATCCCAACTGGTGAGAGGAAGACTTGTTGGCTATTTACAAGCATAGTCGAGAAGTTGAACTCTGGGCTACTGAGACCCTTATCAGTATAGACTCCAAATAGTTTATGGTTTTATTGAACAGATTTCCTCGCTGACGTGAATGGAGATACACACTAGCGTGATAAAGGAAAACAATGAATGCTCCGATAGCGGGCCAACCTAGCGGATCATTGAAGCCCAATTTAGCTTCCAGAAAACAAGACTTCATGTAAACAATTGCTTCACTTACAAAAGATCGCATCTACTCATAAAACACTTAGAAACTTAGGACGGATCTCACTTGAGTCTCAGTAACGTGCATTCAACTAAAGGAAAGTCAATCCTACAATCAGCTAGTAGTCAGAATGGGATTTTAACCCAAAACCTACGGATTTCAAATGCAGCCCTCTTACCAATGGCCATGCTGCCTCTGTATCAACAGTAGAGACAGAAATATCACTTCCATTGTCACTTTCAACAATTTTGCTTGTGCTTTTTATTTTTCAATCACTGGCATCTGAAAGCATAGACTCTGCCCTTACAAGTATGCACGAAAGTTTTAGCAATAAATATTTGTTTTAAATTTTATGTGGAACAGTTCTCAGGTGGCAAGTGTGAAGTGTTCTAACACTTTCTGTAATTGTTTCAGGGGTTCTAGGAACCATTTAAGGATCACAACAATACATGTGATTGGTTAGATCATTGCAACTACAACAGTGACATATGGCACTCTTTGGATTTTGGTACAGTAATGAAGGATTGCCATGTAGCATTCATTGGTTTTTTGAAAAACCTCAAAGTGCCCTTTTTATCTGCAAAAATAAAATGTACTCTTTGCAAGCCACCAGTGGTGTTCTGGGTTGATAAATACATGTAGCTTTTGATTATCCTTTGACTTCATTACCTGCATGAAATGTTTATGAGCTGCAGTTGTTGTGTTTGGTTTTTCTCCATTGCCTCCAGCACTGTTTGAAGTTTTCCTTGGCTCTGAAATGGTTTCATGCTTTATGGAAAAGGGCCAAGTTTCTTCTGTGCCACAATGAAACATTTGGTGCTCCTTCCTGCATCCATTCATTGACTCATCTGTTCTCTGTTTTTGTTCAGATGTATCTAAATGCTCAAACTGTTTATTTAGGTTGCTTTCATCATTGTACTTTTCTTTGTTGTGTTTTCATGAGTCTGATAAATGCAAGGAAGTGCTTGGCCTGAATTTTTCAATGTGACCGAATGTCACAAAATCGCAGCAGTCCAGAACAATATATTTCACTGAAGAATGAGTAATTCACCAATAGCATGGTGAGATAGTCAGATTCAGGATTATCTATTGTCATACTGTTTTTTTGTTGATGCTGAATTATGTTACTTACCTGTCTATAATGTGCACATTTTTCTGTAAATAAACCTTCAAATTTAAAATGCATATTACATCCTCATTAACATGAGATAAAAAGGAAACAAAAACAAAAGCTTTGCACTAATATGTTTTTATTTAACGTAATTCAATAAACTACCAATTAAAAGTTTTTAATTTTGATCCCTGAATAAATTAAAATGAGTACCGGTATTTAAGAAAAAGGTGATAAATTAAACAACATGTGCGTTTGTCAATCTTGAGCAATCAGAATCTTGATATGGCACTAAAACTTTCCTCTACAAATCATCTAAGCTACACTGTGCATGGCAATTGAAGAATTATCCTGTTGGCATAGCAGAATGGAAATTGTTGCTGCTGAATGTGAGTTTAGTGTTTACGAGAGCAATGTCAGGCTCTGCTGAAAAAGTAAAGAAAACCTCTATAAGATGAAATGACTGACGCGTGTAAACCTCAGAAAGAAGCATGTATGGCCGGAGTTGGAGATCACTCTGCTGGTATTGATTAACCTGATGAGAAACAATGGTCTTGCCATTCTGCCATCCCTAATGTGGCTAAAAAACCTTGAACTTGTGAAAGATGAGAAGTACAACATTCCCAGCAGACAATAATGGCTTCCTCATGATTTTATTTTTCCCATCAATTCATGTAGGCTTCCTGAAAAGGGAAATTTTCTTAGCTTGGTGTATTCAAGCTCCATAAGATAGAATTTCCCTGACATAATTTACTTGGGGCAGAATTGGTCACACTTCTGAATTCCAGTTTTCTCTCAAGAAGCTGTTATAAACTCCAATTTACCAAGTGCAAAAGTGTGTGTTGTTACCACATATAATGTAACTTTTGTCAAGAGCCTACCTGGTTAAACATTTTTGAGACTTAACATAGTACTTAGAAACTGGTGGTTCCTTTATTGAAAGTGAAGAGCTCTCCCATGAAGAGAGATGATGATTTGGGTGAGATGTGAAGGTATCACATGATGTTGGAGATCATTGAAAAGACAAAGTAAATGTGGTAGAAAAAAGCAAGTTTGAAATTGATTTCTATTAATTATGTTTTTTGCTTGGGGGTTGTTTTTCTTCTTGAGGCATTAGGTTTTACAATTTTGCACTTGCTTATGAGTTATTTTTAAAGGCATTAGCAACTTATAGACAAGCAGATAAGAGTAACATTTAAATCAAGTGATTAACTTTACTGGTAGGTTTGATTTCTTGCACTCATTGTAGACTTGTACCACTTAAAAATTTTAAATGAATTGTTATAATAATTGTCCAAAAGAATTATTCTTTTCTGCTAAACTGAAAAATGAACTGGAACAACAATAAGTAGTTTGAACTTGTGCAGAATAAAACTGCATATTGACAACAACAAACAAGAGTAATATTTTTGTAGCCGATCATTTGTGTCAACCAAAGCATCACTTCATTTCACATTTTGTATTGTGTAACAATGAACTTATATTATTTTTGACATGCACGCCAGGCTGGCGTGGGTTTGAAATTGGCACGCTTGCTAGCACGCAGTAACTACTTTTGATCAGCAGTTTTTCGCAAAAATGTTGTTCACTTATCCATTATGGCGTAACTTATCGTGAATTCACACGATACTGTTACCTCTTTTATTGCTAATGCACCAGGTAAGAATTTAGCGACAAATTTCAATTATGAAGTGTTATTTATTTATCTCGTTATTTGGTTATTTTTACTTTTATTCAATTTATGGATATATACATTTTATTTAAGCTGTTTTATTTAAAGTTGATGTGATATCTAAGAAGATTTTATCAACTTAATAAATGTAGATGTAGATGTAGAAAACTGAGGACAAACTTTTAACCCTTAGGGTCCTAAGGGGGACACTAATTTTCTAGTCAAATATTGATACAGACAATTTAAATGGTTTTCACTATAACAAAATAGGTACAAACCTATGAAAGGTATATATTTTTAGAAAGGTTATACCTAAAAGCTATTTTATGATACACACAGTGTAGCTAAGTGATGATGTCATAATTGATGGACTTGTAGCACAATCATGGTGCCCATTTGTGTAACATAGGGCATTTTTATGAAAATGCGGCAAGTGTGCGAAAATATTATTATTTGCTACATATAAGCTAGTTAACATCATAAAAGCAATTTTAGTAAGTTTTGTGATGTTTATAAGGTTTCTAAAGCGAATTTATTAAATACCCACAATCCTTTGTGGGCGTGGCATTTGACTCTCTCACATGATTTTACTGGCTATAATGACTAAAATACAATGTATACATATATTTGAACACTTTGTAGATTTACAAAGAAGCAATAATTTCTTCATTGACATCCATAGGGACTTTGTAAATGTTATTTCTTTTTCTCTTTAGTTCTCCACACACATGTCGCACAGTGCCGGCAAGAAAAAATGCACTTTTTTTTTCGTCAAGTTTGTACGTCATGCCAATAATGTTGTCCCTGATGAAAAAGTTGCCTCTTAGCCCGGCTGATCCTCTGGGAAAAGTGCAGCCATAGTCATCTGTGGTTGCCTCCTCCAGTTCGTCCAATCCATTGCTTGTGACTTTTAATAGGTAGTATTCAAAGTCAGGATCATCTGCTGCTGCAATGGCAACTACAATACCTTTAGCAGCCAGATCTGCAATTCTGACTGCAGTGTCACCAAGGGTTGCTTCAGTCTCCTCGGCAGCTTGCCTGGTTGTAGCAATAGATGACTCCCTTTCTAGTCTGACCTCCTTCCAGTCGTCCATCCACTCCTTGTTGCTGCAGTTCCCCTCATCACCACTGATGCAGTCAATGCAGTAACAAGTGCGGTTCCGAACAAATACCCTTCCCTGCTCTGCAGTTGTCTTGACACAGTGAAGCTTCCGGATGCCTTTGAGTGTTTTAAAAGTTCTGTCTGGTCTTCGTCTCACCACAGCGTCCTCACCTTCTGTAGGCACATAAAAGAAGACCCTCCGAGCAAGTCCCACGGCTTTGGTTCGTGAAGCAAATGAAGATGCTGATGGAGTGGAAAAGTTCTCAGTAAGGAAATCGGTCATGTCCTTGGCATTCCTGATCACTGCTGTTTTTCTCAGCACTGCCTGACTCACCTTCTGTTTGATATTAGCTCCAGCAGCATCTTGCTCACCTTTGGCATGCGAGGTCTCAAAGTAACTTCTCTGAATTTGGAACCCATAGTCGAAAAGACAGCACGAAAGATCTCTAACACAATGCCGTGACTTGTACTGGGCAGCACACCCATCTGTGAACTCGTGTAGTTTGTTGACCTTGATTTGCAGCTGCTCTTCCAAGTGACCCTTCACCAGTTCCTGCGCCTTGTGCACTGAGTGGAAGTCTTGGACTTCATCATCAGAGATCACAAACAGGTGCTCCTTTATGATCTGTGGATCCTCTTCTGTGCTTGTCTTTCCATCTACAAATTCCACTGCATGACGATACAGGATGGTGATGTGAAGGGAGACTTAAGCCACATCAAAGTAATCCGACTGAAGCTCGTCCTGTTGCCTGCAGCTGTATCCTTCCGAGTAGTCGTGGACACAAACTACCTCATTGAGTGGAAGGTGTTCAATTAGGTTGTCTATTTGCTCTCTCTGCCACTTTGCCATAAATGAATGGTACCGATATTCTTTCAGGAGGTCTGTAAAATATTGAAGCAATTCACTTGGTGGTGTTTGCTTTGTGATCAGAGCAATTTTTTTCTTTTCTTGCCCATTTAACAAAAACTTTCCAGTTCCCACATAGGCATAGTGTTTCCAAATCACTTGTTCCTCTGTGTCTTCGGAGAGTTCTTCTGTTAGCAGTACAAACTTGTTCACACCACACTGGTCACAATCCCTATTAAGGCATTTCAGTTTGTGATAGGGCTGGTCATTTGGTTTTTTCACACAAAGTAAGATCAGCTGCTTCAGTTAAAGTAGAGGGAATTGACACATCATTTCTTCCACTTTTTCTACATGCATTTTTCCAGAATTTCAAGCAGTCCTTAAAAACAATTTGTGTTTCAACGTGCTTTCTACAAAGACATGACCTTCGGTCCTTTTCTTTTGCAGCACGGATGAAAAAGGGCTTCAAGGATTCAAACTTCCGCTGCTTTATTTTCACTTGAGGGTGAATAGCCTGGAATTCCAAAAACGCTTCTGTTTGTGTTTTTTCGAGGACGTGCTTGGCATGCTCAATGTATTCTTTTTTTCCGGTTCTTTTTCTCAGAACATCTTTTTTATCTCCTGTCGGTCTGCTGGCTTCATATGTCCAGTAATTGAAGACAAGCTGTTTATCTTCCTGGCTAATTGCATCGCCTCTTATTTTCCGCTCGAGATAAAGCCAACTCTTTTTTTCCCCCGATAATATCTTTTGCCTCTCTTTGACGGCCTTTCTCACGCTCTTACGCCCCACATTTACCAGGGTAGAAAGCGTCTTTTTTGCCCTTTGGCCAAAGGCAAGATGTTTTAATGCAGAATATGCAGCTTGCTTGTCCTTTGAGCGGCTTTTTTTAACATGGTCGGCTCCTTCCGCAATATCCGCTGCGAGAGCTCGAAGTGCCGCAGTTTCTTTCATTTCTTCGGGCGATTTTATTACGCCTTTCTTCTGAAGGATTTTTCTTGTCCGTGGACTAGATGAAATAGCCTCAAGAAGTTCTGCCTTTTTTTCAGGAGATTTTGGCAGAGCTTCAAATGTTTTCTTCAGTGCCCGTGTCTTGGCCATCCTGTTTTGGAATGTGGGCGCCGAAGGATTGGCAGTATCATCATCCGAACTTTGGCGAATTTCTTCCCTTCGTTTCTCTCGTAATCGTCTCACCCTTTCTCGAGTTTGCTGCCGAATTTTTTCTCTTCTTTCCTCATCTACATCTTTCTTTTCCTTTGTTTTCTTTTTAGCCGCTAGTTGCAGTGTAACGCCAACGGCTTTCGTCTTCCCGGTTTTACGCTTGTACTCTTTGACGTCTGCAATTTTGCGCTCACGATTTCGTTCGTAATACTTTCTGTCAGCTTCTTTCTTTTTCTCTATCTTTTTTTCTCTCCACTTCTTCATCTTTTCAGCACTCGAAGAGCTTTCCTTTTTGCTATTCATCTTTGAAGAACGCTTTTGTTTCCGCTCTGTTCTTGTGAAATCGCGTGGGTCGTAAGAATTGAAGTGGGTGATCCAGCACGTGTTTTCATGTTTCAGACGCGATCCAGCACGTGTTTCAGACCCTGAATTGTACGGTGGCCCATAAGGGACATAACTTCAAATAAAAAATATAAACAAACTTATGGTAAATAAGGCATTTCATTCAAAGAAAGTGCTGTAAATAAAATATTTTATTGCATACAAATTACTTTACACTAATAAGAAAAGGATCTCAGACACTACATACAAAATAAATTTTTGGACTTCAAAGAAAAAAAAACGGGTTGCAAATAAAAAATGTACACTCTGCTAACCACTGTCACTGCAAATAAAAAATCCCGCTCACTGCAAACAAAAAATCCCGCTCACTGCAAATAAAAAATCCCGCTCACTGCAAACAAAAAGTCCCGCTCACTGGAAGCAAAAAATCCTGCTCACTGCAAATAAAAACTCCAGCTCACTGCAAATAAAAAGTCCTGCGCACTGCGAATAAAAAGTCCTTCGCACTGCAAACAAAAAATCCTGCACGTGCACTACCTGCACTCGCACTATGCAATTTATGTATGCGTGCGCAGGTAGCGGACGAGACCTGGGACCAAGTTCTTTCCCGCCATATTTCAATTTCATCAACATGGCGTCAAGCGAGGAAGATTTGAGCGATGTAGAAGCTGAAACTGAACATGAAGACTTGCCGCGGGGATCAGAAAGAGAGCTTATTGAATATTATTTTAATAGGGGCCTTACGTACTGGTTTATAACGCTGATGTTGGGAAAACATCATGGTATAGATATGAATGAACGCACATTGAAAAGAAGGCTCAAAGATTATGGTCTGAAAAGACGGGATGCCGTGAATGATGACCTTGTTGAATGCGTAAGGGATTTGATTTTGCTTGAAATTTAGTAGTATATAGGGGAACGGGCTGTGGGACAAAACAATAGTAAAACTCCTATTAAATCCCTGTTGTTAGCAAAAATGTGACCAAAATTAATAGGAACCAAAACATAGGAGATTGGGGCTATTATTATTTGCTTATACATTTGATAATCTCCAGTATATAGCCTGATGGGTCGTGGGACACTGTTAATAGAGTTCTCCTATAAACCAAAAAATGATTTTTTAGCGCAATAAAAACAATCTGAATTAAACTCTGCATTTGTTTCGTCATCATAATAGTTAAAACAACCACATGGAAGTCTTGTCCCATCATCATCAGTGTCACTATAACAAGAATGATATTTATTAAAATATTTAATATATTTTAAAAAACATTCTCTTGTTATCCTACCAATTAAAGATGAATCATAAGATTGTTTTGCCCAATGTTTTAAAACATGGTCTTTAACTTTAATTATTGGATTATTAACAAAGGGAGGTTTTTTATAATCTTTTTTTACAAAAGGAATAACCTTTGGTTTAATCATTGGGATTTTTCTATTTTGAAAATTATAGTAAACACGCGCAATCACTGCTTCTGCTTCACTATCTATATATCCATCATTTATATATTCACTATCCATATAATTAAAAATAGAGTGTCATTTTTTTTTACTTATAATAAGTTAATATTTTATTATTTGCATGACTAATTCTGTTTATTAAGTCTTTTTCTAATTTGACTATCTCAGGATTTCTAAATTCATCTAACATAATCGATAGCTCTTCATTTGTTTTTGAATGAAAATCAACTTCATTATAGACAGAAATATTGCAGTTCACCTATAAGAAATTTTCTATACAATGAAATTTGTCTTTTTAAATGGTTAGTAAGAAATTGTAGCATATTATCTGGCATATAATATAATTATTATAATTTATTCAGAATATTTTTTATTATAGTGTTTTTTATACTTGTCAACAGAGGGGCACATATCAATAAAGAAATTATCAAGATTACAGATATCATTAATCAAATCTTCATTGTTAAATGAACCAAGTCTCAATGCTCTCTTTATTCGTACTAATAGATGTGCATAGCTCTGATAAGCATACTTACAGTTATTCATGTTTTCGTTAACGTTTTTATAGTCAAGCAAACATTCAATTAACATAGAACCACCAAGAGAAATAATAGTCAAAATAGATCCTGAGACAATAGCTGATGCAATACCGCCTCCGGCAATGGCACCTGAAAACAATCTTGCTGCATATTTAATATTTCTGTAATACCTATGAGCTCTCTTATATAAAAACCATTTTAGATGAATTGTTTTGTAATAACCCATCAATTCATCGATTTGATCGCTATTCAAGTCTTGTGAAATGTGATTGAAATCGCAAATTTTTTTACTCATATATAAATAATTACGGGAAAATTATTTATAAATGCAAGAAACGCGTTTCCTTACTACCTACACACTGTCTGTTGTAATAGACAAAGGGAAACACGTTTCCTTACTACCCACACACTGTCTGTTGCAATAGACAAAGGGAAACACGTTTCTTTACTACCCACACCCTGTCTGTTGCAAAAGACAAAGGGAAACATGTTTCCTTACTACCCACACACTGTCTGTTGCAAAAGACAAAGGGAAACACGTTTCCTTACTGCCCACGCACTATGACTCATGTTTGTAGGGGATTCCCCTATTTTAGAAAGGTGACTCATTGTCGCCCACGCGATACCGATTAAACCTACTGCCGCCGCTCTGAAGCTCGCCAACCATATCTTCTAACCTGTTGACTTTATTCTCTAATACTGCTATTGCTGCTAAAGCTTTATTAAGAACAGATTGACTAGCTTTTTTAGCTAATTCATTGTTTACGTAAGTAGTTCCAGCTTTATTTTTTAATAAATCTGTGACAAATTTTTTAGTGGTCGCGTCACTGTTATCTACTGGAGCGGATACATTAGTTAATCTTTTTTTATTAATATGGTAATGCTGGTCAGCTGTCAAAGAGAAACCAATACCTCTATCTCCCTTTTCGCCTTTCACTGCTTTTACCTCTTGTTTTCGTTCTCCATTAGTGAAACCCATATATTGAATAAGTAATTAATAATTTTTAAATAATTGTTCCTTCACTCTTTTCATATTCTTTGATATCTCCATAAGCATCACTATTCAAATTATAGATATTTTTGGTTATTAAACCTCTCTTTATAGTGAAAGGAGAATCTGACACATAGATTATACTAAATTCATGATTTGGACTCTGAAATTGAGGATGAGTTACAGTGATTTGTTTAGAGAGACCACTGAAAATAAATTTCATAGTATCATTTCTAATAAATAACCAAAAATAGAATTGTTTTCCTTTGGCGTTATCAGGAATATTAATACTTTTTAGACTTGGCTCATTAATTAAGGCATTTCTGGAAACTGCTACTCTATCTTTACTAATAAAAATATTGATAGGAAAATTACCACCACCACTCCAATGTAAAGTTATTATCATACTATCACTTGTACTAGCTTTATGTATGAATGTTAAGTAAAACGTGACATTACCGCTGTTATCATCATTTGTCTGATATGAATAATTATTTTCCGTTCTACCTTCAATAGAATCAGGGAAATAAATCCCTTTTATTAATAATAATTTTGAATCACTTCTTATTAAATTTCTATATATAAATTTAATTAAATTAACATTTTTGTCTAATTGTGTTTGTAGATCAGAATGGACTGTCCCTATAAAACTCTGCAAATTTGCGACTGAAGTTTGGAAAGAATTTTTAAAATCATTTAACTGTTTAAAATTTATAGCATCACTATCTTCATTTCCTTCTGGAAGGTTTTTAATACTTTTATTATTCATATCGATTGGCGCTTCAAATTTGATGTGCTTATCATCATCATAATAAAAGAGACGATCCCAAACACTTACAGGCACATCATTGTGATAACCTCTAACACCATAGACTACCACATAAATATCTGTTTTTGGGTCAGACCTACCTTTAAGACGAATATCAATATCTATATCATCAAAACTCGGATAGATAATACTCTTATGAAAAAGAATCACGCTTCTAGTCTCTTTACCAATTATTTTAGTATTAATTTTACTTACATAGAGAGTGCCACTAGATGCATTAATTTCATCAACAGAGAGTCTATCACTAATATACATTTCATAAACTATAGTATAGTTTCCAATTGGTAAATAAACCACATCAATACTTAGTCGAGTACTATAATAACCTAGACTTGAGTCATAATCAATTTGAAAATGGTATGTTTTCTTATTTATATGGTGGTAGTCTCTATTTATGGGGCCAATTTTATGAATATCACTATCATCTTCTTTGAAAAGGTCATCATCCATGACTTTTCCGAAGACGTTTTCAGTGTCAATAGACTCAATTGCTCTCTCTTCTGACTCTTTTATTTTTGTGTCAATAATACCTGAAAGGAGAGTATTACTATCATTAATAGTCTTATTGACGAAATTAACTGATGCCGCATAATTGCTATTAACTGGTAATGGGTCTTTTAGCCCAATAATACTCTTACTATTCATGTCTAAATTACCTTCCATCTTCTCACTACCATCTTTTGGTAATAGGTCAGCTTCAGTACTTGCTATTAATTGAACGAGATAGTCACGATTTGATTTAAAAAATTGGAAATTAATTGCTTGATATTTGATTTGATCATAATTTGGATTAACTCCATCATCTTCATTAATAGTTTTTAAACCATCAATAAGGAATCCACCCATATTTAGATTACCTTGCATTCCACGAGCACCTGATAATGGAAGATAAGTTGCTTTTGCACCTCCAACTGTTATAGCAGCATTATCATCAGAAGAACTTCTAATTCCAGTAATAGTATGATTACCCATATTTAAGCTACCAGTCATCGCTCTCGAGCCATTTAATTTGAGCAAATCTGATGTATCAACATTTGTTATTTTTTTATCAACATTTGTTATTTTTTTATCAACATATGCTTTAGAGACAAGATCATTATCAGAGAATAAATTATCAGAATATGGCTCTGTGTTTTGAACTTTTTTTCCTCTTAAATCAAAAGCCTCAGTACCATCAGCATTGCTCTTTAACTTAATAAAATTCTCATTTAGATATTCTTTATTTACAGCGCTATATAAATCTTTTCTCTTATCTGCTAATGAATCAGTATCTTTGTGATCATCTACGTTTTTTATTTGAAGAATATGATGAGTATCCATTTTGAGATCACCTGACATAGACCTACTACCATCTAACTTTAGTAGATTTGAAGTGTCTACTGATGGGATTTTAGCTATCTCATCATCAACATATTTTTTTCTTACCCCATCGTTAGGATTTGTTGGATTACCGACACCAACTATTTTATTTAAATTTAAATCTATTACACTATTTCCATTTCTTTTCATAATTAATTTACCACAATCTTCTATTCTATTATTATCCATATCAATATGCCCATTCATTGTTCCTCCAGAAAGAGGCAATAATTTATCAGTCTCAGTATCAACATAACCTTTAGTTGCAGCATCATCAGAGTCAACTGGATTAGCTAAACTCTCTATTTTATTTCCATCCATATTGATATTTTCAAAGAAGAGTATCTCATAGTTATCATCTGTATCGGGTATCTCAAATATTCTATCATCAAATCCTGTGCCATGTGAACCTTTTATAACTCTTGTTTGAAACTTGAAATTCATAGATGGGTCTCTCTTAAATACTTCAATAGTAAATTTTATTTTACCTTCTGATCCATCACTTGAGAATTTTATATATGACTTTGTTATATTACCATTTTGTCTGCTTGCAAAAGTATAAAGTCTAAAACCGTCAGAGGCATTAACATTGAATATATGAGTATAATCAGTTACACCAGTTATCTTTATTAATGATGTATATATACCATCTCTTAACTTATCTGACTTCATTTCCAGTTCTAGAAAGGTTTGACCACCAAAATCATTTGTTGTACCAGATGGAGATGTTTCATAAAAATTATTTAATAGATTTAACTCTATACCTGACTTAAATATCTTTAAACTAGGTTGTAAATGAAAATAATTTTCATTAAATTCAAAATGATCTTTTAATTTTTTATAATTAACAGCATCTTTTTCATTTATTGGGTCAGCTAAATTAACTATTTTATGTGATTTTAAGTCAAGATCAGCAGTTAAAACTTTATCTAATTTAGAGTCCAGATTATCATCAGTATATTTTTTAGTAGATGCATCATTATCATCGACAGGTGCTCCTACATCTGTTAATCTCTTTCCATCAATATCAAAATTACCATCATCAGTAAGATTAAATCCAATTCCAGGAAGCCCTCTCTCTCCTACTCCTCCATTTTTGTTTACATTTTTTTGTTCTAATAATCCATTACTATATCCCATTATATAGTAATAAATTGTTTTATTTTTTAATTGATTTATCTAATTATTGTGATTGTGATGATTGAGATGATTGTGATTGTGATTGTGATTGTGATGATTGAGAAGGATAATAACTACTATCATCACTATCTGAACTTTCTAAACTGTCATATAATAAAAATTCTTTATAATCAAAGGAAGATGATTGAGATAAAGAGTCCTGTGAGCAAGAAGACTGTGATTGAGTATATTGTGAGTCTTGTGAATCTGCCATATATATTATTACAATATTTTATTTTTTAAATATCTTCATTAAAATTTTTTTTTATATTTTTATTTATCTTATCTATATAAGCAAAACTATAAGGTTCAGAGGTTGCTTTAAGGAATTTACCCTTATTAACATTAACTTCTTTACACATTCTTGAAGTCTCTGCAGAAGATGGAGAGTCAAATATACAAAAATGAGAACAATTGAGTCGTATATCTTTTGGAGTTAGATAATAAGATTGGCTTAGATAGATAACACTGCAATCTTTATGACGACCACCAATAAAATATTCTACAAGAGGTTTTTGATTCTTTTCACAAACAAAGTCATCAAATATAACTATCTTTTGATTATCACCATCTAGTTCTGATAGAGGTGTTATTTCATCATTGCTAGCTTCAATAACATCATATCCTACCTCTTCAGATATAGGTTGAAATGTATCCATTAGTGTTTGATACTTTGGTTGTTCTAGATTTTTTGAGAATAAGTAAATTTTATCAAAGTAGAGAAGGTTGTAGAGCATATGCATAAGAGTGTTAGTTTTACCACAACCACTTGGTCCACAGATTAACATTCTAAAAGTGTTAGATGGCATAAAAGGTTTAAGCCTTTTGAATTTGCTTTTAGATTTGGATGTAGAGTCATAGTTTGGTATTTTCATCTATAATTTATATGAATATATTCTTTTTCAATTAATTATATAATTAAATATAAGATTACATTCTATGAATTTATAAAAATTATAAATTATGTTAATATATGAGTCTAAGGAAATGGAAAGAATTAGC
>CM042746.1:25460936-25480659 GCA_022496165.2 Catalaphyllia jardinei | reverse complement strand
TAACAACATGATGACACCCATTATGTAAAACGCTCCTAAGGGAGTGTTGTGGTTAGCCGGTGTATGCAAATTCGGCTCTACTTAGGTTGTTTAGAATTACATATGAAACTGTACATTGCTCTTTTTGTTGATAAAGGCAACTGTAGATTGAAAATTTTACAAGAAAAAAGGCGAATAAAGCTTTAAGGTAAAAGCATAGTTCCAAGAGGTAGAACTTGACTTACTTTGCAACTTCAGTCTCCATGGGGGTCTCTTTTAAGTGCTCGGGGATGGTTCCACAGTTAAATCTCTCTTCGTTTACAAAAAGATGTCGATCGATAACTTTGGAATTAAATCCGAGTGCCCTGGCTTTTTTCATGGCTTTGATCAAAGTGCGACGTTCCTGCTGGATAGCCTTAATAGCATAGTCTTGTGTGATGTAAGCGTCCTGATAGGTTGTGGAATTTTTCAGCTCTTTTTTCCTTGACCATACCAAGTCTCTGTCTTTCCAACACACAAATCTCGCAATGATTGGCCGTGTTTTTCCAACTGCAGGTTTTCCCACTCTGTGAATGGCATGGAATCTGACATTAGTGACATCTATTTTCAGATTGTTTTGTATTAGATTAATAATCATTCCTTTGCAGTCTTCTCCGTGATCTTCTGGTAGGTTCATGAATTTCAGGTTTTCACGACGCGTGTAGTTCTCTAATGCAATATTATTTTATCTTTCCACATTAAGAAGCAGCGTTGTTTTCTGCAGTTCAGACTTCAGCTCGTCAATTTCCTTTTGTTGAGAGTCTTTGACGTCTTTGTGGGCTTTCAGCTCGGCGGTATGATCTTCGATATACTCCCAAGCTTGCTCCAGAGACTTTTCAATGCCACTGATGGTTGCTTTTAGATCATCCATGTTCTGTTTTATTTCATGGCGAAAGCAGTCCATGTCTGTCTGGAGTTGCTCTATTTTGTTCTCCAATCTATCGCCCAAAGATTGGATTGAATCGACAATTTGTTTCAGGACATCGTCAAGGGGACCACTATCATGTGCCTTTCCGACTTCGTGTTCTTTGCTCGCCGACGTCCCCGCCATCTTAGGTTTCTTCAGGTCAGTCGACTCTGGGCTATATGAGAAGGACCTTTCTGCTCTTTTCTTGCCTTTTTTCTTCATAAAAGGAAAGATATTAACTGATTTTTGAAGGTTTAGTTTGTTACGGGTGACATTATTGTTCGAGAGCCGAATAATCCGGTATATGCTACGAGCTCTTGTAAACGTGACAGTCCGCCATTATCCCGTCACTCACACCTGTGTTACATGTTGTCCTAACTTAATTACTTAATTAATTGTGTAATTTTAATGTTCAATGTTTTGTTTTGGTGTTTTGTCAGGGCTCCATTTAAACTAGCTCTGCTAAATTGGATGCCCCTGGATAAATAAATAAATAAATAAATAAACCAGAGAAAAAATCACGAAAAACCCACTAGATTATCATAGTCATGTACTTGAACAAGATTTCAACCCATAACCTTTGCAATACCAGTGCAGTGGCTGGTAAGCTCCCAGTTGGTTTGATAGCTCAGTTGGTATGGCACTGCATCTGTACCCTAGAGGTCATGGGTTTGAGTTAAAGGCTGAAATTTTTCAGGCTTTATTTTAGCAACTGAATGTAACTACAATGATCTGTTCAAACATTATGATCTCTCATGTATTCACTTGCAGTGCCACATAGGTGCTGTCCATGTAGTTGAAATTGTTCCCTTCTTTCATAGTACTAGCCTTGCAATCAATTTGGTTTTATTACATGTAGAGTGACGTTTGGTACAAACATTTCTCGATCAAGAGATCATGCAATAACCAGCTTAATTATTCGTTGTGTCATGTCTCTTGCATCCAAATGTTGTATATGTGTCTTTTGAAATACTTCATCAATCGTGAACTAAATACCAAGCGAAAATGCAAAATCCGGAGAAATTTTCTAAAAGTGGCGTATTAAGTGAACCTGTACAAGTCATTTTATTATATTGCAAAATGCAACCGGGAAGTGTTATGGCCATCTGCCATCCCCTCTTCCCCCCCCCTTCAAAAAAAAAGATAAATAAAGAAAAATTAAGACCAAGACTTCGTAGGTTTACAGTCAGGGGAACATTTCTGTACTGTCACTTGCACCCTTCAACAATGTGAATTAACATTTATGTTTTTTTAGCTTTGTTTAATGTCACTTTGCATTTCATCAGTTTATTTTGCGCTGTGTTGACTACATTAAAAATTTTCCGCAAGTAACACTTCTGACCTTTTGGTCCCATTTGTGTTCCTGCATGGCAACAAAAGAATCCTATCGAAAACCTTCATTCACGGCATGCCAAGAAGTTTAGAATATTATTACAAGTAGAATGAACAAATAAAATTGATATTCCACTAAACAACAATCCAGTAAAAAGAACTCAGCCCCATCAGTTAAGATTCATTTGCACTTTTCGTTGAAAAAGTGTGCAAAACAGATTACGTTGTAATTGCCCATTTCTTGATTAATTTTTCTCATTTCCATTACGATATAACCCAACATGTAAGCCAGGCAATTTTTTGGGCTAAAATTACAAAAAAAACCGAAATTGCCTGCATACATGCTAGATTTTCTTGTAATG
Organism: Catalaphyllia jardinei; assembly: GCA_022496165.2. NCBI lineage: Eukaryota > Metazoa > Cnidaria > Anthozoa > Scleractinia > Caryophylliidae > Catalaphyllia > Catalaphyllia jardinei. Next base: position 25,478,040 of record CM042746.1, on the reverse strand, counting down.
CAAAAGAGCAAAGTTAACAGTGAAAAGGGCTATTGTCACTGTCATGTAAAAACATTCTACAATGCATCGTATTTTCGGTGTGTTAAAAGTATGTTAAAGCCTACGTAGAAATCAATTTAGCTGGAAATGGTGGGAATTTAAGTTAATGGCGGCAGTTGGTGATACTGTATATTATAATTGGATGGTTCAGGTAGTGTTGATTTGAGGACTTAATTAAAATGCACAATATTTATGCTAAACAATAGCATGGTAAAAGGATTTAGTTGAACTCAATTGGAACTGACGAAAATTGTCCTTAACCTTGTTAAAACCTTTTCACTTGCTTTTCTGAGTTTGTTATCCAAATAAACACTGCATCATGACATAGGTTTATTTAAGGGCAAATTTCGTTACTTTTCTGCTCTAAAATGCTGTAACAATTTCTTAGAGGGCATTGTTTCTTTGACTACTTTGGTAATCATTTTTATCTTTTCTTTCATCTGCAACAAAGTATAAAAGGAATACATAAAGAGGTCAAGGCATTATAAATCACTTTCTAGTAGGTGAATACTGTTTCTATTATTCTTTTTACAACGCTGTACATTTTCAAATTTCTGAACTAACTAGGGGTTTTACTTCTGCTGTAATGTAATATTGCAGAGGGCTTGCACATGCAGGAACGTTGTCCTGTGAAAAAAGTTGCATTGGTTCTTTTTTACAATTTTCATGTACTTCCAGGGGCGTAGAGATTTAGGCTACAGTAGAAAAAAATCCACATACCAAAATGCCTCTCCAGGGTATGATTTTGCCTGTAATGCAAAACGACTGTATGAATGATAAAAAATGTTCCATATTTGTTATTCACCACCACTCAAAGAATCCTATCTCAAGCCTTTCTTCATTGCAAGCCAAGTATGCATTTCATTTAAAAAGAAATGACAAAACCTACACAGAAATGACAAAATTCAACGCGTCTGCATCAGTTAAGTTGGATTTTCACATTCTGTTTAAAATTTATGTACGTAAAAGGTTGGGGAAAAAAGCTTTCTTTGCTGGTTGCTACCTATGCATAAAAAGTTCATTTAATTCACTCCATATCAACTTACGAGGCGTACGTAAGTAGTATAGTAGTTGGGGGTCTAAGCACACTTTTCAAATCTTATCATCAAATCAATTTCTCCAACAATTAATCAACTGCTGGAAAAACCAAATGCTTAAACCAAATAATAAAATATTTATGAAACAAAAACTAAAGAAATAAATATTGGAATCTTGAAAACAAAACCTGTGACCTGGGTCTGGTACCACAATCCAGGATCAGATGGCTGAACCAAATATAGGAATAAGAATATAGGAATCAAATGAGGAACCAAGACCATAACCCGGGACATCAGTCTGGAACCAAATCATGAAAATTATGAAAACTATCTGAAAAAATCTTATATTTATTTTTAACCGACTTTTGTGACCGACTTTTGTGACCGACTTTTGTAACCAACTTTTGAGTTTATGAAAATTATTTACGAAAATTTTTAATATTCTTATGTCCGTATGCATAGCTTGTTATTCCATCCTCATGTATATATCTTTTATCATCGAAACAGCTGAGTGATACTTTATTGATTTCATAACTACCAAGCTTGTGGTTCTCGCTTCTAATTGTTTTCATTTTGTGAAACATCTGTTTATTATTTAAGAGTGTATCTTTATAGTTTTCATGTGTGATGTTTTTCTTGATGACATTCTTTTTAATTCCCTTGGCAGTCTTTCCTCCTTTCTGATCATCTTTAATATAGCTATACATTTTGGATCGTAGACCGACGAATTCATTAATGGGGACTCCTGCTGCTTCATCTTTGAATTTTCCAATTACTTTTTTATTTGTCTTATCAAAATACGGCGAGCTCTCGAGGTAGTCACTATTATCAAACTTATGCTTATCATTCCAAAAGTCTTGGTATACATCATCAGCTTTAATTTCATAGGTCAAGCTGTCTGTGTCTGTAAATAGTAGCTTGGCTTTGTCTCCATATTTCTCTTTGATATAGTTATAATGGAAATCATACATCAGTGTCTTGCTGAGATCTAAGATACACATCCCCACATATGCTGGTCTGTTCAGAGTGAGGGTTTCTTTGATTTTATGTACAGCCACCATATTTTCATTGAAAATCTTACTGCTAACATAGGTTGGCTTACTGGTTAATTTTAACAGTTTCTTCTCATCAGTTACCAATCTCACATCTACTCGCTTTCTGATATTTTCCATAGTTTTTCCAAATACGCTGTTATTCATCAGCTTGAAGAAATCCTTTTCAAAAGCATTCTTAGCATTTTTCCGTTTCTCGGTATTGAAATCGATATACTGTTTTAGCCAAGGGGATTGATTGAACTTTAGTACTCGATGGACTTTAGTAACCTTGAAACGGAGATCAATATATAATTGGAGGTTTCTGTAATGTAAAACATACTTTTCTTTTTTTCTCAAGGTTGGTATAAGCTTTTGGACCAGACCGGTTGATATATTGTATTTCTCAGATATTTTTTTGCAGTAGTCAGATAACATATCATTTGTTACTTCCACCTTTTCTGCTGCTAGTGGATAATCATTGTGTAGATCATGTAATTTTTTTGGATATTTGAGATCAACTTCTAATATCAATCCTTTCTTACTGTCTTCCTCATACTTAGCTAAATCTAATTTATCAATCTGTTTTTGTGTCATCCATCTAAATCCACTGGTGGGTAGATACTGGCTCATAGCCCAACCGTATAAATTATTTGCGTCAAGATACATAATATACTTGGATTGTGCTTTCCTATTGTGTTCTTTCATATATTTATTATTTGCTTTACCGTAACGATTAGCAATATAACTAATACCACCACGCATACCTTTTTCAATGAACTGAAACATATCAATGTCAGTCATCAGCTCTAATTCAATACCAGTCATCTTTAGCATAGCATCCCACGACAAACCAGGAGATGTGAAATAATGGCATGGGTCTAATTAAAAATATTCCAAACCTGTTTTCCTGAAATTCTCAAATACATCTGCTAATAATAGGATATCTGATTTCAAATATAAGTCGTGATACTCTCCCACATTTTTTAGAGAGAATTTATTCCAAACATTTTGTGCGTGTTTATAATCTTCATCTGATATATGTTCATTATTCAATATGCTGTAGAATTCTTCTTTTTTGAATTGATTAAAACTGTCCATATAATCATATGGGTAAACTCCTTTTCTAGCCATCAAATCTAATTTTTTACCTTCAAATACTTCAGAGGTATATTTTAATGATTTTCTTGGTATATTACTCACTAGTTTTTCAAGACTGGAGCTCATGAATTGGAAACTATCAAGGAAAACTAAATTATTACCAAGCATGAAAGCCATATATTTCTCCATATTATTTGGTATAGCATTGATGGTAATCTGTTGCTCCTCACCTCTCTTTTTTTTATAAACATATTTCTTAACAATAGCTCCAATCTCTTGCATAATGAAATGGCTGTCATAACCACGGAGATTACGGAATATAACAGGTATTTTTACTTCTTCTGGGTTTACTCTGAGTTTCAAATTACAATCTTGATGAGCGGATCCTCTATATTACCGGTGATATGACTGTGGTCTTGAACTCGAATATCTTTATCAGTATATTTTTTATCGCAAATATGACATTCTTCAGCTTCTTGAAATTTCTCTTCATCATTCTTAATGGTTTGTTGAATTCTTTTTTCATAACCTTCTTGCAATATTTGACTTCAAGCATGGCTTCCATGAATTTATAAACAGCCTTTTCACCTCTATATACACTCTGGTAGGTTTGCTGTATTTATCGTCATAGGAACAGACAACCTTACAACCGTATCCACAGTCTGTATGCTTCTGGTATGCCTCTGTATATGATTTGTTGTTATTGGGTTGGCAACCAGATATCTTTTCTGTTATAGCCTCAAAGTCAGCGTAGATCACAAATGGTACAGGCTGCTGTTTATTATGATTATTGTATTTTAGGATATTGTTATCTTCGTCAGGCATTTTTACTGCTTGTGCTCCATTGACTTGAATGCAATTGTCTCTATGATTGTTCAAAACTCTTTCAGAGCTGAAACACTGAAGGCAGTGCATACAGAAGTGCTTCCTTTCTTTGTTTTGTTTGGTTGAACATAAATCTGTTGAAATCTTTGATTAAAACATAATGTTTATTTTCATTTTCCGTTATCAATAATAAATTCATATGTCTGTCATTTGTCTTTTGAAACAAAGACAGTATATGGTTGTTTGTTTTCGTATCCATAGACATTGATATTGATTTCATTTTGTTTTTCAATTTTGTTGTATTGCTTAGTGGTTACTGGGAATTCAATTCCAGAGTAATCTAAATTTTTGACATATTCCTTGTCTTTTTTTGTAATCCTCTGGGGGTTCCTATCTTGAGGATTTAAACACCTGATGTGGCACCATCGGAAGCATTCGTTGTCCTCATTTTTTCATATTGATCAATCCCTTCTCATGATGCTTGAGTTCTGGTGGTAGTTCAATATATGATGAGCCTTTCATTGGTTGATACTTTACAGTATTGAGATAATGATTGTCAACGGATTCAATAGTCCAACCAGAACCTTCAGAAATCCATTGAGCTATCATATTCAGGATTTGTTGTTTTGATAATTCTAATGCTTCAGGGTTTTCTGTGTTATTGATGATGGTAAGAGGTTTGCTATTGAAGTAAGCGGTTTTGTATATTATTTCATCTTTTGCTAATTTTTTGAAAGTTACCACAAGTGTTTCAATGAATTTTAGACCTTTCATAGATGTAAGCATCCTGACAATATGATATTCTACAGCTTTTCTTGTGTTTTGCAGTTGCTCAAGAGGATCTTTTTTGTTTCTAATGCTGATTTCGCAGGACTTTGTGTAACCCTTCAAAGCTCTAGCAGTTTCCTCTATTTTGGTCCTTGGTAATGGTACTGGTTTCGTAGTCCTTGGCAGTGGTACTGGTTTCTTAGTCCTTGGCAATGGGACTGGTTTCTTGGTCCTTGGTAATGGGATTGGTTTATCCTTAAATTCTAATGGTGGATTAATAATATTGTTTTCATATCTTGTACCATCTGTTTTACATTTTTCCTCGGCAATGGGACTGGTTTGTAATTATTCCTAGACTCTGGTGGTGGAAGAATTATATTGTTATTTTTAGGCTGCTGTTTTATATTTTACTGAAACAACAGTTTTATTTTCTCATTTTGCTTCAATAATAAATTGATCAGTTGAGTTTTGGTTAGTTTTGAAAGATTGCGGGTGTTCATACTATATGTTGAGATAATTTTTTCTTGCATTTTTTATTTTATTTTATATAGTTCCAAGTCTTTAAGTACTTTTCTGAAAAAATTTTTTCAAAAAATACATAAAGATTTGTTATGTAATTTATATATTATGACAAAAATTATAGTTAACAAGTGCGTTTACACTGCTCATCCAGTTTATGATTTATATGCCAGTCCTGAAGATGGAAATACGGATATTATTAATATTATTGAAAAAGTGCCCCCTAGAGGAAACAAAAATCATAGAGGTTATTTGAATGTTCGTGTTAGAAAACATGGCCAATCTGGATTCAAGAGCTATCAACCCCATCGATTCATCTGGGAATGCCATAATGGTATTATACCAGATGGGAAAGTGATCGACCACATCAATAGTAATAAGGAAGACAATCGATTATCTAATCTCCAACTTATGACACCACGAGAAAATAATAAAAAATCAGCTAAATTGAGGGAATATACATTTGTTGCAAATAATTTTAAAAATAAAAAATGTATAAAAGCCACCAATAAAGATACAAATGAAGTTTCATTCTTCAACAGTTTGTATTCAGTCAATCAACATTTAGGCATCAACGCTGGTATCGTCAAAATGGCTTGTGAGGGTCTCAATCATTGTAAATCAGGTATTTCGAAGAAAGATGGTCATTCTTATACATTCGAATATATCAAACAAGAAGACTTACCAGCTGATTACAAAAAATCAGCTAATATCAGACCGCGGATATTATCAGATGAAGACAGAAAGAAACACCTTATGGAATGGCGAAACAAGGAATACCGATGTCCTAACTGTGATAAAGTATACAACAATGGTTATAAATACACTCACAAAAAACAATATTTTTGGCTACCAATAGATAGCAATAATCAGTCTTGATAACTGTAATTTGCGATTTATGATAATCATACTATATCGTCTTATCAATATAATATTACATAACTTATGTTTAAAACACTCATATATTTCCTAAATCCTTCATAGGAATCCAGCTATTAAAATCATCACCGTATCCCTTCCATTTAACTAAAGCTTGTTTCTTCTTATAATCCCTGCGAATGACTTTATCAATACGAAAAACATCCTGTTTGGCTTTCAATAATTCAGATTCATAGAAACTCCCTTGAATATCTTCACCTCTGAGATCTCTTACTTTATAAGTTATTGGATTTGTGTATTGGATCTTATCAACTGTGAACAGTTCTTCTGTCCAATTTGGTGTATAACCCTTATCAACACATTCCGTTTGTATTTGGATATTCTGACCTTATCACCTATTTTGAATTTTGGTTTCTGTTTTGATGTTTCCATATCACTGTATAAATTGAAGTAAACTATACCCTCATTATTTTTCTTTGAAGCTTCAACCGGTGTCATTTTTATGCTTGAATGTTTTGTGTTGTTGTATTGTTTTTCTAGTTTAGGTAACATTTCCAGATACATTGTGTTACCTTGAATTGTGAATTGTTTCCACATTTTGGATTTAATTGTCCTATTCCATCTTTCAACTACTGATGACTTCTCTTAATTCTCGGTTGAGTACATTTGTATCCCATTTTTCTCTAATAGGTCTTTCACATATTTGTTATAGAACTCTTTGCCCTTTTCAACCCCAATATATTTTGGTTTTCTACCTTCCTTGAATATTGTTTTGAATGCTTCAGTGACAGATTCACCTTTCTTATCTTTCAATGGAACGATCCAACCATATTTGCTGAATACATCAATAACCATTAGAAGATATCGATAACCTTTGTTCCATTTACTAAACTGTTGCATTTCAACTAGATCACTTGCCCATATTTCATCGATGTGATATTTTGAATTTGATTATTTTGATGAAGCAGAGTCAAATTCTTTCTTTTCGCATGATTTACCATTTCTTGAAAAGGAGGCATTCCGAAACTATCAAAATAATTTATCACACCATCTTTTACATAAGTAGCTACCCAATGGCTTCCACTCATATATGATGGTTCAAGATTGTAAATAAATAATGCTTGGCTATGATTATGTGGAACCTTCCCATCTCTTGATAGAACATCATTGATTGGGATGTTGAGATATCTGCACCATTTTAGCAGATCATGATTGCTTAATGGGATGTCTTTATGGAATTTAAGTTTCACAGTATTGCTCCTAGAAGTGGAATTTGATTGAACGGGCTGTTTGGTCCTAATAGTAGACCCTTTCCTTTTTTTTTATTTGTCTTTTTTTTCCCATACCAACTTGGTTGTCACCCCAACTGCCAAAAAACGGTGGCGACCTATATGCACCTATTCTCGGAGCTCCCTTTCCCCCTTTTGAAGGTGGGGTAGGTGATCCAATCTTGGGGGCACCCCTTCCAGTCAAAGCTTTTAAAACCATTGGAATCCCAATACTGGCAAGTAAAGTACGAAGGAAACCACCTGATTGTTTTTTTGTTGGTCTTATGTGAACACCTGAACCTGTTTCAAGAGCGTCCAATATATCTTTCTTTTGTTTTACAGTTAGTAGGTGTTTGTTTGCAATAAGCTTATCAATCTTATTTTGTGGAATGAGGAAACCTCCAGTTTGTCCTTTTCCGGATATCTTTTTAAGAATTTGCTGTGCTCCTGCACTGGAAGCCCCTGCTAAAGCTGCCAATCCCATAGTTTTCGCAATGGTTGGCCCAAATGCATGCGCAAGAGCCAGAGCTGAGGTTAGTAAACTACCACCAACTTGCTTTCTGATATCTCTTCTTCACTATAGCTGGGACGTGTAGAGTGTCGTTTCCATGAAGAGAGTCATTCGTTAGCCTTATGACGATTGTTTCTCTTTTACGATAAGCATCACCAATATTCTTCTTCTGATTTTCTGATTCGAAAATCATTCAGTGGATAAAGTCAAGAAATTGTGATGTTACAGGAGATAAATAAAGATTACACTTCTGTAATTTTTAAATCTGCGTTTTCCCAAACCTGAGATATTCCTCAAATTATTTTGAACAAATTTTTAGAGCCCAGGGTGGCTCTTTGTCATGCACTGCCATAACTCTGAAATTCAAAATGTCTCTCTCGTTTGAGAAATGAAAAAAAAAAAAACAAACAACAACAACGGCAAAGGCTAAAGAAAATAGACTGAAACGTTCATAGGCTGATGTAACAATCTTGACTCATTTTACGTGCTAAAGATCTGTGTATGAGTAATAAGCTATTAATCAATTCCAAGAAATGCAATTGAAGGCAGAATAGCTTGGGCACGTCAATTCAATTGAATTTCACATGACTTCAAATGGAGAACATTTAAGTTCAATTGCAATATAGCCAGTGCTTCTCAGTATAACGACTGCCTGGGTACATGCAGCAAGGCATCTATTGGCCCTCTACCCTGTTTGAATTTTTTTTTGGTTCTTTCGCTCTCTTCAGCTCCCAAAATTCAACACAACTAAAGGCTAAAACTCTTCTCATTTTAGCACGTACCAAACTGTTTGAAGATTGGTTTGCCAAACTAACTTAACCACTCTTTCCGTAGTTAAAGACACGGAAAGGATATCCATAGCTTTACTTCATTATCCAACACGATAAGCTTAATTTCAGCGATAAAAATAATTTACCAAAAAGCCACCACAAAACCCTGGTTCTGCTAAATGCATTTTAGTACCTTTGTGTGGGTCGAATACACCCAAGGAAACATACCTAAGCAGTGCGTTAGTTTGCCAAAACTAAAACCGGAAGATTCCTGAACATAAAATTACGAAGCAAAGCAATGGTAGCAATAATAAAAAGTGAAATTATTTGTTTTGTGACCCTGTCACATTCTCCTCCCCTTTTGCTCATCACATCCCTTGCAAGCTAAACACTAATACTATACACCTATTTCCTAAGGACAGGCATAGGTAGATTGTATCGATTGCTATGGTGTCTGGCAGTAGATCTGGTTGAGCACCTAACAGGCCTCACAGACAGTTGTCAGTTCCTGAATCATCTGCAGTACTCCCATCAGAGTTTCTATCACTGCTTGTGACATCAATATCAGGTTCTGCTGTAGCACATGGTGGTGGTATAATCTCAATTGCAATCCCAACATGGCTGTTGTGATTCTCTGGATAGTCACTGCCTCGTCCGTTCAGGGGTCCTCTGCAGCACAGATGGAGGGCATACCTGCAAGTCTGCCCGATTGACAACTCTGGTACTGCCATGTCCATCAGCTGGCTCAACCACATAGGCTCTGTTGTTCAATTGTTAAACCACCCTATGCACTCTGGTACTCCATTGGTCCTGGATCTTGTTTCTTCCACCTATGGTAAGATCTCTTACCAGCACTCGATGACCAACTTCTATGGGTGGTAGCTTTGTTCTGCTGTGCTAGTCAAACCTCTTTTTATGGGTGTCAGCCTCCTTTGCTAGTATCGCTGCAGCTCTTTGATGTGCATCTGTCAGTTCCATCTGGTGTTTAGTGATCCAACTACTCAGTTAATGACCTTGAGTCTCCTCTATTTCCACTAGCCACTCAATCAGCAGCTGGGGATATCTCCCAAACATCAGATAGAATGGTGAATAACCAGTTGTGGAATGGGGTGTTAATTGTGCAGAGTTCCTTAATGACTTCAGCCTCAAAAGATCTGCCCTGGTCTGAGTGAGTCCTCTGGGGTACTCCATACACCATACGCCATTCTCAAATGAGGGCCTTGGCCATAGTAACAGCCTTCTGGTCCGTGGTTGGTATGACTACAGTGAACTTCGTGAAGACATCAGTCAACACTAACACATTCTCTCGACTGTCCAATACTGGCTTCAGCTTGGTGAAATCCATGGCCAGGACCTCAAGTGGCTTAGTTGCAATGATACTGCCCATAGGAGTTCTTGCTGTCAAGTAAGGATCTTTTGTCACCGCACATCGCTCACACTCGGATACCCAGCGTTTCACTTCAGCATGCATTCCTGGCCACCAGCACCGTCACCACAGTCACCACACAACTTGCTTTGTATGTTCTGGCCCCTGGTGTCCAAAGTCATTATGAGCTGCCTTCCGCACTTAACTTCGGATGGCACTTGGTACTACCAGTCTTGTACAACTCACCATCTTTCTTTGTAATGTCGCCCAGGTAGCTCACCAGTTGTAAGGCTTCTCGCATCTGCTTTCATTTTGCTGGGGAAGGCTTTCTTCCTAGGTCCAGGTAATACTTCAGTCTGGCTGCAGCTGTATTCTATGTTGGAATGCAGCAATCGGATCCCTTGGGATGGATGAAAGGAAGGTTCCCTGTTCAGCGCACTCATCTTCTGGTCTTGTCACTCCCAGTTCTTCCACAAGGATAGCATCCTACAGCAATCCCAGCTGCACTCTGCCAGCAGTGATGGCTAGCATCTCAGCAGTCAGGGTGGTGTTCGCTGTAATGTCCACCGCAGCATCCTCCTTTTCTTCAGTGCTGCACTCATGGGTGTTTTGCCATCTAATTCAGTTCAAGGCATTGGCATTGGCATTGGTGTTGTGTTTGCCTGCTTGGTCCTCTCTTTTGAAATTGAAGCTTGTTAGCTTAGCTGCCCACCACTGCTCTACTGCTTTCAGTTTGCTTTTTCACTGTAGGTAGGTCAATGGGTCTTTATCAGTCTACTCCACGAACTCAGACTCCAGCAGGTACTCTCGAAACTTCTCGTTTACAGCCCACTTCAATGCTATAAGCTCCAACTTCATGGATGAGCATTTCTTCATATTCTGCTCAGCTCCACACAAGCCATGACTAGCCTAGGCAATGACTCAGATTTTGCCATCTTGCTTTTTGGGGACAACACAGCACCTAGGCCCTTTTCAGATGCATCAGTCTCCACAATGAAAGGCTTGGAGAAATCAAAGTAGGCCAGCACAGGTGCAGTCGTGAGAGTGGTACCTAGGTCATTGAAGGCCTTTTTTCACTCTCCATTCCAGCGCTCATTGGTGATGGTGCTATTCTTCCCCTTTTTAACTTGTGAAGGGCATGCACAGCACGAGTTATCGTGGGTTGTGGGGAAATGTGTTGCTTGATGGGCTGTAAACATTATGCAAATGAGGTACGCTCACAGCTAACTTCTAAATTGCTGTCCATTTTCCATTAAAATGAGTTGTTTTAAAGGTCTAATTTAAAAGATATAATTTAAAGAAGGCTCGGCCACCAATAATGAGAACATCAAGAATAATAAAATCGATGAGCAGCACAAGTTCTCACTGGATGCGGACTTCGTAATAATGGATTTTACAGAAATGGAAGTCGCTGAAGTACTGTTTTATGGTATGCTAAATGAGCATATAGCTAGCGAAATGATATGAACACGGAGCATTTATTTTTATGTATCGCTAAAAACAACAAAAACGGAAATGAAAAAAAGAAAATTAAAAAATCAGCCGACACCCGGAGTCGATCACGGTTCACTTGATGAGTAGACATGGTCAGTACCACTGTGCTATGTCAACATTAAACGACTAGAAGGAAGGAAATAAACATGCGTATCCATGCATATCATATCCACCATAAAACTGCAGACAACTCAGCGGGCTCGCTGTTTGTGCAAGGATTGTCTATGGGTTAATTCGCCCTTTACCAAACAACTGTCAGTGAGTATATTTGGTATTTCTGTTTTTTTTCTGACACTTGGGAATGCCTTTTTTAAAGCCTAGAGGTTACATGTGTTCATTCGTCGGCAAATAGAGTCGCAACGTTTGTTTTGAGGGAAGGTCTTGGTGGCTTGTTTTGCACCGGGACTCTTCGCAAGCTACACACAACACAGCTAAGCATGAACAAGATGTTTTGTTCAAGAAGCTTGATTTCGAAGGAATCGGTGTAAATCAACTGTAGGGTTTGAAGGATACATTAGAACATTTAACATACATTTAACACATTGTATGCCGTTTGTGCTAGACGTTTTTCGACTTGGTGAAAGAGAAGTTGTTGAGACAGTTTGTCTTGTTATTTTTCCTTTGATTTCCTTGAAGAAAGACCAGGTGTCCAGCCAGAACGAGAAAGGAGTCAAAGCTGTAGTTTTGGGGCCAGGAAGTTCTGACATGGAAATTAAGGATGCTTTTGAAGGTAAATACAAAGTCTGTGTGTTTACGAAGTCGGTTCGCTGTCAAGTGGGTTGAATATAGATCGCGGATTTAAAGCAGCTTCCTGAACTTTACAAAACAAAAAAGGTAATTATAATGTACAGTATTACTTCCAAGTTTAATTCAAATGTTTCAACCACGATAAGCCACGGCCGATAAAATGATGCAAAAGCTGTCGGCAAAAATTCAAGCTTTTGATTTAGCGTGAAGAATTAATTTGAACATGCTGTCACTATCACGCAGCGAAGCATGTTTACGAAATTTTGCCCTTTTTTCCCTTTTAAATAGTTTTTTTCTGCCTCACCTTGAATGAAAATTTATTGTTATTGAACTTCTTGTCACATTTCTTTCATTTGGTTACCTTTCTTTGGTAAATTTAGCTATTTAAATTAAAAATAATATCTGTATATTGAATTTACGGCGACCTACGTGGCCATGTTTGTTTAGTTTATTGACGTTGTTCAAATGCATATTTTTTAGTTTTATTGAGCTACTACAAAAAACAAATTTAGCACAGTTGAAATACTATTTATCTCAAAATAATTCAGTGGCTTTTTTGTTGTCTTTTTTATGTACAACTTTCATCTTTCTTTCACTACGCAGTATTAGTTCTCGCACGCGAAGAAATTATCTGATTTTTTGTCTTTAAATTGTTCTTTACCAATGTCTTTTCGCTTTTATTTTCCAATGGTTTCTCTAATGTTATCCACTATAGTAAAAGAATGAAAATTTTGTTGTTTTCGGTGTTGTTTTGTCCTCCAAAGTCAATAATTAACTCGTTATTTTCTCGGCGTTGTCGCGCGGCAAAGAAAAAATGTAATTTCTTGTTTTATTAGTTTTAATACATCTCAAGTAGAGTTCCTTTTGTTGATTGTTTTTTATATATATATATTTTTTGGCCCGTAATTTGTTCAACCATAAATAAATGATGTCTTTAATTTTGATGTGATTTTATACATGGCTGTGGTTACTGGGCATATGGTTTTATTTCAAGCCCTGAAATGACATCACAATCATTCCCAGTCTCCTGGTATTGGTCTCGCGGTTTTGCACCCCACAGGAAGTGAAATTTCACGTTTTTGGTACGTCAAACTCGCTATCAAACATTTTTTTTGCTATACTTATCAGTACATTGTGGAGATTTTATCAAGCAAATAAAAGGAATCTGTCATATTCACTTTGAAGCCAATGAAACTTAAGGCAGCAGTGGAACTAGATATTCTTCGCTGTGGATACTCTAGGCAACTTGTTCATTCTATATTCGTCCCCATTAGCATGCCTACATTGGTTACATGAGCTGGAAGTCAGTTCTCTCTTTTTGTCTATTTTCTCTAACTTCCCTAGACAAAGGAAAATAACCCTCGTTTCCTCGTCGGTTTGTTGCAATTGGAAATGAAAATATCGCCTAGACTTTGCATTTCACGGAATCTTTACATCAGAAACTTCCATCAAAAATGTCTTGAACATGTCCATAGTTAACAGAGGGGAATGGTTATGAAACTCGTCAAAGTTCTTTGTTGAATGTTATTGTTCCCATTTTTGGCTGTGACCCTGCACAAAAAAAACAATAGTTGTTTACTGCAAACTTAGGAACTACCCAATAGAAACGTGTTGGTTTATGTGATTCATGCATAGTATATGAGGGCAAAACAAAAGATTGTGCTGTGTCGTGGACCTTCCAAAATAACTCTTGGCATCTTTGTTTGCTCCTTTCATGTTTGCCAGGCTCCATAACCATTCCCCTTTATTAACTGTGACATGTCCTTGTACATCCTTATAAGCAGAAGATAAAATTGCCATTTTTAAACGAAAAAACTATAGTTTGTGATTGTCTCATTTGATAAAGAAAGACTGATTAATGTTTACATTAAGAATGTATTACCTTCATTTTTTAAATATTTGCAGTGTTCACTTTTCAACCACATTTACTGCCAACTATTGGTAAACCAGAACCAAAAATGAAAAATGATTAAAACACATGACATCATCCACCCTTGTCAAATGTAAAAGCATGATTGTTTCAATTGTAATGCGCTCTTATCCAAACGTTTCTTTGGAATGTTATTAATGAACACTGAACTACTGCTCATACTCTAAACATGAAAATCAACCACAATATTCCCTAAACCAGATAATATTAAGTATAGTCCAAAAAATATTTTAATTCATTTGTTCAATTCTGTAAATCCATGTCTACTTCACGAGTTTGCTCACAGAGCACTTTGATCTGAAATATTGGCTGTCAGCTGATGTAGTGGTGCTGCTGTCTGGGCAAAGCCCGGGACAAATTGTGGTAGTACGATGCGAAACCCAGGAATGACCTCAGGTCATTAAGTGTTTTTGGGGTAGGCCATCTTGCAACCACCTCTGTCTTGGATGGGTCAGTTGCCGCACCCTCTGATGACATCACATGACCAAGGTGCTTCACATGTCTTAGGAAGAATTGGCACTTTGCTGCATCAATTTTGAGCCCATGCTCCCTCAGCTTCTGAAACACTCGCTCAAGCCATATGAGGTGGTCTGCAGTTTGGCAGCTGTACACAATGATGTCGTCAAGGTACACCAGGAGGATTTGTAACATCTCCTCACAGAAGATAGTCTGCATTAATTTCTGGAAAAGGGCTGGTGCATTAATTAATCCGAAGGGCATGTGGTTGTACTCAAACAAGCCCATAGGTGTGGTGAATGCTGTCTTTTGTCGGTCGTCTGGGTTTACCTCTACTTGGTTATATGCTGACACCAGATCAATTGCTGAGAAATACCATGCTCTGCCTAGGGCGTCCAGGGATTCTTCGATCCTCGGGAGAGGAAAGGTATCTTTGTTGGTCTTGGTGTTAAGCTGGCAGTAGTCCACATACAGACAGATGGCTCCAGACTTCTTACGGACAAGTATGATGGGTGACACATAGTTGCTCTGGCTGGGTCGGTTGACTCCCTTCTTCAGCAGTTTCTGCAGATGCTTCTTCACCTCTTCAAACTGGCTGGGTGGGATCTGCCTGTGACGTTGGTTGACGGGAACACCATCCTCTGTGTGGATTCTGTGATGCATGGTGTATGTACAGCCAAGTTCCTCTCCCTCTCAGATAAATACATCAGCATACTCAAAATCATCCAGCAGCACTTTGTCGGGTAGGGTATTGGTTTTCTGTTGCTGTGCTGCCCTGCTAGGGGTCTGTAAGGATACCTCCTGGCAGCCTGAGTCAAGTTCACAACACACCACTACCTTGTTGCTCTGCATGTTAAATGCCACCTGTTCAGTCATAATCAGCTCTGCTGGATGGACCATAACAAGGCACATTCTGGCCTTCGAGCTGACCCCTTGATTGGTTGGATTGATCAGCTGGATGGTGAAGCATGACCTGAATGCATCCACCAGTGTAGTTGCGACTTGGAGTTTCCCTTTCAGGGGGGTTCGAGGGATGGCTCCATGGCGTTCGTACCACATGCTGGACCAGTGACATCAATGTTCAATGCTGAGTTTGGGGGAATCCAAACAGCACTATACCCAGTGACCTTGACTAGCCCCAGCTTACTCGGTTTCTGGCTTTGCCTCAACGAGGCACCTGCACTCCCCTTTAGCTGCAGCAGTTCTACCCACTCTGGGATCTTGGCAAGTACATTTGTCTCCAGGACTCCAGGTCTCCGCCTCCTCTGCTCAACAGTGGCTGCTGTGTCTTTGAGGACCAGCACTCCGTAACTTGGGACAGTCTCTCTTTCCACCTTCACAACCAGCTCCAGGTATCCAAGGTATGGGATCTCGAGTCCATTGGTACCTTGCAGAGTCAGCATCTTTGCCCCACCTTGTACTCCACCACACACAGACTCAAGTTTCTGCTTATAGAATCTCTCCAATACTAGGGTCACCATGGAGCCCATGTTGACCAGGCACTCCACCTCCATGCCTGCCAGCTTTGCAGTTGTAGTTGGTGTCCCACCATCTATGTTGGGAAGGGGTAAGCCACTGTCAATCTCCTCCACCACTGAGATTTCCCGTTTCCCGACATCTTTGAGGCTGGTTTGGTGCCCCCTGATGGCGGCTTTGGGCAATAGTGGACGAAGTGGCCATCCCGACCATACCAGAAGCAGGAGTTAGGTTTGGGTCATGAAAGCAAACTGCCCAGCAGTTGGTTTAAGGTGTCTTGTTGCCGCTTAAGCACCTGTCACTGCTGGTCGATGTGGGTTATGAGAACTTTCTGCTGCTTTTGCATCTCTTCTGCCATAATTCTCTGCCTAGGAAGAGGTCCGCGAGGACATTATGGTGTCTATTCTGACCCCCCACCTCGCCACACAGCACCTTCATCATCCTCCCATGTAGCTTCTGTTGCCACTGCTGTCCCTCTAGGAGTTGGGTCTTCCATGTACTTATGTACTTCCAAGTGGATGTCTTTTGAAGTGGCAGCAGAGTGGCCCCTTGTTGGTCACCAGTGCTCTGCCATGGTGCTCCACCTGGGACAGCAGGACCATCAGGGTGTGAGCAAAATCCTGGATAGACTCATGGTCCCCTTTTCTCCTGGCTAAGAACTTCCGTCTGGCCTGGTCTCAGTAAGTTGTTCACTGAAGACCTCCCTCAAGACTTCAGAGGGAGAGGACCACTCAGATGTTGGCCTGAGCTTCACCTCTTCCTTGGCCACACCTTCCAGGTGGAAGATCAGGGTGCCCACCGCCTCACCATCTGACTGGCCCCTCATTGCTCTCTGCGCGTTGGAAATCCAATCCTCCAGCACTCTGTCATCTCTGTTTTCCATGTAC
>CM042746.1:25403665-25447516 GCA_022496165.2 Catalaphyllia jardinei | reverse complement strand
TCCATGGCTTCCTAAGTGCCAACACAGTCAAGGCTTCTTTATTTGTTTTATGACAAAGAATCCAATAATTTCTCCATAAAATCGGCTGACTTTTCAAATAAAACTTTATTTTCCAAAAATATGGATACAGAGTGTTCTCTCACAGGGCTCCTACACTGTGAAATGCCCTGCAAGAAGAGAAACGGAACACCTACCAACATTTCAGTCTTAACTTAAAACCCATCTTTTTAGGCAGTTGTAGTTTTTATTTTCATTGATTTTTACTTGTTTTATTCCATTATATTTGATTGATTTTATATTTACATTATCATTTTCTTAAGTGCTGCTGGATCTTTGAGAAGTGTTGCACTATAAAGCTACAGGTGTATGTATTACCATTATTATTCCAAAGAAGTGGCATCAGCCATGCTCTGTTCCTTCAAATCGCTGTTAGAATTGTACAAATAATTTGGTTGGTCAATGAGATGACAGCTGTCAATCACAAACTGGACTTCAGCAAAGCTACAGTACCGCTCAAAAGTAAGTTGACAGTCCCTCGAGCCTCGATCCTCGAGACTTGATCCTCAAAAGTATTGAGTATTTAGCCTCGAGTCTCGAGTATAGAGTTGCGAGCTGAGAAAGTTAATGAGCTTGTCGCTTCACTGATCTCTCAAGAAATTAATTGAACAAACGGGCCACAAACCAAATACGTGTACATGCAGACTACCAGTCTTGCAAGCAATCGTTCTGCTCGCCTTGGAATCTGAAAACAAATAATTACCAAGTTGCCTGCAACCAGTTCGATTGTAAACACAGATAAGGGCATGAGAGTGTATAGTTGTGATCGGTTATGCTAACGAATGAATGAATCTCGCCCAAAATAAACTAAGATAGTGAGTTTTCTCAATTGAAAATACACTCGCTTGCATTGCAGTGTGAAAAAAGGAACACAATCTAATTGGAGGTCAAACGTTGCATGTTTGTCTGATGTCGGAATACATTGCAACCGATCACGGAAGTATTCTGTCGGTAAATAAATTGTATGCCGCACGAATTTGGTCAAATTTATTTTTAAAAGGTTTTGTCAGCTGTAATCTTCAATTTCAGGCCTTCTACGTTTGTTCGCAGATTTACAGATCTATAACGAAAAATTAATTTTTCAAAAAGTCGAGATAGCCTTTTGGCCCCACATGTTTACGGCTTGTTGAGTTTTTTAGCGCCTTTTGTTTCTATGTCACTTAATGCTAACTTCGCACAGCACAGTCCATAAAGTTTTGTTTATTAATTCACATTGGCCATTGACTTTTATTACAATTGGTGGCTCCCAAAGGAGCCGTTTTTAGGGATTTGGCAACTACAGCTATTGGCCAGAATCTTTTCCTTGGCAGGCGACAACTATCGGCACCACACTCTGCAAATGTCTGATTATCTGGAACATTTTGCCGCATCTACTCTTTCCTGCCAAAACCGTGTGATTCTGTTCACGAGTTCGTCCTTGGTGTGTGGCTTAACAGTGTTCCGTATGAAATGCTTTAGCCAAAGAAGTTTGATCGGGTTCAGGTCTGGAGATTCGGCAGGCGTAATCCACCAGTTGATGTTGTTTTCTTCCATGACGGTTTTGGCTCAATTGCTGGTGTGTTTGGGGTCATTGTCTTGTAGAAACTGAAAACCGTCAGGGAAAGTTTGTCGGATGAATGGCAGCAACCCGTTGGTCAGAATCTCTGTTACATAGAATTCAGCATCCATGATGCCTTAATTTTCCATCATAACAGCACATTCGTCCATGAAAATCACGTTGTCAAACTGTTTGTTCACTCGGAGGCACTGCTTGCTGAATTCCAACCGTTTAACTTAGTTTGCTTCTCGGATTAACTGACAATACTTAGTACTAGTCATAACCCAGCCAAGTTTCTTTTGCAAACGCTTGACCTTCTGGATTGAAAAGTTCAGCCCAAACTCCTCGTAAATTTTCCTTGCTAGTAAGGGGAGGTCATCTCATGGTTTCGCTCCATTTCTGCATTGATGAAGTTCATTACTTCTATGGTGACTCCTTTGGATGGTCGTCCTGTTCTGGGTGCATTTTCGAGTGACTGTCGTTCTCGATACCACTTTAGAAACTTGATGACGCTACAATTTTTGAAGGGCCTTTACCCCTCGATTGAAGTCTAACGATTCTAGCTTTTTGTTCAGGTGTTAAAAACCCCATAACTTGTGCACTAGTCAAATGCAAAGTTCAACTGAAAATTTTACACAACACAAACTAAATATAGGAGAAATATGCTTATCCAATAGGAACACAAGAATCACACAAATCATTCACATGCTAATTTGATAAACAAACACTATACATATTGTCCCATAAAAAGTTTTTTTATTGGACGGCCCTACAACCTTAAAAGTTAGCTATGGAAGGCCTGTTTTATTTTGATTAGTGAGAAACTTGCTAGTTAGATTCCGTGTAACCTGAAAAGTCTAAACTCATGACAGTCAAAAAGAATTAAAAATCATTCCCCACTCCTTTTCTTTTTTCACGTTTATTTCATTTAATTAGAACTTTTGGACACCTAAAACATGAGTCTCCCTACTTTACAATCATACGAAAGAACTTCAACTATTTCTCCCTCAAGATTTTTTCCATCTTATTTAAAAGAAAAACAGGCGCAATGTGCGAACTTTCACCAATTGTTTATTTGTTTATTTCAAACCCACGCGCAATGTGTGAACTTTCCCTTACGGGTATTGTTGTTTATTTACTTATTTCAAACCTGCATGCAATGTGCGAACTTCCACTAACTGTTGTTTATTTATTTCAAACCCACATGCAAGGTGAGAACTTTCACTAATTGTCGTTTCTTTGTTTATTTCAAACCCATGCACAATGTGCGAACTTTCACTAATTGTTGTTTATTTGTTTATTTCAAATGCACGCGCAGAGTGTAAACTTAAGATAATTCTTGTTATACCAAGAAACTCAACTTCATTGACACCCAATTAAACTTTAAACTTTTGTGCGAACTTTTGCTCATTGTTGTGTGTAAACCCAGGCACAGGGTGCAAACTTACGAAAAAACAATTACAAAAAAATACTAATAGAAATAATTCACATGCTAAGTTGATGAACAAATACTTAACTTTGATCCAATAAAATGCCTGGAATTTTGATCCCAAGCTATGAAAGTCCAGTAGATACATGTATGCCACATTGACAACTCAAAGCTAATTCACTTAAGTGCAGAGTTAAAATCCATCAGCGAAATCAGAGTTACTATCCGTCATGTCTCTCAGACAATTGTGTGAACAAACTGGAAAACAACCTTCGAAGGCATTGTTCTTCTTTCCAGAAGAAAACAAAACAAGCATTGGAAAAGACATTGTGTTAAACGAACGGGTGCATGTAACAGTCAACTGGGGAGGAGAGATAGTGGAAGCTGAAATTTTGGCTTTAAGTGGTAAGTTGTCTATCCTGAACTTGTTGAGATTTATTTCACTGGTGATTGTTCGATGAATATCGTTAACAAGTAAAACTTTCCGTTTGGACATTTCCTTTTTACTTACCCTGTACTTTTTTTCCTAAATGAAGAAGCTGTGTTGCGGCAGAAAGATATCGAGTATTGGCAGAACAGAAACCAACCACCTGTTTCAAGACGAGAATTTCGAGAACGAAGAAAACAGTTTGCCACAAACAAAAAAAGTTGCCCCAAGGAAGGTAAGAATACGTGGAAGTGTTTCATTGTTGCATAGCATTTTTGTGAAAGTGGCTTCTGAGAAACCTCGGAATGTACTTCGAGCGTGAGCCTTAAAGTGATTAAATTAACCATTGTTAAGAGTGAATGTCAGTTGATGTAAACCCTTGTAATGGTGTTGACTGTCGAATCAGGTTGGAAGTAAGCTAGTTGAGTCGTATACAAGTCTGACAAAGAGTGTGTGCGTGTAATTTAATTTTGCCTAAGATAAGTTGTTTGCTGATTTTTAATAGCGTATTGATTGTATGCTTGTTTGAACAAATCCTTAGAAGCGCAAAGCAAAAGACAACAAGGACAACGAGGGCAAGCAAACTGCAAAGAAAAACAAAAAGGTAAGATTGAAGTATTTTGATTTTATTAGAGTGAATTTGACTGAAGTATTGACACAAATGGAGCTCAAAACATTCGATTTTTGTATTTAGTGTACGATGTTTGACTTTGTTAGAGTAAATTAACTAAGTATTGAGACAAACAGAGCTAAAAAAGTCAAACATGTTATGACTTTACTTGTATTTGCTCTATTTTTTTAGGCTTGCAAAGTGCTGCGGTTTGTCAAAGGTAACCCCCTTGGTGATATCTTGACCGAGATTTTAAACGGCCCGCAAGAGCAGACCATTTGTGTACTTGAAATGCTGTCGCCGGTGCGAGAGCCTGAGCAGCCACTACCAGAAGAAATTTAGTTGACCTTGTTGTTGCCTCGCTAGATGACAAAGAACTTGTACAACACTCACCTCACCAGTCACCACCACCAGTGGAAGCTTCAACCTCATCACTGCCTCAGAACCAGTTTTTGCTGCTCCCCGAGATCCGCTGCAGCTTTCTCAGCGAGCTATTCGAGGATGACCTAGATAATACAGCTAATCTAGACATAAGGGATCATTTAGGTCAGGTTTTACGCAAGTTTTATTTTCTGTTTTATCAAAAATACTGGGTTTGGTTCAAGGTAGTGGGCAACTTGGGAGGGCACTTTCTGAGATTGGGTTAACAGTTGGAGGGGAATCTGTACAGGGTGGGAATCTGTTAACGGTTGGGGGGGAATCTGTACAGGGTGGGAATCAACTTGGGGGGGGGCACTTTCTGAGACTAGGTTACCTTTTGGGGGCAATCTGTACAGGGCGTGAATCAGGAGGAGAGTATTTTGGGTAGTGGGCAGGGCAGAATTCAAGAAAGGGAACTCGCACCTTTTGCTTCTCCCCAAGGAAAAAATTCATTTTTTCCGGAGGAGGATACAAATGTATCAGATGGGTTGGATGGGGTGGAAGATGACATATTGACTGTCAGTAGCTTATAGTTTTTTTAGAGTACGCTTTAACTGTTTTTATTATGATGAGTCCTGGTAATATTTTTACGATTTCATTAGAACTTAAATATCACCATTCTCAAAACACAAGCGGTTCAAATTTCAACTCTAATAAAATTTGCGTAAAGTTGTTTACTTTGTCCATTACAAGCTTACACTCGATCACGCATGCATTTGTGTTATCAACAAAACATTTTGGCAGGGCTCGTTTTGGCCTTTAGGAGAAACAAAGCACAAGATAAAAATGGAAAAAAGGGCCATGTTACACATCAATTCAACTACGGTGTAGTTCAAAATCTGAAATGCAGTGTAAACAAACATGCTGCGCTTCGATTGCGGCTGGACTCCATGGCGCTGCAAATGCTCTCGTCAGCTAAAGTACTAGAAGGAGCTTTTATTTCAGCAATTTTGCAAACGGCCCTGAACGTAAAGGATTATCTGCATTTACCGGTATGTTTCCATCGTCACCTGCAGGTCCACATTTAGTTTTTAACACAAGTTGTCTCAGAAAAAAATCACATTTAGTCCGCTATCGTGTGGTCGAATGTTTTCACGTAATAACAATCAATGCGAAACAGTTGTACTTTACTGTAGGTGTGAGCAGTATTGTATTATTCTTCCTTTGAGAAATAAATCATTTTTGCATATTCGAGAAAGCCTTGTTTCTCGATCCTGAGACTCGATACTCGAGACTCAATTCTCGAACGTTTTGAGCATCCAGGCTCAAGTGGCTTTTGAGAGAAGATTAAACAATGCCCTCAGAGCGGTTTGCATTTTTAACAGTTTAATCAGGATCTAAAGGCAGGTAAAGGTTCCTAGTCCAGAGTGTGCCAAACAAAAACATGCACTTTTTCAATGGAAATTACAAAACAAGGAACTCAAAGCTTGTGGATGAAAATGCTGAATTGTATTTGAAAGGAGTACACCAGGAAGGTTACAGTTATTACATCTTGCAAGGTGGTCTAAGTATGGTGAATCTTTCAGACATGGTCAAATTGTTCAACATCGCCTGAGTAAATTGTTATTGCAAAGCGTCTGACAGCCACTGGTGTGCCCTTTATGATTCCATGTTGCACAAAGTCATAGGAGCTTTCCTATTCCAATGAAATTACGATCTTAAACTGCTGAATCTCAAAAATCTTCCTGCCTTTACAAAAATGTTTTAGCAGTTTGGCAAGAACTTAATCCCAGAGATCCTATCGACGCAAAAGATAAAACCTGGGTTACAGAGGCATTTTGAAAGTACAGTATCTAACCTACTTGACACTCAGGGTCAGTTCCTTTGTTTTGAAGACTTTAAATGCAAATTTGGAATTTACTGTACTTTTCTCGATTATGCTGGTGCTCTTGCTGCAATTTCAAAACTTTTGAAGAGCAAAATCCTAGGTATTAGCCCGATGGGTGGTGAACCCTACCAGTCTCTTGCCGATAGTGACATCATTCCCTCCAGTAAAAAAGCTCGTTTGATACTCGCAGAAGAGTCTTTTACTCCTGAATGAATGAATGAATGAATGTTTATTTACCAAACAATAAAATTACAAGGACAATCAATAATATGAGTTGATTGAAATCATTTTAAGTAAACAAGTGCCAACTGCCAAGGACATGTAAGAACTTCCTTTTAAGGTCACCGTGGAAAACAAATTGAGAAGCATTCAGATAAAAATTATACATAACATCATCCAACCAATGATGTAAAGTGTATATGAAATAATCGACCGATGACCTCCGCGATACCGGTGCAATACTCTACCAACTGAGCTATGAAGCCAAACATTGGGAGCAAGGTCAATTTATTGAGTTCATATCTCCTGTAAGGAGTGAAATGATGTAAAGTGTATATGAAACAATTCATATTGAACTGTGGTTGTAGATGCAAGTGAAGTATGATCCTCGCAGTAAATTTTCCAATTTAAGCAACTGGAATGCTTTTCATTCAACTAATTTATTCTGTTTTGCACGTTGCCAGGCACCAACCAATAGCGTAGCTCCATATTTCTGTATATAAACCACACACAACCCACAATTCCTCAATTTGCTCCGACGAAGGGCTAGCGCTCGAAACGTCAGCTTCTGAATCTCTTTACGGTGGCCAATTCACATTATTAACTCAGTTGATAAAACCAAATTATCTATTTCATATACACTTTACATCATTTCACTCTTTACGGGAGATATGAACTCAATAAATTGACCTTGCTCCCAATGTGTGGCTTCATAGCTCAGTTGGTGGAGCATCGCACCGGTATCGCGGAGGTCGTGGGTTCGAATCCCGTTGAAGCCCTAATTTTTTTCAGGCTTCTTCTTTCCAGTTGCTTAAATTGGAAAATTTACTTCGAGGATCATACTTCACTTGCATCATCCAACCAATCTCTCTCTTTATCAAATGAACATAAAAGAAACACCGCAAAGCGTGCACTGCAAAATAAAACTCTTGTTCATATGTTTCTTGAATGCTCTGTAGTGGAACCCTTTTGGAAAGACGTTATAACATGATGGAATATCAAGTGTTCAGGCAATATTAATCCTAGTTGCACTGAAATCCTTCACAAACCTGAATCTAAGAACTTTTATGTGTTACATCATTATCTTCTGATTGCTACACATATATTCCTCACAAGAAATCAGTCAATATTACGAAGATGGAAGAAGGACGATTGACAGACTGCATTAACATGAGGTACCATACAAGGGGACTGATCAAAGATGACTCCAATATTGCATGCACTGGAAAAACAGCATACAGTCTCGTCACATATTGAATGCCCGCCTAGACTAGCATAGCTATCCAGTGGCCAGTCTAACTGTAAAATGTTTTTACTAAGAAATAAATGATGATGATGATGATGACATTTTCCCCTCAGAAATTCAGTTTGAGAATATTGGTCTACCTTTCAAGAAATCCCATTATCCCGAGAAAATTTCCTTTCGGAGAGAGAAAATTAATCTTTCCAATAACATTCCATTGGACATTTCCAGATTTTCTGCGTAAATGGTAAACAACTATGGCGAGGGAATGAATAGACTGTCAGGTACAAGTATTTGCCACCCTGTTCGAATGTTTGGAGGTGAGGTTTTCACAGGTGAGGTCTTCACATGCAAAATTTTCCCAACACAGGAAAAACTGCTGCTACTTAAAACACAACAACAACAATACACTATAAGCAGTGGCCGACAAAGCAACTTGAGAAGTCACCATTTTTTGTATCCAGTCTAACTGCCAGACTATTTGTACTATGGGAAATTTGTCATGTGTCATCTCGTCCTCAAAGTGACCCACTGACTGACTGACAATCAAGATCTGCCTCTGACTAAGGGGTCTGTATGCAGATAAAAAATTGAAGAACTAGATATCCTGTTCTCAGAAACAAAAGCAAACGTATTATTCAGCTGCAAGATTTTTATTCACTGTACAATTTAATCAACTCCAAACCAAATGACAGTGACTTTTACCTCACCATTGCCTTGACATTTGACATTCACCTTTCCAGAAATGCAAAGATGTAAATATGTTTTACTCACTTGGTGGAGTTAGAATAGGCTATGATAAACAGAGAGTAACTCTATACATGCATGCATTGGTACATCATGCACCAATGTTTGTAAAACTTCAAAAGAATTTCAGACAGTTTACCAGTCAAGGCATTGAGAAAAATAATGATGATGCCAAGAAAATATATTTCCAAACATCCAATAACTGGGATGCCGCCCAGGATATTCTGCTTTTGGAACACAGGCAGGAGGCACTAAAGCACTGTGCGAGAAAAAAAGGCAGTACAACAAAAGAAGAGAAGCTTACTGGGAGGAAAGCATCATCGAGACATGAAAAAAAAAAAGAATGAAGGCATGTGCAAGAGAACCACAATGTTATCACAATGGAGCTGATGTACAAGGAAACAACTCAAGCACAAATGAATACAACAAAATGACTGTTAAGCTTAACCCTTTCCCTACTATGCCGCCCTGTACTGCCCTGCAAAAATACGCAGCCATCTTCCTATGCCGCCCTGTACTGCCATAACAAAGTAAAGTACTCTCCCTACTCCTGGAGTGGCATTCTTTGCTATCTATTGTTTTCTCATTATTTTGTCAAACATTAGCCAATCATATCGCAGCAACAGCACATAAATTATCTGCTACGTGAAGCAAGCATATGCGAAGTTTATTTCTTGATTTATCATTTGCATTTGAACAATCATGGCAGCCTGTTTTGCTCCACCCTTGGAGATTTCAAGAGATGATTATCATGATATTTTTGGCAGTTCTGATGAAGAAATGGATAACGAAGGCTCGGATATTGACGTTTGTAAAGTGGAGGATGAGAGGGATGAGAGCTATGAAAATGATGAAAATGATGAGAAAGGAAGCGAAGGCAAATGAAATGAACCAGTTGAGTGGACAGATATTTTGCATAACATTCATGTTGATGATTTTACTTCGCCTATTGGGATCACAGTTGAGGTAGGCAAGGAACCTAGGGCCCTGTTTACATGGAGGGAGGGTAACCCTCCTAGAAGGGTTACCCTTAAAGAAGGGTCAATTGATAGCTCCCGTTTACATGTGTAGGGTTATCCCTGGGGCTATCTCTGCCAGGATCGTGGCTGGATTCAGGCCCAATATCATGGGAAAAATCTACAGCCAAGCACTGGGGAACTTTAGTGTACATGCCCGCCAGATCAACTTCGAAGTCGACAGCGTTGAATTCGCATTTGGTTTTGTACTCTTTGATGTATTTGAGTAATACCTCAATGGCTTCGGGCCTCCATGCCCATTTTTTTGCTGAAGAGTCTGGATGATTGGCCACTTTCGACTGTTAATTCGACATCTTCGGAAACCTGTTCTACTCCAGCTGCCAAGCTGTTGCCCTGACTGTCCTCTTGGCATTCTGTATCATTCTGGCTTGGATTATTCACTCTTGCCAGCATTGTTCCACGAAAAAGTTCCCCAGGTTTATAACCACGCAAAAACATGTTTGTAGTTGGCAGGAGTACCTGTATGACAGTAATCTGATCACCCTAAACTTGACCCTCCTTGAAGGGTAACCCTACATGGCTTAAATAAACAAAAACATGACACTCCTAGAAGGGTAACCCAGCAAGCAGATAAGGTTACCCTCCTCCTGGGGTAACCCTCCCTCACATGTAAATGAAACCAGGGAAAACAAAAGAGGAGAGTGACCTCTTAGAACGGTAACCCTTCCAGCAGGGTTACCCTCATTCAATGTAAACAGGGCAATGATGAAATACTCAATGTTATTGTGCGTGAAACAAACCGCTATGCTTGGCAAAAACTAGCAGGCCAAACGCTTGACAAAATGGCAAGAAGTCACACTTGGTGAAACAAAAGCATTTCTTGGGTTATGTGTTGTGATGGTTGTAAATCCACTTCCATGTAATGCTGATTACTGGTCAAGTGATCCATTGTAGGCAACAAAGGTATTCAAAAAGTGATGACCAAAAATCGCTTTGAAAATATCAGCCGTTTCTTCCACTTCAACAATTCTTTAATTGAACTAAGGTGAGGAGAAAATGGCTTCAATCGCCTTTACAAGGTAAGACTGATTTTGACCCACTTCAATGCAAAAATTCAAGAGCTTTACAAACCTGGAAAGCACATATTGGTCGATGAAGGATTGATAGGATTTAAAGGAAGGCCTCTTTTTGCCAGTATATGCCGACAAAGCCAACAAAATACGGAATAAAAGTGTGGATGGCAGCCGATGCTTCAAATGGCTTTGTGATCAATCATGAAGTTTACCTTGGTTATCAAGCCGGCCATGTTCTTGCAAACAGCCTTGGCTACAGTGTGGTCATGGAATTGATGAGCCGATTTTTAATCAAAAATCATCATGTGTAATTTGATAACTTTTTCTTCTTGTTACAAGATCTTCAGAATGAAGGAACTTACGCTTGCTCGAGAGATCGTGTCGGGTTACCACCATCTTCACGTATAAAGCTGAAGAGAGAAAGCAAATGATCTGCGAGCAAAAAGGCAATCTTGTTTACACAAAATGGCATGATAAATGCGATGTCAATATCTTATCAACTACTTTTGACCCCCTCATGCCAAAAACTGTGAAAGAAAGAAGAAATGGAGATGTTGTTTGTGTTGAGAAACCGGCGTGTGTTAATTTGTACAACAATAGCATGGGTCGTGTTGATCACTCTGATGAACTACGATCGTACTACAGTGCCTGTTGACCTTCTAAAGAGTGGTACAAGTAGTTTTTCTGGTTATTTTTTATCTCTCTCTTGGCAAGGGAAGGAGGACACTATTCGACTTTTTTTGCAATTGCAAAACAGCTCATTGCTGGGTTTTCGAGTTGAGGGGAAAATAGAAAGTACACAATGAAAGCAGCAGCTTTAGAAGTTACCAATACTCCAGGGAATGCTACTGGGCATTTCATCATTCCAAGGAAAGGAAATGCAAGAAGGAGGCACTGCATTCAATGCAAGAAAGACAGACATAACACTTCAAGTAATCGAGCGAAGGAGACCATATACGAGTGTGCACAATGTGGCATTGCTCTGTGTAAGGATCCTTGTTTCTTTGTTTCATTCTGCATAGACAACAACAACACTGACTTTATTTTTACACTACAGAGAAAAAGCACTTTGTAGCCCAATGTTAGCATAAGCATAAGCTCTCCAACACACACACGCTCATACACACAAACAATCAAATAAATACATTAACGAGCAAATAAAAATAACTAAATGATAAATAATAGTAATGGTAATTACATCAAAGGCTGTAACTAAGCCAGTCTTCACATTTGTCAGTGTGAACTCTAAGTTTTTCTGATAAAGAATAACACTTCAGCTGTTTTGTAAATATCTTGATTTACTTTTGCTCCTGTTGTGACAATGAGAACTATTTACCGCTAAACTGAGCCAATGATATAAGCTTGTAGTAATGGCAGCAAATTAAAAAAATTAATTAAGCCAAACATTTAGCTGTGAATTAGACTTATTAAAACTTAATTTAAACTATATTTTTACAGGATGTTACTTAAACACGACGAGACTGGATTTTCCTGTATGTTGAAACCGTTGTCTAACTCTACAAATCTACTTAGCATCAATGTTTGATTTTGGGTCCATCTCTGTTATGTTGTTGATCAGAGGCCTGGGAAATTAGAGACATTTTCATTTGGGTGTGGCTACTAGGGGAAGGGTTAAGACAGGAAATCAAATCTGTGGGTATCAATGTGCCAGGGGTTGCAAAGATGAAAAAAAAGTCAATTAGTTGAGATTTAGTAACTGTAGTGGCTGAAGAACTGTTTAGCATAAATATGAACATTGTTATCGTTATGTTTCCTTTTCGGTCAGCGGACTTGTTATTCACGTGCGGTCAGCGGATTCGCACATGAGAACGTAAAGAAAACGTGGCTCGGAGATTTTACAGTGATTTGCGTTCTATTTTGTGATTTAACTGTGTAATTTCCTCTTCTTTGTTGGAATATCATGGCCCAGTGATTTCGAATCGCTATTTGACGCTATCAAAGTTGACGTTAAACTGGATCGCTAAATCTACGCTATTGTATTGATAGACTCTAGCTTGGAACAGTAAAGGAATGAAACGAGTACGAACCACTGGGTAGTGAAGGTTTACTTTATTAATACCTCAGCGCCTAGGTACGCTACAGTAACTATGTGGGGGAATGGAAAACTAAACTAAAATTAAGTAAGCAGCAATAAAGCTTTCGAGAGATTTCCTTGTGCTCTACAAGATCATCAGTAGCTATGACCCAAAAGCTGACCAATATCTTTACAGTTGAAAATTGATGAGTAACCAGGGGGCTCAATTGAAAAGTTAAGAAGACATTCTCTGGTTAAAAATTTTTAAAAAACACTGAGCTTTCGATTGCCAGTCTGCAATTTTTAAAAAGTAAGGTGTAAAAAGCGAAGGTAAAGATATATATGTACTAAAAGGTGAGAAAATAACGAACAAATATAAATAAATACAATAATACAAAAGAAATACTTGTATGACAATAAAATGCTAAGAAACATGGATAACACTACAATAAAATCGAGTATTGTCTTGGCAGCTGCTTAGAGTTATTGTCTGCCTGGCTAGTAATAAATTTATTGCAGTGTGCCAGGATTCCAGCATTTTTCTTATGCGTGAATTGCCTCTGTCAATGACGCATGCATTCTCAAAATCAATAGTGTGGCCTTCGAGCCACGCATGGCTGGCAATATTGAAACTACTTTTAAAAACTTTGGTGTTTCGTATATGTTCCTTTTTTCTAGTGTGTAAGCATCTCCCTGTTTCTCCGATGTAATTCCATGTCCAGTCCGCACAGGGGATTTGTGACCATGCATGGGAAAACGTACCTTGATGCTTATCCGTTAGATGGGCAAAAGCATTAAGCATCAGGCCGTTAGAACGGAGAGTGTAATCGTTAGCACGAGACGTGTATCCGTTAGGCGGGTCAGCATAACCGTTCCGTTAGCACGGCTAGAGAAGCCGTTAGGATCTGTTAGAATAAACTAGCATCCGTTAAACGGGTAATGATTCCATTAGAATGACATGACATGCTAGCCTAACACAGTGTGAAAGGAGGGCAGCTCTTTGCTTCAATTTAGTTCAAACTTTGATGGCAAGTTTGACGATTATTTTCATGCCCTGATGATTGATAAATACAACTTAAATGAATTCAACAAAGCGTTCATACTATAATTATTATGCACAATCCAAACAAGCCACGTTTGCCGCTTTCGGAAACGGAAACGACAAGTAATATCATAACGGCAAAGTCTGGTTGTTTCGAGAGCTTGTAATTTGTTATGGTAATTCCTGAAGAAATGAAAGTTAAAAATACCTTACAACTGCCATAAACAAATGAAACAAACACGGAGAAAGCTCGACCAAGTTGGCCATGCAATGAAAGATGTCCCGTGAAGTAAAAACTGATCATGTGTCAAGAACTTGTGCTCGTGTTTCATCACGCAACATACTAATATTTCGATTGCTATGTCAACAGCAAACTGTTTTGAGGACGGACAAAACTTTGCTTTTCAGCATTACTAAACCAGTTAAGTTAAAATTCTGTCACTAACGTGTTACGAACGAGCGAACGACAAAGTCGCGAGAGGTAAATAAGACGAAGGACTTTTTTAAAAGTCTAACCTGAGGTCGATGAGGTAAACTCTGGTCATGTGTCAAGAACTGTGGTCTTTGAGTCACGCAGCACTGGTTGTCAAAATGCTAATTTCCACTCATTTCCATTACCATGACAACAGAAAACTGTTGTGTGACGACCGATAAAACTATGCTTTTTTGTGAGGCACAATCACAAAAGTTTAAAACGACGCTATGGCGGAGACCTATCAAGAAGAAATGGAAAACAAAGAAAGTATTGAAAAAGTCAAAAAATTTATACACGATGGATGTGGCTGTGCTCTTGGAGCGAAGGGTGGTTCATGTTCTGGACAGTTTTCAGAAGCAGATGTCCTATTTAACTTAAATAATTGCTCAGAACTATCAAATGACGAACTTGACTTGGTGATATTAGCAAGTATTTAAGCTTTCACTCACCGTGAGACCAGTGGAACCAAATGAAGTAGGAACATTCGATGCAGCTTCTACTTTCAGTCACTACCTATTTGCAAAGAAATGTTCCTACACTTCTACGGACTGAGTGATTCACAATTTCAACAACTGAAAGAGCATTTCCAAAATCACGGTGTCTCTCTGAGAACACATGGCAACACGAAGAGACTGCCACACAACACGCTTTCCCAAGCTACGATCGAAGGAGTTAAGGCATTCTTGTCGAACTATGTGGAGGAAAATACAATCTCCCTCCCTGGAAGGATTCCGGGTTTAAGAGTGACGAAATTTAAGTCCTATCTTTGTCCGAAACCAAGAAAAGCGTGTGGCAAGCATATGAAGTGGCTTGTGAAGCTTCAGATTTGCAAGCAGTCTGTTACATGCAGTTCCTACAGCTATGGGAACAATTTTATCCCAACGTGGTGGTCGCCAAACCAATGACCGATCTCTGCTTCACCTGCCAGCAGAACACTACAAAATTACAAAGAGCCGCAAACCTGCCGGAGAGCGCAAAGTCGGAATGTTTGAAAGCTCACCAGGAGCATCTAAACTGTGCTCAGGCAGAAAGACAGTTTTACAGGGATCCATGTCTCAGCTCTGAGAACACTCTGGAAACAATTGGAACCGAAACCTTTCTGAGAAGTGGAAGCTGTGAGGCCTGCTCTCTTAATGCTAAAATTCACTATTCCTTTGATTAAGCTCAGCAGGTCCATATCCCTAGCAATCCTTTCCAACCTGGTCCTATCCACTTCAAGACTCCTAGAAAGTGTGGAATATTTGGTGTAATTTGCGAGGGCCCACCTAAGTAAAAAGAAGAAGGTATTGACTGAAATGTTTTACGCGTAAAAGGTGAGCCACTGGAAAAAATAGGCAGCGCGTGCCGTCTCAGTTTTTAGCACTTGAATTAATCTTTAAAAAAAACAGCAGCCTCAACATTATTGGAAGGGAGAGTATGTTGGCTGACTTCTCTGACTCAAAATGTCTCACACCGCGTTTGTAGAGAACATGCGATGGCTTTTGTACCTTAATCTTTGAAAACATTTTCGACGAACTGCTAACCAGCTGAATGAACGCTGGATGTCAGTGAAGTGAAACTAATCTGAATATCTTTTTCTTGAGACACGCTTCTATACTAACTATGAATTTACATTAGCATTGCAAATTCCTAATAGACTATTCATGATAAAACAAGAGAACAGTGACATTAGCCAAGTGCGAATTTCAAAGACAATCAATGTTATAGTTCACTAAAGGGTTAGCTTTCTTATTTAACTAAAAACAGTCCGCTCCACTAATACGCACACTTGAAACATGCAAAGGATGTTTGGTTTTTTCTTTTTCTAATGCCGAATAAGGCGAAGAATCAGTTTTTGATTGTAAAAACCGTTTAGCTCGTGCGAAAATTCTTGATTTCAAATTTTCAATTAGTTGCGGTACGAGTTTTATAATTGTTTGACTTGCGCCACAATTGCGTAAGGGATTTTAAATGAGTCGCGGGAAAGGGTTTTAAAACCTGTTGGGCTCACGTGAAAGGGTGCAAATTTAAATTCTATTGAATGAGTCGCAGTTAGAATGTGAGGTTAGAATTGTCTGGCCCGAGCGACAAAAGCGCAAAAGTGATTTTAAATGCTTCAAAAGTAGCGGAATGAGTTTCTGACTGCTAGGTCAGTGCATGCAAAAAGTGAGTGAATTAAAATGCTTGGTTACACAAAAGTGTACGAGTTTTAAATTTCCAAAACGCCTGCGGATTAGTTTTTACTTGCTTAGCTTGAGCAACAATAATAAAAGTCAGGAATGAATTTTAGAACCAGTCCGTCACCCATTGATCTGTAGCGGTTGTTTCGAAATGACAAATAGTTTAAGCACCCTTTTCTCCCGAAAGTATGCGCTCAAACAAATCTTCCCTTCTGTGACCCGGTAAGTTGTCATTGTCTTTGACAACAATTTCACTTACCCCTCCACCCAAGAAAATTGTGTATGTTGTTTCGCTAATCCACGACAATTTTAAATCTTGCGCTCGGCTGACCAGCTAAGCGTCGGCTCTTTCAATCCTTTGTTTTTCTAACAAAAGAACCAGATGTGGTAGAACAATAGCAATAGGAATGTCGAGCCAGCTTCTTCATAAGACAATTTCGGAATCAAAGTTTGATATGGGACTGACAGAAGAACGCAAGAACTGTCTCTACTATGAAATAAGGCAGTTCTGTAAGCCAGGAACTGAAGACCTCGAAGCTCCAGCGCCAACTTTTGATGACATTGACATTGTAGCTTCTTCATATGTGTTGTAAATGATCCTAAGGACTCTGTAACCTTTGCAACCTGTAAATAGTTCCCTCACATACACACGTCTATGCACACACAATGTCTACATTCAGACTTATCTTCCTTGTATCCCTTAATCTGAGACACACAGTTTTTACATGTAATAAAACTATGAGGGCATCCCATCATGTTCCATTGTGTACCTAGAAAGTTAGGCATTAAATTTTTTGTTAGCTGTAAAACTGTTGTAGTGTGATTTTCCTTTAAACCTCAATTTTTATTCACATTCACGAACTCGTGCATTGAACACGAAACCTCGTTTTATAACTTTTTATTCATATTGACGAACTGGCGCTTTGAACACGAAACTTCGTTTTATGACTTTTTTTCATATTTACGAACTCACGCTTTGAACACAAAACCTCCTTTAACTTTCTCTTCATATTTACAAACTCACACTTTGCACATGAAACCTCATTTTATAACTTTCTCTTCATATTTATGAACTCGAGCTTTGACCACGAAACCTCATTTTATTCACATTTACAAACTCGTGCTTTGAACATGAAACCTCGTTTCATGACTTTTTATCCATATTTATGAACTCGAGCTTTGAACACGAAACCTCGTTTTCTTACTTTCTCTTCATATTTACGAACTCGCGCTTTTAACACAAAACCTCGTTTTATAACTTTTTATTCATATTTACAAACTCGCGCATTGAACACGAAACTTCATTTTGTAACTTTTTATTCATATTTACAAACTCGCGCTTTGAACAAAAACCTTGTTTTATGACTTTTTATTCATATATACGAACTCACACTTTGAACATGAAACCTTGTTTTATAACTTTTTATTCATATTTAGAAACTCCTGCATTCAACATGAAACCTCGTTTTATCACTTTCTCTTCATATTTATGAACTCGTGCTTTGAACACGTAATCTTGTTTTATAAAACGAGGTTTTGTGTTCAAAGCGTGAGTTCGTAAATATGAATAAGAAATTATAACTTTCCATTCATATTTAAGTCAAAAGTCTCTTTTTTTGTTTTTAATCTCTGCCGTCATGTTGAAAGATCCAAACAAACACAATTCCACACTCTTTCAGTCCAATGGGCTTCTTTAGAGCAGGGCAAAAAATTTGTCCACAGCTTAAATTTAAGTAGTATAGTAAATGGGGGTATGAGCACAGTTTACATATTTTTTCTGTATTATTTTTTATACTATATTTCTAAACTATTTTTCTAACAATTGATCAACTGCTGGAAAAACTAAATAATGAAAACCAAAAACCAAACCAAAATCCAAATACTAAACCAAACCAAAAACCAAATACTAAACCAAACCTTAAATCAAATGTGGAGACAGACCTAAACCCGGGACATCAGTCTGGACACCAATTTTTGTATATGAAAATCTATATGAAAATGTATATGAAAATTTATAATGGAAATGTATATGAAAATGTATATGAAAATTATTTTGACTTTTGTAACCAACTTCTGTTTCCAACTTTAATTTAACCAACTTTTGTTTCCAACTTTAATTTAACCAACTTTTGTTTCTAACTTTAATTTAACCAACTTTTGTTTCCAACTTTAATTTAACCAACTTTAATTTAACCAACTTTAATTTAACTAACTTTTGTTTCCAACTTTTGTTTCCAACTTTTGTTTCCAATTTTTGTAACCAACTTTTGTAACTAACTTTTGATATTTTTATGACCATATGCATAGCTTGTTATTCCATCATCATGCAAGTATCTTTTATCATCGAAACAGCTGAGTGATACTTTGTTTATTTCATAGCTACCGAGCTTATGGTTTTCACTTCTAATTGTTTTCATTTTGTGAAACATCTGTTTATTATTCAAGAGTGTGTCTTTATAGTTTTCATGTGTGATGTTTTTCTTGATGATATTCTTTTTAATTCCCTTGGCAGTCTTTCCTCCTTTCTGATCATCTTTCATGTAACTATACATTTTTGATCGTAAGCCCACAAACTCAGTGATTGGAACTCCTGCTGCTTCATCTTTCATTTTACCAATCACTTTCTTATTATCTTTATTATAAAATGGTGAGCTCTCAGAGTAATCACTATTATCGAACTTATGCTTATCTTTCCAAAAGTCTTGATACACATCCTTAGCTTCAATCTCATATGTTAAGCTGTCTGTATCTGTGAATAGCAACTTGGCTTTACTTCCATATTTATCTTTAATATAATTGTAATGGAAATCATACATCAAAGTCTTACTCAAATCTAAGATACACATCCCCACATATGCTGGTCTGTTCAGAGTGAGGGTTTCTTTTATTTTATGTACAGCCACCAGATTCTTATTAAAGATCTTACTACTGATGTAGGTTGGCTTACTGGTTAATTTTAATAATTTCTTTTCATCAGTAACTAATCTAACATCTACTCGCTTTCTGATATTCTCCATTGTTTTACCGAATACACTGTTATTCATCAGTTTGAAGAAATCTTTTTCAAAAGCATTTTTAGCATTTGTCCGTTTTTCAGTATTAAAATCGATATACTGTTTTAACCAAGGGGATTGATCAAATTCAAGTACTCGATGTACTTTGGTAACCTTCAAACCAAGATCCATATATAACTGAAGGTTTCTATAATGTAAAACATACTTTTCTTTTTTCCTTAAGGTTGGTATGAGCTTGTGAACCAAACCAATTGATATATTATATTTCTCTGATATTTTCTACAGTAATCAGATAGCATATCATTTGTTACTTCTATCTTTTCTGGTCCCAGTGGGTAGTCATTGTGTAGGTCATGTAGTTCTTTTGGGTATTCTAAGTCGACTTCTAATATCAATCCTTTCTTACTGTCTTCTCTATACTTAGCTAAATCCAATTCATCAATCTGTTTTTGTGTCATCCATCTAAATCCTCCTGTTGGTAGATACTGACTCATAGCCCAACCGTATAAATTATTTGCATCAAGATACATGATATACTTTGAGGGCGCTTTCTTATTGTATTCTTTCATATATTTATTATTTGCTTTACCATAACGATTGGCAATATAACTGATACCACCTCGTAAACCTTTTTCAATAAACTGAAACATATCAATATCAGTCATGAGTTCTAATTTTATATTAGTCATCTTCAACATAGCATCCCATGATAAACCAGGAGAGGTGAAATAATGACATGGATCTAACTCATAATATTCAAGACATGTTTTCCTAAAATTCTCAAATACATCTGCTAATAATAGGATATCTGATTTCAAATATAAGTCATGATACTCACCCATATTCTTCAAATTGAATTTATTCCAAACATTTTGTGCGTGTTTATAATCTTCATCGGATATATGTTCACTATTTAAAATACTGTAGAATTCTTCTTTTGATGGTAGTTGTTCTTTAAACTTATTGAAACTATCCATATAGTCATAAGGATAAACTCCTTTTCTAGTCATCAAATCTAATTTTTTACCTTCGAATAATTCAGAGGTATATTTTAATGATTCTTTCGACATATTGCTCACTAGTTTTTCTAGACTGGAGCTCATGAATTGGAAACTATCAAGGAAAACTAAGCTATTACCAAGCATGAACGCCATATACTTTTCCATATTATTAGGGATGGCATTGATGGCACCTCACCTTTCTTATTTTTATAAACATATTTTTTAACAATGGCTCCAATCTCTTGCATAATGAAATGAGAGTCGTAACCGCGGAGATTATGAAATATAACTGGTATTTTTACTTCTTCTGGTTTTACTCTAAGTTTCAAATTACAATCTTGATGAGCAGATCCTCTATATTTACCAGTGATATGACAGTGGTCTCGAACTTGAATATCTTTATCAGTATATTTTTTATCACAAATATGACATTCTTCAGCTTTTTGAAATTGCTTTTCATCTTCTTTTGTCATTTTCAATGGTTTATTAAATTCTTTTTTCATCACTTTCTTACAATATTTAACTTCTTCCAACATAGCTTCCATGAATTTGAAAACTGCCTTTTCACCTCTATACATTTTAACAGTTTTGCTATATTTATCATTATAACAACAAACAACCTTATAACCATAGCCACAATCTGTGTGCTTCTGGTATGCCTTTGTAAATGATTTGTTGTCATTTGGTTGGCAACCAGATATCTTTTCAGTGATAGCTTCAAAGTCAGCGTAAATCACAAATGGCATGGGCTGTTGTTTATTATAATTATTATATTTTAGGATATTGTTATCAGGATCAGGCATTTTCACTGCTTGTACTCCATTAATTTGAATACAATTATCTCTATGATTGTTCAATACTATTTCAGAGCTAAAACACTGAAGGCAATACATGAAGAAGTGCTTCCTTTCTTTATGCTTTGTTTGGTTATACATAAACCTGTCAAAGTCTTCAATTCAAACATAATGTTTATTTTTATTTTCAGTTATCAATAATAAATTCATGTCTGTCATATTTTTCTTTTGACACATAGATGGGATATGGCTGTTTGTTTTCATATCCAAATACATTAACATTAATCTCATTTTGCTTTTCAATTTTATTATACTGCTTTGTTGTTATTGGGAATTCAATTCCAGAGTAGTCTAAATTTTTAACATATTCCTTATCTGATTTTTTGATCCTCTGTGGATTTTTGTCTTGAGGATTTAATCGTCTGATGTGACACCATCGGAAGCATTCATTATCCTCGTTTTTTATATTAATCAATCCTTTTTTATGATGTTTGAGTTCTGAGGGTAGTTCAATATATGATGAGCCTTTCATTGGCTTATATTGTACAATATTAATATAATGATT
Organism: Catalaphyllia jardinei; assembly: GCA_022496165.2. Lineage (NCBI taxonomy): Eukaryota > Metazoa > Cnidaria > Anthozoa > Scleractinia > Caryophylliidae > Catalaphyllia > Catalaphyllia jardinei. The sequence goes on along the minus strand of CM042746.1, from coordinate 25,425,864 downwards.
GTCAACAGATTCAATAGTCCAACCCGAACCTTCAGAAATCCATTGAGCTATCATATTCAAGATTTGTTGTTTTGATAATTGTAATGCTTTGGGGTTTTCTGTGTTATTAATGATGGTAAAAGGTTTGCTATTGAAATGAGCGGTTTTGTATATTATTTGATCATTTGTTGATTTTTTGAATGTCACTTTAAGCGTTTCAACGAATTTTAGACCTTTCATGGATGTTAGCATCTTAACAATATGATATTCAACTGCTTTTCTTGTGTTTTGCAGTTGATTAAGAGGATCTTTATTATTTCTAATGCTGATTTCAAAGGACTTTGTGTAACCCTTCAAAGCTCTGGCAGTTTCTTCTATTTTGGTCCTTGGTAATGGTACTGGTTTCTTAGTCCTTGGTAATGGTACTGGCTTATCCCTAAATTCTAATGGTGGATCAATAATATTGTTTTCATATTCTTGTACCATCTGTTTTACATTCTTCCTTGGTAGTGGGACTGGTTTATCCCTAAATTCTAATGGTGGTTTAATTATGTTGTCTTCATAATCTTGTACCATCTGTTTTACATTTCTTCTTGGTAAAGGTTTTGTGTTTCAACCTGTTGTTTCATATTTTGCTGAAACAATTGTTTTATTTTCTCATTCTGCTTCAATATTAAATTGATTAGTTGAGATTTGGTTAGTTTTGAGAGATCGCTATTGTTCATACTATATGTTGAGATAATTTTTCGTTGCATTTTTTCTATATATTATATTTATATTATTTTATTTTTATATCAGTTTATAGTGCGTTTAAAATTGTTAATAATAATAAAAATTATATCTCTAATTATTATTTGATTTTAATTGTTCATACAACTTTTTGATTCTTTCATTTTGTATATGTTTTGTTGTCTTGAGATGTGTCCATTTTCCAGCTAATGTGTAATTATGATGTGGACAAATTGTACATATCCACTCTTTGTTTAACATGCATTTAGTTTTTACTGATCTTTCTTCATCTGAATATATTCTTGATCTTCCCATTATATATTAATACTATATATAATTATTTTTTATATGTCTATAGTGCGTTTAAATCCTTCATTGGAATCCAGCTGTTGAAATCATCGCCGTATCCCTTCCACTTCACTAAAGCTTGTTTCTTCTTATAATCCCTCCGAATGACTTTATCAATGCGGAATACATCCTGTTTGGCTTTCAATAATTCAGATTCATAGAAACTCCCTTGAATATTTTCATTTCTGAGATCTCTTATTTTATACGTTATTGGATTGGTGTATTGTATCTTATCAACTGTGAACACTTCTTCTGTCCAATTTGGTGTATAACCCTTATCAAACACATTCCGTTTATACTTAGATATTCTGACCTTGTCACCTATTTTGAATTTTGGTTTCTGTTTTGATGTTTCCATATCACCGTATAAATTGAAGTAAACTGTACCCTCATTCTTTTTCTTTGAAGCTTCAACTGGTGTCATTTTTATGCTTGAATGTTTTGTGTTGTTGTATTGTTTTACTAGTTTAGGTAACATGTCTAGATATATTGTATTACCTTGAACTGTGAACTGCTTCCACATTTTGGATTTAATTGTCCTATTCCATCTTTCAACTACTGATGACTTCTCTTCATTCTCAGTTGAGTACATTTGTATCCCATTTTTCTCCAATAGGTCTTTCAAATGTTTGTTATAGAACTCTTTTCCCTTATCAACCCATAGATATTGTGGTTTTCTACCTTCCTTGAATATTGTTTTGAATGCTTCAGTGACAGATTCACCTTTCTTATCTTTCAATGGAACGATCCAACCATATTTGCTGAATACATCAATAACCATAAGAAGATATCTGTAACCTTTGTTCCATTTACTGAACTGCTGCATTTCAACTAGATCACTTGCTCATATTTCATCGATATGATTTGTGATTACACGCCGCCGAGTGAAGTTACGTTTTATGGGTGTATGTAACTCATCTGCTAATTTTTCTTGCCAGTTTTCTTCACTCGACGGCTTTTCCCGTTTTTTGACTTCACACCCATACCCAACTTTGACTTGGTTGCTATAGCATTTCTGGCAATAGTATGACCCCACTGTCTTTCTTTCCATGGAATAGAATCAAGAGCTTTAACCATCTTACGATCAGCCTCATTTTTACACTTCACTTGATGACTTTTTGGTTTATTACCACAAACTGAGTAATCAACATCATGCTACATACTGACTGCATCTGTTCTTCCTGTTGGTTGTTGATATATCTCAAGTATCTGACCAGTGTTTGGATCATACCTCAGTTGCTCTTCAAGAGGGTTACCAGGTCCTGTATATCGGTGTCCAGGCATCACAAAACCCTTTTTTGGTGCAACTTTTAGAATAGCTTTGTGTATATCAATTCCACTACCATAACCTTTCCATTTAATCCATGAGTTGTATGATCTACTACCTCCAGCATCTTTGTAAGCTTTGTATTGTCTCTTGTATTCAGCAACCAAAGCTCTACCCTATTTTGCACTCACTTCAGGTCCTTTAAACAATCCAGGTGCAGTGAGAACATTCCAAGCTTTCTTCCAATCTACAAATGGAAATGGTATTGGTAATCCTTTACCACTATGTGTTGGATCTAATTTTTGGTTTTTAACAGATTTAGTCTTTGTTATCCCACATTCAGCACAAATGCATTTCAACATCATACGCCCATTTTTAGCTTTGACATATCGCTCACTGCCTGGAACGCATTCAGTTTGCTTTTTCTGTTTGACACAATATGATTTAACCATATATATATATATTATATTTTTTTAAAAAAGATCTCCAAATTTTATTTTTGGTTTAGCTTTTTCAAAATTTGCAGCATTTTCTCTTATAAGATTTGATAAACCTTTAGCGCCTGAGAATAGTCCTTTAACAATTAATTCATCAAATCCAGATCCTTTTGATTGAGATTTGATAAATTTGCTTTTTGTTATGCCACACTCAACACATTTACATTTCATCATTGTTTTACCATTTTTAGCTTTAACATATCGTTCACTACTTGGAACGCATTCAGTTTGCTTTTTCTGTTTAACACAATATGATTTCACCATTTATATATATATTTTATATTGTTTTTATATAGCTGATATTATGACTAATATTATTACAAAAAATACTCCAAATGCTGCTGCCCCAGTTTGTCTTAATTCCTTCAATGTTCTCATTTTATATATAATTTAGATATTTTTGAAATACTTCATAATGAATATCTCATTATCCATTGTATCATGTATATTGAACACTTTTAATAAATCATGATACGACTTCCCCTTATTCATTTCATTCAAAAAGTATAAACAAAAGTATCCACATGTGGTTGTTTTTATATTCTGAATCTGATTATTTTGATGAAGCAGAGTTAAATTCTTTCTTTTCGCATGATTTACCATTTCTTGAAAAGGAGGCATACCGAAACTATCAAAATAATTTATCACACCATCTTTTACATAAGTAGCTACCCAATGGCTTCCACTCGTATATGATGGTTCAAGATTGTAAATGAATAATGCTTGGTTGTGATTATGTGGAACATTACCATCTCTTGATAAAACATCATTGATTGGGATGTTGAGATATCTGCACCATTTTAGTAGATCATGGTTGCTTAATGGTATGTTTTTATGGAATTTAGGTTTTACAGTATTGCTCCTATAAGTGGAATTTGATTGAACGGGCTGTTTGGACCTAGAAGGAGACCTTCTCCTTCCTTTTTTTGTTGTTCTTTTTGTTGTTCTTTTTTTTCTTTCTTTTTTCTTTTAAATCCTACAAGGGCATCAAGCTGGCGCCTTTTTTTGTTTGTGAGTTTTGCATCTAAGAATGCTTTTAATATTGGTTGAGGGACACTTTCAATTCCATAATATCTGATTTGACTTTTATTTAAACATTGATCCATTGTTCCTCTGGTTCTATTTTTTGGTGTCTTTCCAATTCCACAATATGGACCCTCTGATTTTTTTCTGGTTCCGTAACCGATTTTATTATCCCATGACCCTATAAAAGGTGGTGGTCTGTATGCACCAATTCTCGGAGCTCCTTTTCCACCTTTTGGTGGCGCTCCAACTTTGGGGGCACCTCTTCCAGTCAAAGCTTTTAAAACCATTGGAATCCCAATACTGGCAAGTAGAGTACCAAGGAAACCACCTGATTGTTTTTTTGTTGGTCTTATGTGACAACCTGAACCTGTTTGAAGAGCGTCCAATATATCTTTCTTTTGTTTTACAGTTAGTAGGTGTTTGTTTGCAATAAGCTTATCAATTTTGTTTTGTGGAATGAGGAAACCTCCAGTTTGTCCTTTTCCAAATATCTTTTTAACAATTTGCTGTGCTCCTGCACTAGATGCCCCTGCTAAAGCTGACAACCCTAAAGTTTTAGCAATTGTTGGTCCAAATGCACGCGCAAGAGCTAGAGCTGAAGTCAACAAACTGCCACCAACTTGCTTTCTGATATTAGTCTTGGAAAGTTTGATATCCATACCCTTATTCAATTGCCGATTCTTTTCCAATCTCTTTTTTACTGTAGCTGGGACATGTAGAGTGTCATTTCCATTAAGAGAGTCATTAGTTAACCTTAAGACGACTGTTTCTCTTTTACTATAAGCATCACCAATATTCTTCTTCTGATTTTTTGATAGTTTAACATTTATTGCAAAAAGCTGTGTCATTTCTTGTATATAATATATGTTATATAATTTTCTATTACAAAACATATCTGAATTAAGAATGTCTAATTTTTGCTTTTATACTATAACCAATTCATTTCCTACCTTGTCGATGATGATGGTCTCATCATATAAGACGACGGCGTGGACACGGAAATTTGCAGCACTATTTGCGCTCAGTTTATACCTGAATATCAATTGCTTCGGGTCTCTAGTTACTTTTTCTGTTTGATAAGACAAATCAAAATATATGATGGAATAGAGAGAGTTGTAATTAGACATATTGAGTTGGGTACCACTATTGTAATTATTTTTTCTCATTCCATATGACATCACATCATTGAAGATCCTTACTTTTGATTCTGTATCGTATTCAGTTTCTGGATAGAATACTCCATTTCCATATTCCAATCTACATGACGAGAGACTGCTATTATTATTAGCCACATTCAGTTTGAAAGTATCAAAGTGGTAAGGATTTGTATCTTCATCGTTTGTTTTATTTCGTTGGAGGTAAACAAAGACGGAAACAACATTGTCAATACTTGGTGATATCTGGAAGAATCCACTGCTCTGTGTTGGATTGGAAGCTGAATACAATTCTCTTTTATACATCCAAGAACCTTTTGACAAAAAGGATGCAATAAACCTATCGTATAAAGTGTCCTTTGGTACTAGTCTCGGAACCCAAAGTAAGAATCTATTAACAACCACTCGACTAGCAGCTGCTGCGGCTGCCTTATATATTAATTCTTCGTCATTCTGTAACTGTATATCAAACTGAAGTTGCATTGGGACCAACATTTTATCATTTAACTCTTCAAAGAAACCGTATCGATTGAGAGGTATAATCACATTAACATCTTGGGAAGCATCCTCAGCTCCACCACCTTCACCAATTCTTTTTGTTAAATTTCGTCTAGCCTCAAATCCTGTATTTCCAGCAGCAGTCATATCAGCCAAATTTGCTATATCCAGATACCAAAAACTATCTTTAGCCACCGATCTGCTGAAATCATCACTGTATTCCAAGAGGTTCTTAACAAAAGTTACTTTATGAAGATTATCAGTTTCATATACAATCTTACCAGCACTCTTTATTGTCAAATGGTTAATTAATGAATGAGCTCCATTAATAACTGTTGCCCGGGTTGCATTTGGAAGACCTGTACCATCAGCCAATACATGTAACTGAAACTGCACCTCAAAATAAGCATTATACCAATCATAGAACGCAGACCTGTCATTGATTGTGAACTTATACCCATTTTTTTGTTGGCGTTGACCATTAGCTGGGATGTTAATAACATCATTCAACTGAAATCGAACCAACTCATATCTTTGCAAATATTCACTTGTTCTGAAAGCCATTATATTAATATATTATATAATTTTTCCTCCTTCTTCCTGATCCTGATATTAGTCTATCAATAATCATATCTGTACTTTCTTCTCGCTGTGATGGAACTATTTTTCCTACATCATCAATTCTCATATTCCTAAGCTTTTTCATTATCAAGTCTCCTGACTTCTCAGATGTCTTTTTACCCACCCTTTCACCTACTGATTTTAATGCTTTCTCACCTGATTTCTTGGCAAACTTTTTTACAACAGATGACGCGGCACTCTTCATTGGTTTGAAAATATTATCAACGATAATTCCTGATCCTACATGTTTATCCACAAAAATACCAAGTTTTGGATGATAACCCTAGTGAATTCAAATGGCTTCATTATAATATTATGTTATATTATTCTATCCTTTTTAGAATTAATGAAAAAGATGTATCAGCTCCATTCAAGTTAATTATTCTCCTTTTTCCATCTGTAATGTGTATCCTGATACTGTTTATAGTATTCTTGTTGATGGGATTAAATGTAACTCTTCTTGGTTCAATTGTGAAAGAGTAACTAGGTTGAAGCACACTGGTTGAGAAGGAATAAATGATGTCTGAATCTTGACCGTCTACAAGTGAATCATTGATGAGGTCGCAGTGGATATTAAGAATGTCTGTGTCCTGGCTGAGATTAGGCACTTTTGGTCCTATATTCTGTTCACTCTTCAATATTTCTTTATCAAACCCAATCAAGTCATTGAAATTGCTTGCAGTTAAATCAAGTTGATAATTCTTGGCTAATGTGACTGTAACCCTGAATGTTGTATTATCGAATTCGAGAGTGATGGGATACTCATTATTGTTAGCACCATCTTTGACTATCTTCGTTATTTCCTTAATGTATGTATTAAAGTCAGTATAGTTCCAGACTCCTTCTGGGAAAGTGATGTTGGTAAAGTTTGAGCCATTATCAGAGCTGTACTTTATTAGCTGATTGTTGTATGATGAATTTACATTGAACCATGTGTATGACATGTTAATGATTCGGTTCAAACCAACTACATAATGAGAATTGCTATCCAATATTATGGGCCTTTTGAATTCAGTTATAAAATTCTGAGGAGTGTTGTTTCCTTGATATTTGACGCTGTATGATGATAAAACAATCTCACGATCCATTTATATAATAACTTTACATAATTATACTTTGAAATACCGATTATACAATTTATTAAATTGTTGTCTATTGATTGTTGACATTCTCAATAATGTGTCCAATATACTAACTCCTGTATTTCTCATCTTAATTGATGTGTTGCCTGCAATGATCTCTCCAATAATCAATTCCAATTGATTTAAAATCTGCTTTACATCATTAAAAAACACAACATTTCCACCTCTCTGTTTTCTTCTTCGACCTTTTGTCCCTAAACCTTTCTTTGTTTTCAGTGTTTTTAGTTCAGCATCAAGACGTCCAATGTAGTTATTCAATACAGATCTTCGATCATCTATTACTTTGTTCGACATCTGCCTAACAGCTGCGCTTATCTTCCCACTATTGTATCGTTTTGTAACAGTGGCCTTATGACCTGTTAATTTTTGCCTTTCTTTTACAGCCTTCTTCTTTATATTGTTGAGATAGCTAATATTTGTTTTGTCTGTCATCTCAGGTTGAGTCAATCTATAATTAATATCTTCATAATTACTAAGACCCATATTATCCAAAATTTGATTTTCTAAATCATAATCACTAATTGTATAATCAACTTCTTCATCATCAGCGTATTCAGGTGGTTGATCCAGTTCGGTTGACTGCTTTGGAAAATATTGGGGATCAACATAAATCTCCTTCTTTCCTTCCAAAAGATCCTCCAACGATTGTTCATATGTTGGTGGTTTTGGTACTATTTGTTTCTCCTGCTGTGGTGGTACAGGTTGTTCATCAAAAAGATCACCCAAATTCATGTCTTCAACTTCATCATCAATATCAATACCGTAATTTGGAACTTCCCCTTTCTTCAGTGGTCTTTTTCTCCTTTGAGGCATCCTTAAATTCAAATTACTGTCAATTACATCATCTAATTTACTTGTCACTGGTTTGAATACCTTTTCGAATGATGATTGGCTTGTCTCCTGACCGATTTTATGCTGTGTGATTAGATCATGGACGTAATTAATTTTATTCCCTAATTTAGTTTTACTTTTTGCAAGTTCTTTCCATTTAAGCAAACTCATTTTTGTTATATTATTACGTTATATAAAAATGATAAATCATATACAAAAAACAACGTTTAACACTGTGTTGAACACTATGTTAAACACCATGTTAAACACCATGTTGAACACCATGTTGAATTAATATACCAATATAATATAATGAGAATACCGAATTATGATGTTAAAGACGATGTGGTCTCAAACTTTAGACAACTATATGATTTCATGCCTCATCAATGTTTTGGAATGCTGATTTGCGGTCCAAGTGGTTCGGGGAAAACAAACACATTAATGCATATGATCTACAATCTGCTTTATTTTGATAAAGTTTATCTGTATGCTAAAAATTTAGAACAGTCCAAGTATCAGAATCTCATGGATGTCTTTCAACCAATAAGCGATGATGTTGGTTATGATGTTATTGAAGCAAGAAATGATGAAATTATTCCAGTTCAAGATCTTGACTCTGACTCACAAAAAATCGTCATTTTTGATGATTATGTATGTGATAAAAACCAAAAACCATTAATCGACTATTTTATACGAGGACGGCATAAAAATTGCAGTGTGATTTATCTGAGTCAAAGTTATTATAAGACGCCAAAAGACATTAGATTGAATTGTTCTCACTTCTCCATTTATGAGTTTCCAAGTGCTAATGAGAAGAGTTTAATTTGTCGTGAAAACAGTATTTTAAAAGAATCATATGAAAAAGCAACTAAGGAACCATATTCCTTTGTTTATATCGATAAGCCACGAAAATTCACCACTAAAAATTTCAATGAAAAAATATAATCTATTAATATAAATGAGTTATTCAAACGGACTTTTACCTTCATCATCATCAGCCATTGGTAAACGTGGACTACCTGGGTTACCTGGTGTTGGATTCAATTTAACAGATGATGGTAATTATGATATTGAAGGGAAGCTATTAACTAATATTGGTGAGTCTACTGACGACAATGATGCAGTTAGTTTAAAAGTGTTGAAAGAACATACTAAAGTCAGTCAAAATAGTTATCATTTACAACCAAGTTTCCGATTTTATAAAGACTTTGGTGACAAGAGTCAATTAACTGTAAAACAACCACCAAATACATCACCAGACCATTTCTTTCAAAATCATAAAGCGCATAATGATGCATATATAATTAAGAAAGAAGGTTATGATACTGGTTTTGGTGGGCAAGCTTGGTCTAGTATAAAAATGAAAGGTAATCAATTAGAGAGTGGTACTTATACCTCTGTTTTTGAAATATTTTTTATTGGTGATGCTGGTGGTTTCCTTGTTGATGATACAATAATTTTCAATGTCCATGGTGATAGTCATTATACAATTAATACATTTAACAGTGATAAAATTGATGGTAAATACACTAAATCAATCATTCAATTCACAACTGATGGAAGAGCTGGAGTAGATGATGGGATAAGATTTCAACTCTGATATTATGGTTCTCAATACAATAAAAACATTAAATTTCTGTTTTATTCAAGAGTGGTGAAGGGTAAATACTCAACAACTTTCGACCATACTATTTTTAATGTCCGTGATGTTGTTGATAATCATATAATTCTCTATTTTGAGAATTTAAATCTCAATGGCAATCTTATTTATGGTTTAGGTGATCCTATAGCATACGCTAATGCTGCTAATAAGAAATATGTTGATATTGAAAACGCTAAGCAGGATGTTGCCATTGCTGATAAAGCCGCTAAATCTTATGTTGATGGAGAAATAGCAAAAGTCCATATAGATACTACACCATTACTTCCCAGAGATGGTAGTAGAAAAAAGACTGGTGATTTAGATATGGATAAAAATCACATTCTATCTGTGGAAAATTTAGATGAGCTAGAGCTAGAGATTTGAGAAGCGTTGTTAACAAAGGATATCTGAATGAAAATTTTCTCAAAATAGTGGATAAAGACGGTAAAGAATATTATGATCTCAAACAGAATATAATAAAAAACTGTGAACCTTACTATGATGGACTTTTTGATGATAACAGTCTGATCAGTAAAGCTTATGTCGATTCTCAAATTGCTAAAATACCACATGCTGCAAATACAAACAAATTTATTAATGTTGATGGCACAGTAGCAATGAATGCAGATTTTAATGCTGGTGGACATTTCATTGATAATGTTAAAACAATTGTTGAAGACGATGGAGAAAATCCAAATTATGAACAAATAAAACATAAAGCTGTTAATTTTGAACTTTTAAAAAGTACACGAGACTATTTAGTCCGTTTCATTTCTGAGATAGATTACTTATTAACAGATGGAAGTGAAGCAATGACTGGAAATTTAGATATGGGAAATCAAAATATAATTAATTTGAAAGATCCACAACCATCAGACAGTAGTTATGCAGCTTCTGTTAATTTCGTTAACAGAACTGTTAATGATAGTAATACAATCATAAATGGTATTATTGATGATAAAATACAAAAATCAGAAGAGAAATCAATACAAACAGTAAATCAAGAAAATGTTTTCAAAAAAGTAATGACTGATAATTTATTCAAAGAAGATGATGATAGAATTAAATTTGTTGCCACCATTAATTACAATCTTTTGCATATAATCAATAATCAAACATATCTATTTCAAATCCAAAAAGACAAGGCTGACTATTATAATGCCCGATTATCAATTGACTTACGTTATCTTAATCTTGGTACTTATACAATGGTATTTGAAATGAAATTTGCGGTTCAAATCGATTATAATAAGGTAAGTGTTAATGCTGTTAGCAGTACTCTCAATCAGGTAAGTACAAAAACAAGAGTAATAAATTTCGATTATGGTCATTATTCCAGATCAATCATCAATTTTCATAAATGGGAAATACATACAGGTATTGATGATCTTGATATTGATTTACGTTTGTATTTAAAACAATCCATATCACAAAAACCAGAAAAAACACCTATCAATGTAATTGTCTATGGTGTCAGAGGAACTCACTCTGATGTGCCCATCAAAATTTGGGACAGACTATATTATTTTAATAGTGGTATGCTTGATTTTGAATCACCTATCGATATGGGGAACAAAAAGATAACTGGAATAGCTGATGGTACTGCAGATAGTGATGCTGTTAATAAAAAACAAATGACCGAATTGCATAAAATTCATTTTTATTCAAATAGTTTAGAACACAACAATGAAAAAATATTAAAGTTTCCAACTATAAATAACCATTTTGTAGTTAATGAAGCAAACAAAAATTTACTTAGGTTACCATTGACTGGTAATTATCAAATAATCTACAATGATTTTTATAAAGGAAGTGGTCAATTTTATATTAGAGATATGACAAGATCACAAGTTTTGTTTTTTCAAGAGTTAAATAATCAAACAAAATGGACACCAATAACAATAAACTCAATATTTTCTATTATTTTTAAAGATGGTTTAAATTATGCCGACATACATACATATTTGAAAAACGATGGAAGTGCTATTTTGGATGGAGGGTCATACTGCAATTTCTACATTAAATATATGCACCCCTAAGCAATGAAAACAATATAAACTAATATATATGAAAGAGTTGGGAAAAAGCATATTCAACTGGAATCACATTTCAGATGAATTAACAGAAGAACAGGTTGAAGAATTAAAATCTTGCTACCGCGCATATCATAAAAAGTGTTTTGCTTACAAGCTGGCATTGAAACGTTTCAAGGAATGGAAATTATTAGGTAACTCATTGTCCATCATATTTGCATCTGGAGGTTTAGCAAGTAGTATTGCAACTGGTGGCATCAGTTTGATTGCAATCAGTACAGCAGCACTTTTGATTCAGGGTTGGATGAAGCATAAAAACCTTGATCTTAAGATCCAAAATTGTACTTACGCTTACCAAAGCTATCAACATCTTCTGAATGAGATAAAGGATATGATGAGAAGTGGAATTTACAATTCATGTCTTCATAATACAATGAAGAACATTGATGATTATGTGACAGACAACAGTCCTATTATTGATAAGTATCTTTGTAAATACGATGAAAAATTCACTTGTTAATTATCAACTGGATTCTATCACCAATTAATGATTGAACCTTTTTCCAAAATTGTTTATAATATTTGAGTGTCCTCTTCGACTTTGTTACTTGGATATCTTTGTAAGGAAGCCCGAGCATTTTAAATAATTGCTTTATAATAAATTTAATACTAATCATTCGTTTACGCTTATCATTAACTTTATTTAAAACGTTGTCAATTTCAATAAATACTTCCTGAATCTGATCCCTTTGTTTAGGAGTCAATTGGATATTATTCTTAAAATAGATATCATCTAACACATTCTTAATATGATATTCTCGATGATATACTGATTTTTGTTGTATCAAATACATTTTGTTATAAAAGTTAATGTCCTCATTAAAAAAAACATAACCATTAACTAAACCACAATTCAAACAAGTATTCATACCATTTATAATTTCTAAATCCTTTTTATCACAACATTTTTCAACTTCTTTACTAAATATTGTTAATTGTTTACAACAAAATGGACACATCATTTCATTATTATAAATAAATTCATTGTGAATAATAGTGTTGCAAGTCATCTTATATTATTATATGAGATTAGATTTAATACTATCCCAATTTACTTCAAATCTCAACTTTTGTTTTATTGGAAAAAATTCTTTACTTTTCATGGTCATCACATAAGTTCCACAATCCTGAATATGTTTTAATATACATTTACACATCAAACAAAACTTACCACCACACTGACATTTTATATATGTTTTGCATTTCTCTTTACAAATATCACATTTTTTTGTTTCAAATAGATTCATTATATATTATAAATAGAAAATAATTTATATTTTTCCCAATAATTTTTAAGGTTTTGGTGTCCAGACTGATGTCCCGGGTTTAGGTCTGTCTCCTCATTTGATTTAAGGTTTGGTTTAGTATTTGGTTTTTGGTTTGGTTTAGTATTTGGATTTTGGTTTGGTTTAGTATTTGGTTTTTATTATTTAGTTTTTCCAGCAGTTGATTAATTGTTGGAAAAATAATATACAAAAAGTGAGGCAGTCGGTAGAAACAAATATTGAAAAAATATAGTATAAAAAATAATATACAAAAATATGTAAACTGTGCTTATACCCCCATTTACTATACTACTAATTTAATATAAAACAGATCAAATGTGTAGAAGTTAAGTTGACGAAAGTCAAGCAGGACATGGAAGCAGTAGAAAATAAGAAACAAAGTTATGACAGCACATTCAAGGGCATACACAAACAGAACATCAACAAAAGGAGAATTAATAAAAACCACAGAAATCCAAATGAAAGAGAGAGGAAGTGGACTGAAAGCAATGTTCAAGGAGTTCATGGAATCTGTGTTGGAAACCCACTAGGAAATCTTCCATAACTCCTTGTGCACCACTGTCCTAGCCTAGCCATCCAGGAAATGTGTATTTAAGGTGAGGATGTTACCATGTCATTATTTAGATGAGATAGGCTACATAGAGAAAACAAAAAAAAACCTTAAGAAATTTGCAAACTATGTTTACACCTTCATGTAACCTGAAGAGTACACTCTGACTGTAAGCATTGGTTACAGCAGCACAAGCAGTGGGCATAGAGCTCAACAACAGTAAAGATGAAGATGAGTGCCTGTGAAAGTTGTATTACAAAATAACTACCGTATTTACTCCTGTATAAGTCGACCTTTTACGACCAAAAAATCAGCCCAAAAAATCGCCCTCGACTTATACACGAGTCATACACAAAGACCTGACAAAGCAGTCCAAGAAATTAGCATAACAATTGCCTGAAGTGCATTCGGAAAACTGAGTTTACAAAATAAGTTCTATTTGTGGTTGAGTTTCTTAGTTTTCAGCGCAGTCTTCAACAAAAAAGTTTGAAATAATAAATGTTAAATGCTTTAAACATAAACCTACTGGAGATGATTTCTATTGTGTCTTTCGATCTGTGGAGCATACATTTCTCTTTAATAGAGCTTCGCTGCTGTTTACGGTGCTGAACTTTCGTTCTCATCGGATGATTACTTTAGCTTAGTGACCCGGCAAACTTCAGAAAGCACGTGGAGATATCTTAGTTTCCAGTACTCCTCAAATTTGTAGTTTGGTTACCAAACTCTCCAAGATGGCGTTGTTTTTATGGAGCGATCTTTCGAAGCTCTGCTGCATTCCTTTGGTCTTCTTATCTAATCTCCTTTCAAACTCAACATCAAGATCAAGGTTGTTAGTTAAATGCAATGCGATTTACTCCCAAACATCATAAAATACTTCACTAGTAAATCGAAGAGCTTGTATATGCTTAAATCATGATAAAACAAGTCTTGATAAACTTCACAGCGTAATAAGATTACACCTCTGCTTTTTTAATTCACCGTGGTTTCAATACCTTCTCAGGAAGAGAAGATTGACGTTTTGGGAAATTTCTATTGGTCTGAATTTTATTTCTTTAACCATAAATAATGAAAAATCTGATTTTGGACCTGGAAAATGAGGGGTCGACTTATACATGAGATTGACTTATACATGAGTAAATACAGTAGTTTAAAGTTCTCTTGAGTAGCTAGAGATATTTTTACCATCAAAGGTTAGCAGAAGAAAAGTTTGTAATAACTTTGTATCCAGTCTGCCGTTTGTTTTATAGCAAGCTTTTTTAATATTAAGGCGTTATGCTATTTCAAAGTTTTACTAAAATATTTGTCACCCTCCCCCCCTTATTCCCTTATATTTTTGGATGGCCCCCCTTAATAGCCATTTTTTTCACATGGCACCCCCAAGTCCCACCAGCCTCCCCACCTCATAAAAAATGAACAGTCCCTAATGTACAGCTTTATTAAATGGATAATTCCGGAAAACCATTGTTAACCTGCCTGGTTTTTTAATAGTGAAATTAGTACAAAAGGTTGTAGTTGTCGCAATAAAAAAAATGAACCAAAATTTTAAGGTTGTATGTTTTTCACCTCATATTTAAAGAGGCCATGTCAGGATGTGTGGGTTCAGAGGCATGTAAGTGCTCACAGTTTGTTCAGGTAGCAAATATGGGAGACTGCTACACTTGTGGTCACCTTGCCAAAGAGCACAAAGGTTTAGAAAGAGTCGCAGTGAAAGGTGATCTATGGAATGAATCTTTTTGTTATTGTGTTTTCCAGGGGCGTGTTTCAAGGCTTCTATTTCTCTCCTTTCTCAGTTTTAAATTTTCAATATTTGACAATTTCAAATGTTATAAAAAAGCTACCTGATTGAGAGCACCACACTGAATAGAAGTCTAACTGCCCACAAGGTAAGTCCAGAAGTTGGTTGTATTTTCCAATTTTTGTACTTAACTTTTTCTTCTCAAATAGGACATGCGCATGAGTTCTGAACAGCTATATAACTGACGTAGCCGGTGTTTGATTTATTTCCGACAAGATGAAGCTCCTCCCACTTTTAGGAAACCTGGGGTAGCCCCTTGGTGCTTGTCTACAGAAAGGTGGCATTTATTTCTATGTTCTCTCTTCTTTTTGCAGCAATTGCCCCACCTTTGCGGCTTCCTCTGCTGATCAGACAGGCAGCGCTGGGACGTCTGAACAAAAAGCTACACATAAGAAGCCTGATGTACTTTTTCTTCTCTTTTTGTTACGAAAACAACTTCCAAAAATGTGGAAACAACATTGGTTGGAGACCCAAGGGTTGAAGATAAAGTATCTGTATCTGTGCAGTGACAGGACTATTGCACTGTGACGAGCCACAGTAGAAACTACAGCTGGCATGCACATGTTTTTGTTGTAAATGTAATAAAATAAATATTTACTTGTATGACTGTCTTCATTTCCCTAACTTTTTCTGGGTTTTAGTGAAATGCTTTCTGTAAACAAATCTAAACGAAAACAGTCCACTGACAGCAGCTTCAGTGCCAGCATACACAAAGAGGGAAAATGGTCATGAGACCCAAACACCCCAGCTTTTTGTAAGGTACATGTACTATCTGCTACAAGCTATATTTGGAAGTGATGACTTTGTTTTCATTCTAACTCTTTTTTGGACAGGTTTCAAGAGAGTAGTTCTGTCCCGTTTGTCTAGATATATTAGACAAAACCCGTAGAAACCAACTGTGAACAGTACTTTTGTTCCGACTCCATCAAGGAGGTAGTAACAACCTCTGGCAATTTGTCCTGCCCCATGTGCAAAGAGGACTCTTAAAATTTAACGAGCTCTCACTCTCATGGTCATAAATTTCATCAAGGATCATTCAGTTATTTGCAAGACTTGTGGTCCATCCATTATGGTATTAATCGCTAGGATTAAAATGATTCACCAACTTGAAATGACGGTTGCCAAATCTTGTAACAAGTTGCCCTTCCATCGTAAAAAGTGGGGCAAGTTCACTGAAAACTAACGCAATTATAGTCATTATAATATTGTTCTGCGCTTGTTGTTAAGGTGTTAAAAATGAATGTGTGTAATATGTGTAAAGAGGTTCATCGTGTACGTGTTGTATGTACATTGTATTTGTAAGTGTATTTTAACTTTCTAAGATGGAAAAAATTAATAAAATACAAAAAAAAAACACATATGAATAAATCTAAATGAACGGGCCCGACTCCGTGTTCAAACTGGACCTACAGCAGCTGCTATATAGCAACCTGAGCCAGCTCCGAAAACGGTGCAAGAATTGGAGCAAGGGATCTGAGAGGGAAAACGAACTCCCAAGGTAGAATGACTTGGGACTTTGTTCATGAAAACAAAGTTAGGGCCTTCAATGTTGGAGCATCCATCAGCCAGGGCCAAATGGATGTTCAAGTTATTCAAGATTTGAGACGGTAAGTAAAGTAAAGTAAAAGCTTTATTTAAATTCACTAGTTGTGTAGCACACCAGTGCTAGTTTGAGAAGCTGTCCTGCAAGAGGCATTGGGCAAGGAGTTATTGCTGGAGCTACCTGAAGGTCAAACATTGGGAATGAAGACTGACTTAAGTCTGTCTTGGTTTAAACTCAACAAGCTCTGTCGATAAGTTACTCATGGAATCCCACCCATTCCAGTTTCTGGTACAACTGTATTAGAAAATTACATATACTGGCTTTTTCTATTCAGGTGGTTCAAAACATAGGATCCACAAAAATAGTCAGCTGCAAGCAGATTATATTCTGGATGAGATGATACCAGCATAATGAAAAGAGGGCTAACAAACAAGTCGAGATAATCAAACCCGCACCAGCTGCCTACACTGGTCAACCTGAAGGGGAAAGTCCTCGCGTTTATGGATGGATGTGAAAAGCGAGAATCAAAACAGTTCTTTTTGATACAGTTGTTTTCCCTTTTTACCCTAATAATTCTCTGAATTAACCTTTCTTAATTTGTTGAATTCATATTAGAAGACTGAAAACTCGTCTCGGACGGAATTTCCTATGACAAAAACCCAATTAGCGTGAGTTTAAAGGACCATTAACTGTGTTAGTTTTCCAACAAATCTGAATTTAGGTGATGGTCATCAAAGGAAAACCATAGATGCTGGGTTTGGAAAATAATGGGGGCGTCTAAGGCGACATTACATTAAAACTAAAATGGTCACTGGCAATGGTATATTTTTGTTCTCAAGTGCATTAAAATCATCAAAAAAAGCTCAAGAAGAGCTACTGTATTTCAAATGAAGGAGGTCTCAAGTAGTACGTGAACTATTCATGGACACAAATAAGTGAAACACAGAGTGTTGGCTGCAGCTGTGTCATGTTGTAGTGTCAAAGAGAGAAGACCCAAAGGTCCAATTGAGGTGAGGGATACTGTGTGGTGGCAGCATGGATTTGTTAACTGGACAAATAAGCAGTTTAAAAAAGAAGGCTTAGAGTAAACCGTGATACTTTTCATTTTATCCTTAATAACGTTAGTAGTAGGCCTCCGTCAGTCAGGGTCGACCATGGGTTAAGCATCCTAGTTGTGTGCTAGGCTGGAGCATGGGCGACTATGACTGTGAAGACCGATGCGTGAATGACAGTCCTTGTTGCAAGTATTGCATGTGTATGCTGTTGGACACAGCTGACGCAAAGCTTTCTGTGTACCTGCCTCTCTGTGGCGGCTTGTGTCAGCTTGTCTTCTCTTGTTTTGAGGTGCTTGGTCACGGCTCCTCTCCATTGTGACCGATCAGCTGCAAAGTTTTCCCAGGTCTCTGTGTCAATATCCACAGCCTTCATGCCATGCTTCACCACGTCGCGGTATCGCAACTGTGGGCGTCCAGTGCGTCTGCTTCCATTGGGCAGCTCACCATACAGTAAATCTTTGGGAATGCGGCCGTCTGGCATGCGATGGACGTGGCCCAGCCAATGGAGTCTACGCTGCCTGAGTAAAGTAAACATGCTAGGTAGACCCGCACGAGACAATACCTCATGTTTGGAACCTTGTCTTGCCACAAAATTCCCAGGATGCGGCAGAAGCTTCTCATATGGAAGGTGTTCAGGCGTCTTTCTTGTCTGGAATATGTCGTCTATGTCTCACCACCGTATAGCAGTGTACTGATGACGCAGGCGTTGTAGACTGCCATCTTGGTCTTCTCTGTGAGCATGGGGTTGGACCAGACACGTGTAGTGAGGCGTGCAAGTGTGGTGGCCGTCTTTCCAATTTTCTTGTCAAGCTCCATGTCTAAGGAGAGGGTGTCGGTGACAGTGGAGCCTAGATACGTGAAATGATGGACCACGTCAAGCTCGTAGTCATGGATGGTAATGATTGGTGGTGGTTCTGTTCCTTGTCCCAGGACATTAGTCTTTTTCAGGCTGATGGTAAGCCCAAAGTCTTTACAAGCCTGGGAGAAACGGTCCATCAGTGACTGGAGTTCTTGCTGAGTGTGGGAGCTTATTGCTGTGTCGTCAGGGCTTCACGCACTTTTGTCTTGGCTCGAAGGCGGGCAAGGTTGAAAAGCCTGCCATCTGATCTTGTATGCAGGTAAATCCCTTCTTTTGACGTGCCAAATGCATGTTTTAGAAGCAAGGCAAAAAAGATTCCAAAGAGGGCTGGAGCAAGCACGCAGCCTTGTTTGACGCCGCTGCTGATGTTGAATGGCTCAGAGGTGCTGCCGTTGAACTGCACAATCCCCTGCATGTTGGTGTGGAAGGACTCAATCAGGCTGAGTAGTTTAGGACAGCCAATTTTAGATACAATTTTGAAGAGACCCTCTCTGCTGACGAGATCGAACGCTTTGGTCAGATCGATGAAGGCGATGTACAGGGGCATTTGCTTCTCTCTGCACTTCTCCTGAAGCTGGCGGAGGGAGAAGACCATGTCTATTGTTGATCTTTCAGCACGAAAGCCGCACTGCGACTCTGAATAGACACGCTCAGCTAATTTCTGTAGTCGGACCAGAATGACTAGGCAAAAACTTTGCCTACAATGCTGAGCCCCTGTAATTGTTGCAGTCACTGCGTTCTCCCTTGTTTTTGTAGAGGGTGACGATCTTAGCATCCCTCATGTCTTGTGGTACGGCCCCTTCGTTCCAGCACTCACAGAGCACTTCATGTAAAGGCTGTAATAGTGTAGTCTTGCAGTGTTTGATCAGGTCAGGGGGGATCCCGTCACTGCCTGGAGCTTTCCTTGAGGCCAAGTTGTTGATAGCTTTGCTGAGTTCGTCAATAGTGGGTTCGTTGTCAAGCTCTCCCATGACAGGTAGGCATTTTATGGCTTCAAGGGCTGAAGTTGTTACTACATTCTGTCGGGAATAGAGTTCAGAGTAGTGTTCCACCCATCTCTCCATCTGTAGTCCCTTGTCTGTGATGACTTCCCCTGTGGCAGATTTCAGGGGAGCTGTCTTGTTCTGGGTTGGGCCCATTGCTGTTTTGATTCCTTCATACATCCCTCTTATGTTCCCAGTAATTGGTGCAGTCTGAATGGTTTCGCTGAGCTCTGTCCAGTAGTCGTTGGCACAGCGTCTTGCAGTGTGTTTGACTTTATTCCTTGCAGCTCAAAGGATCTGTAAATTTTTCTCGTTAGGTGACCGCTTGTATTCTGTTAGAGCAGCACGCTTTGCTTCTATAATGGGGGTCATCTCAGCGGATTTCGCCTTGAAGCAGTCATGCGATTTCGAAGTGTTTTTCCAAACGTGGCCAAGGCAGTGCGGTGCATTGTATCCCGCAAGGTGGTCCACTTTGCAGTGGCGGAGTCCCCGACTGTGAGATTCCTAGTTTAATCTCAAACCTCTCAGCAAATTGCTCCACTAGGTCAGGCTGGCTCATCTTGGTGACATCAATGTGAGGGTTCCCTTGCTTCTTGCCACGGTGGAACCTTGTCGGATGGAGCCTGACCTTGCAACACACCAAGGACTGGTCTGTGTCACAGTCCGCGCTGTGGCAAGAGTGTGTGTGGAGGACGTTCTTAATGGCAGTTCGTCTGTCCAGGATAAGATCCAGCTGATGCCAGTGCTTTGAGCGCGGGTGTCTCCAGGAGACCTTGTGCTGAGGTTTGGTCTTGAAAAAGGAGTTGGCGATGCAAAGGTTGTGATATGCGCATAGCTCGAGCAGTCTCTGGCCATTGTCGTTCATCTTGCCGATGCCAAACTTTCCAAGGCAAGAAGGCCATGATCGTTGATCAGCTCCTACTCTGGCGTTGAAGTCACCCAGAGATGTTGCTGATCATGGCTGAGAGTTGATCATAAAACTCGACTTTAGTGTCAGGTGTAGCGGAGTGTTGGAGCATACACGCTGACAAGAGTGACAGGGCCTGCCGTGGTGTTCACACGAAGAGTGAGGAGTCGTTCTGAGCTGTTGTTGCCTGGCTCTACCATATTCAACAGGTTGTTCCTCACTGCAAAACCCACGCGTGGCGTGGTTCATCGAAGCTCTTCCCCAGCCAGAAGGTGTAATCTTTCTCCCTCAGTGTTCCAGAGTCTGCAAGTCGCGTTTCTTGTAAGGTGGCAATGTCCACATGAAGCCTCCTGAGCTCGTTGTTGATGACGGCCATTTTCCTAGAGTCGCCGACGTCCTGGAGGTCATCCGAGAGACCCGTCAGCATTGTTCTAATGTTCCAGCAGCCTATTTTCAGGACCTGATAATTAGAGAAGTGATTAAATTCAAAGAACCGGTGTCTCCCAATTGTCAGCTTGTAATAACTTTGTACTGTCTGGCTCATGGATGCTCATATTCAACAGTTGGTGATCTCTTTGGGGTATCCTCTTCGACAGCTTGTCAAATATTTAATGAAGTCATCTGTGTGATCATCCAGGTATTTTTTGATGATTATGTGGTTTTACCATCAAATGATGGTGAATGGAAAGCTGAACTAAATGCCTTTCTTGAGACATTGGTGCTTTTGATGGTTTTCATGTGTACAGATACAGATGTTTATATTTGTACCAATTGAATGAGACTTGTCAAATGAGACAAAATGCAAATTGAATATGAAATAACAAGGATAATTGAATACTTAATTTTTTTCAACACAAAGATTCTTAGTTCTTCCTGACCATTTCACATTGTTTGTAATGAAAAGACCAGGATGGCATTGCTTAAGAATAAAACGCTGGTGCCGAGCCATATTTGTCTTTTTTAGCTATGGCAGAAGGGTGAAATGTTCAGAAAGGATTTCTCTCTATGCTTAGCTGAGTTTTGCTTCAGTTACTAATATTCAATAGTTATAGTCAGTCCTAATCTACAGGAGTCACTGCGTCTGAATAGTAGTTACTGATAAAACATGTGGAAATTTAGCCTCCTAGCCTGTGTAATGGCCATGTATGAGTTGCTGTTGTAATTATCTTTTAAAATTCGGGGAATGAGAAATAAATAGGATGGGACTGTCCCCGCTGGTTAAAACATTATTTCTAAAGGAGTTAACAGTCAGGGTAGGGAGAATGCACAGGACCTAGATTGCATCTGCGATTAGGATTAAATAGTAAGGATAAGAGTGTATGCTTTGATGATAATAATGATGATAACAATGATAATAATAATAATAATAATGATGATAATAATAATGATAA
>CM042746.1:25391404-25403565 GCA_022496165.2 Catalaphyllia jardinei | reverse complement strand
GTCGAGTGTATTTAGCACTGAAGTGCTAATTGGGGACACTGTAAATAAGTAACTAAATATTGCAAATTGAACACAAACTGTTAAGAATCCCAACTGGTGGGTTGCTAACCAGGCTATTTACACGATGCGGTCAAGGAGTTGAACTCCAGACAACCAAGAACAAATCCAGATAGCAGTAGGGTGGAGGGATTTCAACCAGGGGCCTCCAGATTTCAAATCTGGTGCCCTAAACCATTTGGCCAGGCTGCCTCCCTATGATAAGTCTCTCCTGCACCCAATTTTGCTGGAATAGTAGCCGTTGTTTAACACCACATCTTGTTTAACATCTTCTGGTCTAAAGTTGCTGTGAAAAGAAAACAAATTAAAAATTATGCACCACTGAAAGTAATCAACTTAATGTGGCTAAATGTACATTTTTGTATTTCTTCATTATCTCGAATCCACCTGGTTACAAATCTCTTTGAGAGAGTGAAGGTTATTGGCTGCGGGCAAAGGAGAGGGAGGAGGTTGGCCGGGTCTCCCACACAATTTTTCGTCCCTAATGGGGACATACCACTTAAAAAGGTATGCTTTTCTGCTTGTGTCTTCAGCAGTCTTTAAAAAAGGCCACCTAATTAGTAAAGGCTCTTAAAACAGGGTCCTGTTCCAATCACTGGCTGCTTAACAAAATGCATCATATACAGGCCATCGAATTGTATGGTTGCACGAAAATAAAAAAAGGACAAATGGTAGATCGCGCTTACCAAGAAACAAAAGGCGAGGGTGCCAGGAAAATTAAAAGTGCATACCTCGCATTATCACAGTGGTTTATCCCGTAACGCCATACAGAAAAAAATGAACGTCATGAAGAAATCCAAAAAAACTGAGACCGCGTCTCCAAAACAAGGCTCCCCTGAGGCAAATTAAGGTGTGCAGAGTACAAGAAAGGCACCAGGTTGACCTGGTGAGTATGGCAAGTATCCCAGCGACCATTGATGGTGACACATACAAGTATATAATGTCTGTTATTGACACTTTTAGTAGATTTGTATTCCTGCATCCTCTAAAAACAAAAGAGTCAAGCGAAGTAGCCGAAAACTTACTTGACATTTACAATGAACATGGCCCACCAGAAATTCTGCAAAGCGATCAAGGGACAGAGTTCAAGGGTGTCGTGAAGGCAATATGTAAAGCATACAGTCCACAAACTCAGGGGAAAGACGAGTGCTCCCACCGAACGTGGAAAGTACCAAAAAATATACAACGAATCGCTACACAGGTCACTATGCTTTGTAACACCATTTGAAGTATATTTTGGTCGCACCTCTAACAGACCAAGAAATAAACTGTTTCTTGCTGAAAAAAGAGACTTTGAAGTTCCAGAAGAGAATGTTGACGAAGAGAACTATGACAATCCCACAGAGGTAGAAGAAGAACTAAACAATTTAGCAATTGAGCGAGACATTTGGCAAAAGAAAGCTTTGAATGCTTCGAATAACGCAGCTCGGAAAATGGTAAAAAGAGAATTAAAACGTCAGCCTCCTTCCTTGTACTATAAAGGAGATGCCATCCTATTCCGAATCCCTATATCAAAGAAATCTGCCAAAGGTAAAAAACGTACAAAGCAGCTGTGAAAGTTGTATCGTTGACGCCGCTCACAATCTTCACAAGCATAACATCGAATTTAATGATCCAGCCACAAGTGAGAACAAAAAAGCTTGGTTTTAAAGTGGACGATATCACTTCGTTAACAAAAGAAGAAGAAAATAAGCATCAACAAATCGCCCAAAAGAGAAGATTCCTCAAAAACGAAAGCAACAAGCTGGATCTAAAAGCAACACTGAGGTTGACCAAGTACGTGGAACACTTCCTGTTTGCTAAGCATTTGATTTCTGAGGAGTGTACAGTATTGTGCAAAAGTAACGCAAGCGAAATGCGCAAATTTCGTTCTTTGTTTACGTGATCTTTCCAGGAAAGTTAACAGCGTCATTTCACTAACTTGGTGCCCGAAATTTCGTGTTAGACAGGCACAACAATTCTCCACACGATCTCTTCGATCTACCGGTCATATAAGGTACACAAAGTATACAAAAAGCTTTCAACACACTACTTTGCTGGAGTTCAGCCACGAAGACAAAGAATGTAAATTACAAATAAAACTTACCGCGAGTGAAGACTTTGAATTTAGTTTCATGCATGAGAAGATGCAAAACAAGCCCAATTTTGATCTGTGAAGTCGTCAGATGTGCAGCTGCGTAGAAAATTATCCCTTTCTTTCTCTAAACCAAGCAATTCAAATCGATACACATGTTTTTGTCCGAGAAAGCATCGGAAATGGTTCTTTCGTTTTCAGAAATTAACTTCAGTACTCCGATTTTTGGATAAACACAGGTGTTTAACGCACTAAACGTTTCGAGAGGCGTTGATATGCGTGTAACAATGCAGGTCACACTCGCTCACGCGGGGACTGGTATCCCAGCGGGAAATTTCATGATTTGTTACATGAAGGGCTTTCCTTAAAAAAATGGCGCTCTTTGCAAGTTTTAATTGCCTCAGTGCTTACGTGGTTAAAGCAGTAAGTTTGTACTGAATCTCTGACGGTTTTTAGCCGCTAGGATGTATTAACAATCAAACATTCAACAGGTAAAAAGATTGTAATAGTTGATCGAGTTGATGAATGTAATTTCAGATGTTCTTTATGTCTCGTTGCACAACAACAAATCATGAACTGTAGTCATATTTTGCTTAGTTTGTGTCAGAACGCTTATCAACCAGAGCGAATTTTCTCCCGCAATTTCGTGGCTAACGATCGAAAAGAGCGAACTTTCCCTCAAAATTTCCTGACTTGTTAGCGTCCACTGCGAATTAGCGTTCGAAAAATCAGGAGTAAAACAATAGGTACCTTGAAAGTTTGCAGAAAAGTCGCGGAACTTTCATTTGAAGCGAAATTTCTTCAAAAAGCCACAAAAAGCCAAGAAATTCGTCGAAATTCGCTTGCGTTACTTTTGCACAATACTGCAACTATGACGACACAAAGTTGGATCAACCGCACGATGAAATGGCAGGTGATTTACTGAACCTCGCGACAGCTGGAACCAACAGGGTTCAAGATTTGCCTGAAAATCTAGAGTGGATTTTTAGAGCGGATGCCAACCACAATGAATCGGCAAAGGGTAAGCTCGATAGAGAAGTTGCCAGTACAGGTCTCAGTTATCGCCAGCCTCCTACACTCAAAGATGGAAACTGTCTATTCCAGGCAATGACCGACCAACTCACTCGCATGGAAAAGCCCTCTCAAACAGCATCACAACTTCACACAGGTGTAGTATGCTTTCTGCGAAGTAACTCGACCATCTCTGACGGTATTCGCTTTAGAGGATTCGTGAATCATGGTGGATGGGAGACATCCCTGAGATGGATGTCCATGGACGGCGAGTGGGGTGATTACATTGCCCTACTAGGCCTGGTAAACATGCTTGACATTCCGGTTGCTGTAGTGTCAAGCTTAGAAGAAGGCTTAAACATAATTTATCCAACCGTTAGCCATGGTGAAGAAGATGCCAATTTCACAGCCTTCAACAAATGGACAAGGAGGCGGCCAAGAGACCAGAGGTAGTTGAAGAATTGAAATCAAAGTATGGCAAAGAGCGAATTACCAAAGATTAGCCCTAATCATCATCAAGCTTTGATTTCAACTGAAATTCTACTTTTTCAGCTTGTAAGAACTTGCAAACATCTAAACACCCGTTACCTAATTTTCTCATCTTCTCGCGTTGTCATTTTCACCTGCATACTTTTATTATTTCAAAGATATATCAAGTAAAATAATGTTAGTTTTGGACTTCTCCTGATAGCGGAGATATCATCCTGATTGTAATTACAAGAACTGTAGCCTGTGTACAGCTGCCCCTTCCCTCAAAAAAATCGGGGAGGGACGTCTGTGATTTACCGTTGATAATCGTGTTCAGGAATAATTTTGCATAAATTATTGAAAGTTATTCACGCTGACCAAAACTTCCGAGGCTCACATGTCTGTGGAGGCAGATTTTCAATATGGCAGTCGATGCGAGGGAGTTCCGTCGTGCTTTACAGAGAGTTTGCGACATTTTCAAAATTCCTTCGCTTTACAGCGAGCAAGAAAAATGCTTAGAAGCACTTTTTAAAGGAAAGGACGTATATGCAAGTCTTCCAACTGGGTACGGAAAGTCCTTGGTCTTCTATGCAGCCTCGATCGTCGCCGATGAGCTGTTCTCGCGACCACATGGAAGCACCAAAATAATTGTAATTTCACCTTTAAGAACGCTAATGGAAGACCAGGTAGCATATTTGCGGTCTCTAGGATTATCAGCAATTGCTCTTCACGATGAGCAATCAGAAGAACGGCTGAAGGAAGTAGAAAATGGAGCTTTCACTTACTTGTTTGCATCACCGGAGAAAATGTTGAGCGTGGAACGATGGCGCAAGCTTCTTTTAACTGAACACTATCGGAAGTTTCTAGTGGCGATAACTGTCGATGAAGCCCATTGTATAAGCCAGTGGGGACTTCCTGGATCTTCCTCAAAGCGCACAGCTGTCCCTTTCAGAATTTGGTATGGAAACCTGGGGGAACTCAAGTCACTTACTGCTAACAATGTCCCCTCTATCATTCTGAAGGCCACCGCTTCACTGTCAACTAAAAGAGACATTTTCAGGGCCTTGAATTTAAACCAGTCCTCGTCCTTCATCATGGAACACAGTCCAGAAAGGCCCAATGTGCAATTCAGTGTTCGTTATTTGGATAAAAACTTGCCTGTGTCTTCAGTGTTTAGAACTTTAATAGATGAGCTTAGAAGCTAAAACGTGTCCTGTGAAAGAACAATGATATTCTGCCAAACACGCAAGCAGTGCGCTTTGGTGTACTCAGCATTTAAAGAAAGCCTCGGAGATGATTTATATGTTAATAAACACTTTGACAGTAAGAAGAGAATGATGGAAATGTTTCATGCTGGAACACCCGAGTCTGTGAAAAAGCACATTCTTCATAACATGTCTCAACCCAATGGCCACATTCGAATAGTAGCCTGTACTGTTGCATTCGGAATGGGGGTTGACTGCAAAAAAGTTGCCATACACACAGTGTCATACACTTTGGCCCTGCTCAAAACCTTGAATGTTATGTCCAAGAATGTGGTAGGGCTGGTAGAGATGGACAGCCAAGTTCATGTCTTTTACTGCACAATGGGCTACTTGGTGCACATTGCATGCATGACATCAAGGACTTTGTTGGTAATACTACTGACTGTAGGCGTACTTACCTGTACAGTCATTTTCCAGGGAAATTTACTTCTTCTGTGTCAGGTCACAAGTGCTGTGACATATGTGCTAAAGCATGTGGATGCCACCAAGAAATTTGCAAGGAACCTGCTATACTAGATCTGGATGCTACCGAAGATGAAAACCTCTCTTTTGAATCTGTTCGTTCAGTTGAAGAAAACGACAAGGTACACCTCAGGACTGAACTA
This sequence comes from Catalaphyllia jardinei, assembly GCA_022496165.2. Taxonomy (NCBI): domain Eukaryota; kingdom Metazoa; phylum Cnidaria; class Anthozoa; order Scleractinia; family Caryophylliidae; genus Catalaphyllia; species Catalaphyllia jardinei. Next base: position 25,398,085 of record CM042746.1, on the reverse strand, counting down.
TTCAAATACATGAAAAACCTGCTTCTTCAAAATTCTTCAGGGGCTGTGGCTTCTGTAAACATGATGCATGAATTCACCCCACTGCAAATCAAGCAAGTTGTGGATAATTGTGACAAAATCAAGACACTGCAGCATGTAGAAACTTTTGTTGAAGTTTGGAGAAGAGAACACAGCCAAGCAATTTTAAGTGCGATTCACCAGGTCTTTGGTGATGTTGACAGCGGCGAATTGGAGGCAACAGAGAGTGAAGACGAGGACATGGAAGAATTTGCTAAAGAATGGGCAGACATCAGAGATGACTCTGAACTGTGTCAGCTGTTAAGTGAAAGTGACTTGCTTAATGTAGATGTTCATATGGAAGACATTGATCAGTCAGGTAATGAGGAAGTAAACATGAGCAGTGTGATTGCCAATCTTTTTAAACAATAGATAATTGTAAACATCATTAGAGACCAAGGGGAACCTGATTGCAATTTTTTTTTTTGAAAAAAAAAGCATTTTTAAAGGGGGTCATGTCTGCTTCAAATGTTAGTGACTACCACTGAGTAAGTACACAAGTACAATCCAAGTCTTCATGTTCACCTTGTAAGGATATCCCATCCTACTGTTGCCTCTGAGTCTCTGATGAATGGCAAATTCCCTCATTAAAGCTGATTTCCAGTCCGTACTGCACACTCTCGGGAGTTTGGTTTTTTTTTTTTGCTTCATATAAGACATCACAAAATGTAACATTTTGCAACTAATTACATGAAGTACATTCAAAGTTTAAAAACAACTGCCATTATGGATACGAAGCAGTATCTTGTAACACTGCATGAAACAACTTCACAGCTGTAAAAAATCAATAAAGCTGTTGGCAAAAGATAACCTTTCTGGTTTTTCACGAATAACATTGATTCGCATTCCATCAAGTGAGCCGTCTATAATGTTTATAAACATTAGGGTTCTGAGACTGCGCAGTATGGACTGGAAATAATTTTAAACTAAGACTATCTGTGGGATGGTTAAGTCATTGCTAACATCAGCTGTCAATGAAATTTCTCCTTCACCTGATTGATTTTAAAAGCTTTTCCTGTACAATGACAGAGGCGTGTGGAAAAAAGCCCCAAGTGACATCTGATCAGCTGTTACATGTAGATTCTCATTCCATTTGCCTTATACTTGCTTGTAGCACAAAGAGAGAATTTGAATGAACACCAAGAGTCACTTAGGGCTTTATTCCATGCACCCCTTCAATTTTATAAATGTAATAAATTATGATTCATCTTTCATGTACATTGTAAGTGATGGGGGCAAAATGTTTTTAATTTTTGGTTTTTGTTACTTAATGGAAATGCTAAGAAGCCAATCTATAAAGCTTCATGTGCATCTTTCACTTATTTGTAGAAAGTAAGAGTTTCATTCATACATGCATTGAAAAGATAAATTTCATCAAGTGATTATTTTCTGTGAAAGAGGTCTTCTGTTGTAGTTCCTACTCATTTAAAATAATCAACGTGATATCACTAAAACAATTTCCCTCTTTATTTGAGTTCAAGTTTAAACTCTTATCACAGTTCATCGAAGATACTAAGAAAAGTTACGAAAAATAAACAGGAAACAGTCACATGAAACTTGGAAATTGAACGAGGGATTTCGTTTGTGTACAATTTACTATAACTGCTGGTGTGAAATTTTTCCGCACTATTATTGTGTGACAAGTTTCAGTACTTTTTTGATCAAATGTGTCCAAATTTGATCTGTAAATTCACTCTTGAAGGTCACATATGAATTTAAATACTGGATTGACCTTTCTGTCCTACAATGTCATTCTAACGTGCTCTTCTTTCTCTGACAATGTTTTTCTTGTGTTTGGTTATCCACCTGAACATGTCTTGAAGATCAAAGTCTGACAGGAGGGTGGAATTAATACCATCAAAGTGTTCATAGGTACGGCCGGGTGTCCAACAGAAAGCCCTCTGAGTGATAAGCTCTGTGACAACCTTGCGCAAGTCAGACACCACAGAGAGTTCATAGTGGTGTCCCGAACGGCGGATGACACAACACTCATGATCAAAGTTGTCAAGTAATGCTTTAGTGAAATCAATTGCATGACAGTAGCGATCTATAGCCTTGTGATTTGTTGCATTTGGACCCAACTTTCTCCTGACTTCTTTCAGTAGTCGATTGAAAAATTCAAGGAGTAAATCAAGGGGAATGTTATGTCCCAAACCTGACTTAAGCAATGCAGTTCTGTTCCAAACAAGTTCATGAGCATGTTTTGGTGAAAGTAGTGCATAAACTTGAAATATCATCCCCAGGGCTTCAAGGGCATACTTTGTACTTCCCGGGTCATTTCTAAGGTTAGGCAGTTGAAACTTCCAGCATCTGAAAGTACGTTTACCATCACCCTCTTTGATGGCATCAAAAAAGTTCAAAATTAGCATGCCATACTCTAGTAAAGAACACTGATAATTGAACATATCATCCTTCTCAGGGATTTTGTCTGAAGGTGACGAGTCACTAGGGAAGAGTAACCCTTGTGGATCTTGAGGTGGGACCTTTTGATTGTGGGTGGCTTCATGATCATGCATTCGTTTTCCCCTTGATGCAAAGGTTTTGCCACAACCAGGGAAAAAAACAAATATATCTCCCATCAGCTGTTTGCTGCCTGACCTCTTCTTCCTCAGCAGCTTCTGCTGCTAATAGGTTATTGAAAATGTTTTCAACATTTTCCCTTCGAATGACATAGCCATCTACAATGCGTGTGGCAATTTTACGCATATACTCCTTTTTCTCCATGTTACTAGCTTCAGGGAGACTTGGTTGGGAAAATTCACCCTTAGGGCTATCTAAAATATCACTCATCCCAAGCTCATGTAATGCAGCAGCTATAAGCCTGGCTTTAACTTCCAGGTCGAAAAATTTTCTACAGGGATTAACTGCTGCATCAACATCACTGCTGACATTCCTTCTGTTGATTAAATTTCTGTCGCTGTAGAGAGTGCATTTGTCCCCTGCTGATTTGGTGTTGTAGAAATTACGGAAAGCAACCTAAAAAACAGATAACGGCACATACAAACATTAAACTATTTTTTACATGAATAGAATAATAATTGATGTTTAAACAGGGTAACCCCTTCAGTCACAGGACTGGTATCAACAGGGGCCCTGTATAACATGAAGTAAAAGAGATTGAATATAAATTATGCAGTGAATAAATATGCAATATATTATTATTGTGGTCATTGTCATTGTCATCCTCAATATTTGAATTGCAAGTGAATGAATGTGCAATATACTTATTGTTATTATTATTAATATTATCATTATTATTATTAGTAGTATTAGTATTATTATTTGAATAAAGATATTTACCATATATTTAGTTGCTATCACCCACCAACTGATACATTCCTTTCACAGTGACAGAGATGTCATACCCTGTTGACTTACCCCTTTTATCTCAAGTAAAAAAATTATCATTTAACTGTGTGAAGTCAGACCAAAGTGCATTTAAAGTGTAGGTATGCAACTAAATTTCTGACATTTATCTCACAAGTTATCTTGCATTGGTGTTGAATATACTTTCATGAGTATGAACCCATTGGTAAAGCTACACATAATTTATACACATGACTCATAAAATTTGGCTTGAAGGAAACAAAAAGTATTTTGATTCATACCTTCAAAAACTTATTTCCTGCATGCCAGTCAGCAATTTCCAAGTGCAAACCCTCTAGACGTTCCTGTGGAGTAAAGCCATTTGCAAGCTCAAAGAGTGCATTCACACCACGTTCCACTGACAGTTGATCAGCCACTAAACCTTGAGAGGAATACACTCTGTCGTCTCCATCACCATAGTAGGATACATATTGATGCAGTGCTGTCAGGACTTGCTGAATACCATCTGAGTCATTTTCATTATGATACAACATTCCAAGAAAAGACTACAAAGAGAAAACACAAACAATCCTGGTTATTTTATGGGTTAAGTGGTTTTCGGAAGGGTTAGGGGAAAGAAACTGGGGGCAAATTTATTCTTAATATCTTTCTACTAGAAAATTTCAAACTCTAACTTTTACTGTAACTGGACAGATATCCACAATTAATGAGATGCATGTTATTTATGGCAAGCATCACAAAGTGTTCTAATTCGTAAAAAGCCACCAAATCACACACTGGTAATTCTGTCAAATATGAAGAAATATGAAAGTGACACTTTGTGATGCTTATTCATAAAGAGCTTTGAATCTATTCTCATTAACCTGCATTTCTGGACTTAAGTGTAACAGGAACATGAAAACAACAAGACTTCAAAGGAAGAAAATTAAATTCATTTTTCCAATCTCTACTTTTTCTGACTGTTCTGTGACTTTGGCTTTTGTTGGGCCCGAATTATTTTTTTGGTTCAAAAGTACAGTGTAGGCCTGCAAATCATTTTTAAATAACTGTACTGTGTAATACCATTTCTGATTTCTCAGCCATTTTCCTGCTGTACTGGTGCGGTATGTGCTTACAGACCACAGGTTTGAGAAATGCCAAACAGGGTATTTCCACAATTGCTCTCTCAGTAAGAGTGATGTAGTTTTCCCTTTGCAGCTGGTGCTCATGGCGAGTCGGTAAACACACACCATTCTCCACCTGCATAACAGCATCTGCAGCAGGCTTTGCACTTGACAAGTGGTTTCCTGAGACACGATTTTCCACGGACAAGTGTGTAACCCAGTGGACATCTATATTTTGATGCTGTTCAGTCATATTGTGAACTTGTTGCTTGAAGTCGAAGTTATCGAATACCAACTTTCTTCCTTTGTCAGCAGTAACTATGGAATACTGTTGAGACTGGCCTTCAGGCACTAGAGGAGGGGAACTGGTGCTAGATGGTGCCTCAGTCGGTGCTTGGTGTTGTTTCTGAAGCCGCGCTGTCTCATCTTTTACCTTCTTCTCAACAGGTGCAGCATATTCTTTTCCAAATTCATCCAGCTTTCTGTAATAATACGAGTGGCCTGTGGTTACTCTGAGGGAACCCAATCGGCAAAGAGAAGCCTGAAATAAATACCTTATTAGTCTATGATCAGATGTTTTACCATAAAAGGGCAGTTGAAATGTTATTATTCAATACATTAACATTTGCTACCTTCATTTTCTCATGAACTTTGGACCTATAGCTGTCTGCACAACAGAGTAGGACATGTCAAAAAACATGGATAAATTTTATCCTTATGATGTACAGGTATATACTTTGAGGGAGAATGACATTCAAAAATTATTTACACAGGAAACACCTCATTCATATTATACTTACTTTAATAAAAATTCTTACTTTCATAAAAAATAATAAAATTATGTCTACCCTAAGTTAATGAAAGGCAACAACCACATTTCAAGTTGACAGTCTTACATTTGAAGTTATTGATAAAATCAACTTACAAACTTAAACGAAAGAGCTAGTGACACACGCACAAATAGCCTCTGCAAAGACCAAGGATGCAACATTTAACATTATCCAGAAGATTATTACTTAGGTCAGAAGCTAGGAAATTCAATTGCCTTTCCCCGTACGATCAATAATATCATTAGTGAATAAGTGAAAAATATTCAATTGAATACTAGGAAGAGGAGCTAAGCAGTTTGGTTATCCGATCATAATATACCTTGTCATCGTAGGTTACACGAGGTTTGGACAAATAGAATACCAGGAAAACATCTGATAGAAACTGATTAGAGAAATTACTCACGGTTATCCCTGAATGGTAAAGAATGATGGTGTTCATCAGCTGCATTGCATTCATACACGGAGATCTGTTCTTCAGCAAGACAGCCGCGGACATACACACAGATGGCAGCCAGAATTCATCATCTCTTTTGCTTTTCCTCACACTTGCAGTCCACAGTACCGCACTAAACAATGGTGCTTTCGACTCAAGTTCGCTGTTGAATTTCCTGAACGAAAAGGACTGAAGGTTTTTCTTGCTGGGCGATCTCAGACAGCTTGGATTCTTTAATGAACACATAGCTGTATAGCTGCTATTAGCAGTACACTCACGATCGACTTCCTCCAGATACAACTGCTGCATATATTTTCTTAAAATTGGATTCTTCCATACGGCTCCAGCAATTTCTTTGTATGTTCCGCGACAAAGCATCTTGCCGAGCGACTCTAATCCTTCGTGAAGAGTATTTACTTTTGTTCGGCTGGGCCATTCGACAGTGACTTGTACACGAGTGTTCTTTTCCTCTGGTTCGCGAGCAGGAATCGGCGAAACAGGTCCAACCACAGCAGCAAAAGGGACAGGACGATTTTTCTTCTTACAAGGTGTTGACGTAAGCGTAGGCCATTGATCTATCGATGTTGTGCTGTTATCTTCTTCGATATCCGCAGATGTCACAGATGCTCCAAAATCCTCTAAGGCAACACGCTTTGTAGCTTGCTCTTGGGAGTCGCTACGCTGGTTTGAGGAAGGCGTTGGGGCTGTTAATGGAACAGCGGAATATTTCGAATGGACAATCTTCTGAATTGAGCTATTCACTTCGTGAAGATTCTGCAAGAGCGCTCTTCGTTTCTTCAGCGCGCAAAGACAATTCCTACAAATGTACGTGGAATTGATTTCGACTTTACACTCCAAAGACAGCAATTCCTCTCGAACATTAAAAGAATTACCTCTTCGACCATCAACAAGATTTTTATCCGTATTTTTT
>CM042746.1:25357624-25362624 GCA_022496165.2 Catalaphyllia jardinei | reverse complement strand
CGCAAGCTACCAATATACACGGCTTTTTTTCCGCAATCTTAAATTACTCCCAAAAAGGGTTCGTCCTAATTTAAGATACAGTGTGACTTAATTAAGATGCAAACATCTTAAGGATTGGGAAATCATCTTAAAATTTATTTGTCTGTACAACATCTTGATTTTAGACGTGCATCCTCTTAAAAAAGATAGTCAAGACTCCTTAATCTTAAAATAAGAATAACGCTTCTTACTTTAAAATCCAGAATATCGTGTCGTGTCCCTTGTCACGCGTTTTGCATGTGACATTGGCCAATGGGCAAGAGTTTGGATTTGAGTTTCATCTGAGGTCATCACCATCTTGCATTTAGTGGGTTTGTGGATGTCAGTCGAGCAGCTGATCACCTCACAACTTGCTACACCGTGCTGACGAGACCCAATAAGGTCGAAACAGCTGTCCACGGTTGCAATTCATGGCTCTCAGTTTGGACTCTATCGTGTCGTTGCCCCGTTAAGCTCTCTACGTAGTATCAGCCTTGCGTCATTGTTTTCTAGTCTTTCTATTTTTGGCTGATCAGATCTTTTACAGATCCTACGTATACAGGCAGCATTTTCGTTTGCGGTCCTTTGCAGTATTATGTTTGTATAGCCTTTTACCATGTAAACGGTTCGTGCTGGGCTATCCCGGCTAGCCAAGGTGAGATAAGCCACGAAAACATGGCAGTGCGAGATGAATTTTTTCGTAGCTACCATTGGCCAGTGTTATCTGCCGAATGACAGTCAATCTGAAGAGATCAATGTAATAGATGAGTCTTGGGCAGAGAGCAGGCCCGTGCCCGTGCAGGAAGCTGAAATAAGATGAAAAAAGTTTTTTTGGTCGGCCATTTTGTTTGTTGTGCTTAGCGGCCGCTCAAAAGATAGCTCACGGAGCCCACTCAATGTACCAGTTAGGTGAGTTACATACCCTTCTAGCCGGGGCACCCTCCCTCCATGTAAACAGGCCCTTTGGTTCCTACAACTTTCTTGGGCTATCTGATCGATGGCTATCTGAACGATGACGAACTAAAGCAAAGGAAATAATGAATTAAAGTTTATTTACTCTATTACACTTTTTTTCACTTACACATTTCATATTCCCCAAGGCGCCAGGTTTTTTTAATACCTCAATGAATAACAACCACCCAAAATAAATAAATAAATATAAATAAATAAATATATTTAAATAAATAAATAAATCCTTAAAAGCAAAGGTCTTTTTTAAAACAAATTGAGATAAAAATTATCGGGGAAAATGCGCGACGTTTCGACCGAACTTCAGTCATTGTCAAGCCTACTTAAAAATGAAGATAAAATTTGCATACATAAAAATATAAAACTAAGAAGTAAGAGTATGTAAAGTATGAAAATGTACAAAAGGGTGTTAAAAACATGCAAGAATAACATAATTACAAAGCTTAAAAGAGATTTTAAAAAACACTTTCGCCCAAATTGAGTCCGACTGTACATTAATTAAGACTTGGCCTCAATTCATTAATTAAAACATTTCATGAATGAGACAGTGAAACCTGCTGTTGCACTTCTTTAAGATGGTAAAATTCCTCGTAAGATCCGGCATTGGGCACATAAGAATGTTCCAAACGGAAATGCTTTCCAATGGAGGAAGACGCATTCTTGTGCTCGTCAAAGCCGCCGTGTGTAACCAACATAACTTGCATCGCACAGGTCACATTTAAATTGATAAAGAAGGGATTGTTGGTTGACAATGGGAGGCTGACTTTGAGCGGTTTCAGATGCTTGTTAATCTTGTGGCTAAAAAATATGGGCTGGACGGTCACTGGATTGCCTGGCTAATATCTTTGAGTTGCGCTTTTACAATATCGGCTGAAGACTGGTCCTTAAATGGAAAAAATAACGGGAACCGTTTTTAATTCGTTATTAACAGCTGGTAACTCGAGGACAGGTTGGCGTAGAGCCCATGTGACGACTGGGTGATCAAAATGTAAATGTTTTGCCGCGTTTTCGTTGATGACAGAAAGCTTGACTCTAATTTGCATACATGACGACTGTAACGCAATACTCCTGTTTACATTTCACTTCTGTTCTGCTTTCGAGATACCTTTGCTCGTGCGCTCTTTTCTTTAATAAAAATGTTTTTCCGGCACAGTCTCAATATTCTTATTTTTCTGCCGATTTTAGGCTGAAAATATTCTTGTATACACAATTCTTACATTACAGCTTATGACATTTCCGTTTTAGAATTTATTGCGGTATCGATGGACAAGTGTTTGGTATCTGGATCTGTATCGCGTTACATTGTGCATGTGCTCCACCGCTTTTCGTTGCAGTCAGCGAAGCCAAGATGTCATGTCAAACAACACTTGGCCGTTTTGGCTTTGAAAAAAGCGTTTCACATAACCTGTTCCAGGCTCTCGGTCAGTGAGGACGATCGAAAAAGCGAGCGGGCGACTGACAGAGAGCCTGGAACAGGCTACATTTCGCACAGAAATAGCGTGATGGACACGAAAGTACCCGATTTTGTTTCAACTATGTCAAGGACAATTGAGTGTAATCACTTAAAACTATAATCATTAAACTGTATTGTATTCACAGATGTTTTAACACACAAAAGTATATCTATCCTTTTCAAAATCTCAGCCTCGGCTTTATTCTTAAAATGTTCTTAAAATTTACCAAATTTCATTCTCGTTATTGTAAACAATGTATTCTTATGTAAAAAGGAGTGTATGTCAAGACAATTGGTTTGTTTCAGTATCAGACTAGAACAACAGAGTGGTTTGATATTTTTTCCAGAATGCACTTCGCGAGAGTTTTATGTAAAGAATATCATGTGACAGAATGAGTTAAGCAGAATGTGTTGGTTTAGTTAACTTAGTTGATTGTTTGGATCATATTTATGATAAGATACCTAAGTTACTTGAACAGTAACTTTCAATATTATTGAGTTCAATCAGCAGAAATAAAAGAAAGCGGGGGCAGCTTATTACTAGTTGCCCGCGCAGGGTTTTGGCTTAGAGGCCAAAACTCGAGGAGGCACCCTAGGGTCCCCCGCGTGTATACATACAAGGAATACAAGGAATTTGAAGGAAGTAAGAAATGAGTTGATAGTAGGGGAAGTTTTCTCGATTTCATGAAACTAGGCACGCACGGTGGTCTCGGGTAATGGTGTCAGTTACATGTAATTAGGTCGGGTTTCGCCATCTTCGAGAGGCATTTGAAGGTCAAAAATACACTCCAATTGCAACATGGCCTGCGTTACGATTTTAGCGTGATGAAATAAATTCGCTTCGAAATGACCGAGGTTCTGATCTAAAACAAATTGAAAACGCTTTCAAAGATCCTGAAGAGAAAAACCGCTCAGAGGGTATCGTAGGAAATTCTGAAGTATACAAGAAATTCGAGGCCAGCGTGGTTTAGTTGCAACTATCATGATAGCTAAATACTTTTCCGATCGTCAGCTTTACGTTTGGCATCTCGTTTATTTGGATCGCTTACTTGGTTACTTGGTTACCGTGCTCTTCACAAAAAAATCCGCGAAATGCATGGTTTAAATGTGCCAAGAAACTTGGTTTACAACGTGGTGGCTGATGTTAATCCAAAAGGCCTCGAAGAAAGAGGAGGGGTAGGGCAACCCAAACGAAAAAGGAGGAAGACAGCATTCACTTCTACTGTAAGAATACTCATGTTTTGCTTGAGTTTGCACAAGCACGTTCTTTTTCAAGCAGTGTCTTCTTCTCCACTTTTCCATTGGTCTTCTTGCTTATATTACAAAAGAAATGTCGTTTTCTTTTTAGGGATCTGATTTCACTATGTCTTTAGATGGCCACGACAAACTTTGTGGATTCCAAAATTCGATGTTTCCCCTTTTTATTTATGGAGGCCAAGACACCTTCAGCGGTAGAATAAACTTCCTACGGATATGGACATCAAATAATGACCCAAAAATTATTGGAAAGTTCTACTTTGACTACTTATTTGAGAGCAGAGGTAAAATTGGTCAGGAGTGTTATTTTATATATTTTTTATAATTAATTTTAGCTAGCATTGTTCATGCTTAGACTGATTGAATCTACTCTACTATAAAAGATGTTACTGTTAAATTTGGAAAAGAAGGTTAAAAATTTGACCAGCCAAGAATCCTATTTCACTAATTATTTCCTTAGGAAGATGATGTCATATGTCTATGTGCCTGTAATACAAAAGGAACTTGAATACTTGAACTTGTAATACAAAAGGAACTTCAGTCTGGAATACACACAGAATAAGGAAACAAAAAAACGAAGAACTTCCAACTGGTGTACCTGAACACATATACACCTGTCCAAATCAATATGGTGGTGAGAAGTGTGGTCATGTCATAACAGAAGAGCAGCTAAGAGAAGTTGCAGAATTCTCTGGTGTCCTTGATAACACTGATGACTATCTGGATGACACTTTCAGACAGGAGTGCCAAAGACATACCAGACACAGATGATATCAAGCCAGCACAGGCTAATGCATATTTGTTTTTAAGAGATAATTTTGAGGTAAATAAGTTGATGTCTATGTAGGTATAAACCTATTTCCAAAAACATTGATGGCCATTCTGAATTGAGACAAAATGCATTCATTTTATGTTTCTTGATGTGCAATGCATTTTCATGCATCTGATTTCCCTTTGACCTAACCCATCCCCCAGCAGTACGTTGCTGTAAAAAGTTTCGTATCTACTACCTTGCAATAATATCCCTCCATGTGACTTCATGCCAACTGATGGGAATTTGTCAGGATCTGGCCACGTGACCTCCTGACTCTTATGTTAGTAAAATACCAGTGTTTGAGCTAATTGCATCACATACCAAAAAAATGTAAAATATATGAAAGTGACTATAGTTTGTTAGGATTTAAATGGTGGTGAGTTTTATTTATGTTCCTATTTGAACTACGGGTCAAGGTACTCATTCAGTTTGTCAGTAGTTGGGCTGAAGTTTTTTGTTGGAATACCGCTGGGCAGCTGTAAATGGTTT
>CM042746.1:25344462-25354485 GCA_022496165.2 Catalaphyllia jardinei | reverse complement strand
ATAGTTTTGATTAGTTGGTAACAGGACATCGTGTCGTCCAATTCGGTCTGTAGTCATACTTGTGTTTAGCAAATCGGACTCCCGTTTCGCGGTCGTCCGATTTTGTTAGTCATTCGTATGATTACAGGCCGAATTGGACTCCACTCAGTCCTATTACCATTATTATTATACATTGAACTCTCTAACTCTTTTCTGATTGGCCGAAAGCATACAGTGAATTTTCGAAATCAGCGCCCGTGACGTCACGGGTAATCATGTCATGTATGACCGCAGTACATGATTTCTAAGGGTAATCATGTCAAGTCCGCGCGCTTTACCTGGATGTTGCTTGCCGTCAGTGAAAAAGCAAAAACATGACTTCAATCTTTTTTCGTTCAATGTATAATAAAACAATTATTCGGTTTTGTGATATCGAGACTAATCAAGGTCTCGGTAAGGGTTATCAGCCTCAGCCTTCGGCTTGATTTTTCTGGATATCACAAAAACCTCATCCAATAATTGTTTATAAATCGGCGCGCGATCACGTGGGTTTCCAGATTTGAACTCTTTTTAATTAGATACCTGTAATTGGATACCACGTGATTTTCACGTCAATTACGCGCGCTTCAGTGGCTTCCTCCCCACTGTTTTCTAAAGTTTTCAGAATTTATGAAAAGCGCTACACACGTTTCGCCCAAAAGAAGTTCTCATTAGACATTTTTAATTAATTAATAACTGGAACTCGTGTCGTACAATTCAGGGAGTAATCGTACTCGTCATTTGAAATCGGCCTTGCGCTTCGCTCTCGTTCGATTTTGAAATTACACTGTATTGGCGGGATTAATAATGGTAATAGGGTTGAGTGGAGTCCAATTTGGTCGGTAGTTATACCAGTGATCAACAAAATCGGACGACAGCGAAGCGGGAGTCTGATTTGTTAATCACGAGTATGATTACAGACTGAATTGGACGACACGATGTCCTGTTACCAATTAATCATAGCAATTACAATTTCTCACAAAAGAAAACGTTTCATTCATAAAAGAGCTTTTAATGGCCATTTTTAATTATCATAATTAAAAACATGGAGAATAACTTGGAAAATGGCTTTTACTTTTCCTTCAAAACAGTCACCGGAGACTAAACCTCCACAATTTTACAATGGTGATTGTAATGAATGTTGTAATTGGTGGATTTAGTGGAGAAGACTTCAAACGATTGGCTTCTGAAACTGTCCGATTATAGGTGTCCGATTGCAACCAACTGTCCGATTACACTGTCCAATTACAACTTTGCAGACTAATAAGAGTAAAATACAGAAGTTTATGCACCAATCACATTTGAGGAAATTGTAGTTATTATGATTAACTCTAGAATTAATTTTACAAGCAAAGGTCACTTAAATGTGTTAGCTCGAATTTCCAAGTATTTTTAGTCATGCTGAGAATTTTAGCTCATGGCAGAGAAATGGCTGAAAATGAGCGACTCCGTATCACTTGACAACTCGCCGTCAGTAATCAAAAGGATACATCCATTTTTTAATAGATTCCAACCGGTGTTTCTTTTTATCCTCATCTGAGACTCTCCGCTGTCTTTTATTAGCCGATTTTTCGTAGTCATCTGGTAAGTCATCTTGTTTTATATACCCAAATGAATAAGAATGACCATCCTTCTTTGATACACCTGATTTACAATTGTTGAGACCTTCACATGCCATTTTCATAATTCCTGGATTTATTTTAAGATGTTGTTGGATGGCGTACATGCTGTTGAAGAATGTCACTTCATTTGTATCTTTGTTGGTGGCTTTTATACATTTTCTATTTTGATGATTTTTGGAAGCGAATGTGTAATCACGATCCTTTGCTGACTTCTTGCAATTCTGTTGCTGTGTAACAAGCTGTAAATTACATAAGCGATTGTCTTCCTTGTCATTATTGATGTGATCAATCACCTTCCCTTCTGGTATGACACCGTTGAAACACTCCCAAACAATTAGATGGACTTTACAACCTTTTTGACCTGATTGAACATGCTTTCTCACACAAACATTCAAATAACCGTTGCGAGTCTTGTTACCCTTGTGAGGTACTTTCTTAATGATATTAATAATATTTCCATCACTGTCTGCAGCATATAAGTCATAAGTTGAATGAACAGAATAAACACACTCGTTGATTGTAATTGTTGTCATTATAATATAGATTACATAACATCTTTAAATCTTAATCAAAAAATTTCATCTCCATTAAGAGATTAAAGAGATAGTATTTTATATATAATATAGAATGGAAAAAAAATTATCTCAACTAATAGTATGAACACCCGCGATCTCTCAAAGCTCACCAAATCCAAATTGATTAGTTGGATAATCAAACAAAATTCGCAAATCAAATAAACTGTTGTCACGCGACATGAAGCAACAGGTTGAAACACAAGACAAACAAAAATGTAAAGAAGATGGTCCAGGATTATGAAGACAACATCATTCCTCCACCATTGGAATTTAGGGATGATTACAAACCAGTCTCATTACCAAGGACTAAAAAACCAGTCCCATTACCAAGGACTAAAATAGAGCAAGTTGCCAAAGCTCTGAAAGGCTACACAAAGTCTTTTGAAATCAGCATCAATAACAACAAAGACCCGCTTGAACAACTACAAAACAAAAGAAAAGCCATCGAATATCATGTCACAAACATTCTCACAGATGTGAAAGGTTTGAAATTCGTTGAAACGCTAAAGGTGACATTCAAAAAATTAGCAAATAATGAAATAGTGTACGAAACCGCACACTTCAATAGCAAACCTCAAACCATCATCAACAACACAGAAATCCCAGAAGCATTACAATTATCAAAACAGCAAATCTTAAACATGATAGCTCAATGGGTATCTGAAGGTTCTGGTTGGACTATTGAATCTGTTGACAATCATTATCTTAATATTGTACAATATCAAGCAATGAAAGACTCTTCATATATCAAACTTCCACAAGAACTCAGACATCATGAGAGGGGATTAATCAACATGAAAAATGAGGATAATGAATGCTTCAGATGGTGTCACATCAGGTGCTTAAATCCTCAAGATAGAAACCCACAGACGATTAAAAAATCAGACAAGGAATATGTTAAAAAATTAGATTATTCAGGAATTGAATTCCCAGTAACCACTAAACAATACAACAAAATTGAAAAGCAAAATGAGATCAATGTCAATGTATTTGGATATGAAAATAAACAACCATATCCCATCTTTGTGTCAAAAGAAAAATATGACAGACAGATGAATTTATTATTGATAACTGAAAATGATAATAAACATGTGCTCATCAAAGACTTTAACAGGTGTATGTTCAATAAAACGAAGTATGAGGGAGAGAAGCACTTCTGCATGCATTGTCTTCAGTGTTTCAGCTCTGAAAGAGTCTTGAACAATCACAAAGATAATTGCATTCAAGTCAATGGAACACAAACAGTGAAATTGCCTGATAAGGATAACAACATATTAAAATTCGACAACTGCCACAAACAACAGCCCGTACCATTTGCAATCTATGCAGACTTCGAGGCTATAACAGAAAAGATATCTGGGTGTCAACCTAAGAATGATAAATCATATACTGAAGTATACCAGAAGCATACAGACTGTGGATATGGTTACAAGGTTGTATGTTATGATGCTAAATACAGCAAACCTGCCACGACATTCAGAGGTGAAAAGGCTGTGTACAAATTCATGGAAGCCATGTTGGAAGAAGTCAAATATTGCAAGAGAGTGATGAAAAAAGAATTCAATAAACCAATGAGAATGATGGAAGATGATGAAGAGAAATTTCAAAAAGCTGAAGAATGTCGTATTTTCGATAAAAAATATACTGATGAAGATATTCGAGTTCGAGACCACTGCCATATCACCGGTAAATATAGAGGCTCAGCCCATCAAGATTTTAATTAAAAACTTAGAGTAAACCCAGAAGAAGTAAAAATACCTGTTATATTTCATAATCTCCGTGGGTATGACTCTCATTTCATCTTGCAAGAGATTGGAGCCATTGTTAGGAAGCAAACATACACAAATAAGAAACGAGAAGAGCAACAGATGACAATCAATACCATACCCAACAATATGGAAAAGTATATGGCTTTCATGCTTGGCAATCATCTGACCTTCATTGATAGTTTCCAGTTCATGAGCTCCAGTCTAGAAAAACTAGTGAGTAATATACCAAGAGAATCATTAAAATACACCTCTGAAGTATTTGAAGGTCAAGAGCTTGATCTGATGGCCAGAAAAGGAGTTTACCCATATGACTATATGGACAATTTCAATAAATTCAGTGAAAAGCTGCCGCTGAAAGAAGAATTCTACAGCATACTAAACAATGAACATATATCAGATGAAGACTATGAACATGCCCAAAATGTATGGAATACATTCTCTCTTAAAAATATGGGTGAGTACCATGACTTATACCTTGCGTCTGATGTCCATCTGCTGGCTGATGTATTTGAAAACTTCAGGAAAACATGTTTAGAATACTATAAACTAGATCCATGCCATTATTTCACATCTCCTGGTTTGTCATGGGATGCAATGTTGAAGATGACGAATATCAAATTAGAGCTCATGACTGATATTAATATGTTCCAGTTCATTGAAAAGGGCATGCGTGGTGGTATCAGCTATATAGCCAATCGTTATGGTAAAGCAAACAATAAATACATGAGAGAATACGATGAGAAGGCGCCCTCAAAGTATATCATGTATCTTAATGCTAATAACCTTTATGGTTGGGCTATGAGTCAGTATCTACCAACAGGTGGATTCAGATGGATAACACCAAACCAGATTGGCAAGATAAACCTGGCCAAGTACAAAGAAGACAACAACAAAGGTTTCATAGCAGAAGTTGATCTTGAGTATCCAGAAGAATTACATGATCTTCATAATGATTACCCACTTGCAGCAGAAAAGGTGGAAGTAACCAATGATATGTTATCTGAGTATTGTTAAAACATATCTGAGAAATATAATGTATCAACCAGTCTGTTCCACAAGCTTATACCAACTTTGGGAAAGAAAGAAAAGTATGTATTACATTACAGGAACCTCCAATTATATGTTGATCTCGGTTTGAAGGTTACCAAAGTCCATCGAGTACTAGAGTTCAATCAATCCCCTTGGTTAAAACAGTATATTGATTTCAATACCGAGAAACGTAAGAATGCCAAGAATGCCTTTGAGAAAGACTTCTTCAAGCTGATGAATAACAGCGTATTTGGTAAAACGATGGAAAATCTCAGAAAGCGAGTAGATGTTAGATTAGTTACTGATGAGAAGAAACTGTTAAAATTAACCAGTAAGCCAGCTTATGTTAGTAGTAAGATCTTCAATGAGAATCTGGTGGCTGTGCGTAAGATCAAAGAAACACTCCCCTTAACATTATTGTTGAGCACCAGTGTGGAACTCATCTGAAGTTGAGATCAAATGAGACCAGAAAGCCATGTCAACTACTGGTTATACTTAATCGATAATATCTTGCCTGTAGAGTACAACAATACAGCAAAATTTTAATGTGTTCACACATCAAGTTCAAGAGCCTGTATCTCTTCCTCTATCACTTTAAAGAGTGGGTTGTGAGTCATATTTTCATAGGCCTTGTGTACCCTTATTATTACTCTTAGGTGCTGATTGAATATGTTTCTAACTTTTTTCTTCCCTCAAATCTCTCAGTAGTGCTTTGCTTTCCTTCCATCTTCTGGAAAAGAATATCCTGTAGAGAGACAATTAAATCATCTTTTAATAAAATCTATTCCATTTATTTTACAGAGGAAAGTACATGGACAGTTTTAATCACAGCATATTTTACATGGATAATTATCATAATTATGGTATTTTATTTCAATGTAAATAAACAGGCATTTATATTATCTCTAAAATATATATGTCTGGATTTATGAAAACGGTGCTAAAGAACTCGATTTCACCTTGTTTTGACTGCTCTTCTAGGCCTCGTAATAGGGGAAAAAAGGAAAGGATGGCAAGAAAGGCAAGATAAACGGGTGGAGAAGGAGAAGGCTGACGTTCCTTTTAATTTTTATATCGTCAACTTTGGAGATAAAAAACACCATCTTGGCAGGCAATTTCAATTCTTTAGCGCCGTTTTCATAAATCCAGACATATATATAATCAATATTCAACATGCCCCAAAAGTTTGCTTCCTCTGTCCATGTGAGCTTAATAACCACCAAAATGAATATAATTATTACTTTAAGTTGTGACCTATTTTATACAACATTTCAAAAAATTTTCCGGTTTTTTTTATTTTCCCATTTTTTTCAAGAAGTACATACTGTAGATTCCAATTTTTTCACAACCTTGATTTCTCAAACCTCAACTTAACTGTAACTCCAATGTCATTACTCTTTGTTTTGGTCTACGAAAACACTTCTATTCTTTCGATAACTTGACCAACTTCTGTTTCCCTTGGATGTTCAATAAATTGGGATTTCATTGAATATGATGTGGTAACATCCGCAGGTCTAAACAATTTCATGTGCATACTTTAACTTATTATAAGCATATATTTGTATACAGGTGTATTTATATGTAATGTTCTGTGCTTACTGGCTAAAGTCGTCACTTGTTGTCTGCAACTTTTTGAAGCCTTTGATTAACTTCATGTAGTTGATAGAAATGACAGGGAATTTGTTGGCATAAGTAGCCTTTCCAGTGGTGACTTTCTTGGCCTTAATAAAAAAGACCAATGTTTTAAATATTACAGCATTGACAAAGTGCAAGACCAGGTATAGTTAAATCATGCATGTGTGGCATCACCTCAAACTTCTCATTAAATGCATAATAGACTTCTGATTTCTTAATAATTTCACTTATTTTAAGTTAATTAGTCTGAGTTTAAATTTTCATTACCGGTAATAAAAATTCCTACACAGTACAAAGTAATCCATAAGAAGAAGACTGGTTTAAGTTAAAATAACTGTTTTGAATCAGTAACTATATAAATAAATTTACATGTCATTAAGAGTAATACCTTGTTATTATTATAATAAAACTAATAATAATAATAATATTTAATATTTCTATAGTGCTTTTTACAATTAGAGATCAAAAGCGCTTTACATGTCTAATGAATCAAACTACACTAATTAATATGGAAATGATTAAAAGTATGTCTTAATTGTAATATGTACAAATAAAAAACGTACATATATATATATATAATAATTCCTAAAATTTTATTAGAGTAGACCTATTGCCGAACACTTTCTTAAATAAAAAGGTCTTCAGATTTTTCCTGAAAGTCTCAACTGATGTGACCTCTCTTAGTCTTGATGGTAGGGTATTCCATAATTGTGGTACGGCCACCTGAAATGAACGCCCTCCAAGAGTTGCCAGCATCTTGTCTTTACTTTAGGGGGATCAAGAAGGGTGCTACAGTTGGAGTGTAGACTAAGAGAATTAGGAGCCAATGTAAATCATGCAAGGCAGGAGTAATATGGGGATATTTCCCGATGTCCTTAACTAACCTTGCAGTGTTGCAATTTTGCAATTTGTTCCTTTGGAATACCATAAAGTAAACTATTAGAATAATGTAACCTGCTGGTAATAAAAGCATGCACTAAAGACAGAAGATTCTCCCTACTTAGATATTTCTTTATACACCTTATATTATGGAGATGGAAAAAAAGCTGATGGCACATGCAAGTAACATGTTTGTAAAAAAAAAATAGAAAAAAAAAAAGTAACATGTTTGTACATGTTAAGATGTGAGTCCAGCCAGCAGCCAAGATTTTTGACTTCTGTTCTTGCAGTGATTGTAACATGCCCTACTGAAATAGCACATGGCTGTAATTTGCATAACTGCTGGCGAGTTCCAATCAAAATAGATTCAGTCTTACTATCATTTATCATTAATTTGTCTTTTATCATCCATCCCCTTATTTTCTCTATACAGCACTCCATAGCATTAATAGCAGCAGTCTGCGACGCACCGCAATACAGCTTAAAGCTCAAATATATTGTGTATCGTCAGCATAGCATTGTGCTTCAGGTAATTGATTCTTCATAACCTTGAAGAGCTTGGATGAGTAAATGATGAACAGCAGTGGGCCCAAACAGGAGCCCTGAGAGACTCGATGATCTAAAACAAACTTCTCAGAAAATGTCCCATTGACAGCCACACGGTGTGTTCTGTTCTGCGGGTAGGATCTAAACCACTCCAGAGCTAGGCCACCAACACCCACTTCCTTATGTTGATGACTGATTAGGATGCCATGGTTTACTGTATCAAATGCAGCACTCAGATCTAACATAACCAATAGCGTAACCTCTTGGGAATTCATCTTCATCAAAATGTCGTTTGTGACCTTGAGTAGAGCTATTTCAGTGCTATGAAATCTACGATATGATGACTGTAATTCAGGATACATTGCGTTGGTGGTCATGTGGGCGTGTGTTTGGTTAAACACCGCTTTCTCGGTCAGTTTGGAGATGTAGAACTGTCATTTTCCAAAGTGACAAGGCTATCAATCTCATCCCACCATATTGGAACAGTCCGATGGTTTGATTTATCCAGTAGCTTCCGATCCAGCTAAAGAAAACAAGAATGCAATTAAAGTTTATCACTGAAAATCTTGAAATAACTGGCTTAGCTCTAGATTCTGAAACGAACGGACATCAATGACCAACCAGTCTTCAACACCTTTCAGTTGGGAGCTATCAGTTACAAACATCCGTTTTGTTGGACACCATTTGGCCTCTCTTTACACACTTTATATGAATCCATGTCCAGAAGGAGAATATTAATCTTGTCATGGAACCTCAGTGACCCTTTAGAGGGTTCCCCCTTGTAGAGATATGGAGTGGCTAGGGTATTTTTGAAGTATAGAGTTTGTTCCCTAAAAAGATAATAATAAAATAATTTAAAAAATTTTGCCGGAGATGTGATTCCCAAAATGAAGAAAATCGAACTCAACTAACCCCAAGATTCACAGCATGTTCTGAAAAGAGTTCTCATTTTGTGAGAGCGAACAATGCAAAGCAGTCTGGGAAGACCTTCCTCCCCTTTCAGGGTAAAAATTCAAACTTCACAATCAACCTACATACTTTTCTTTTGCAACCTACATACTTGACATTCAGTTGTGAAAAGTACCATGAAGAGATCATTTGCTTATGCTATTTTTAGACTACAAGCAGTCCCCTCCTCAGGGATAGCAGACTGAGCAATACCTGCTACTGCTCATGGAAATTGCTGCCCGCAAGAAGGGATATTCTCAATCATCCAGTTCCCAGGTTAATGAAGGACTACTCTTGTGTCGTCG
The DNA here is from genome assembly GCA_022496165.2 of Catalaphyllia jardinei. Classification (NCBI taxonomy): domain Eukaryota; kingdom Metazoa; phylum Cnidaria; class Anthozoa; order Scleractinia; family Caryophylliidae; genus Catalaphyllia; species Catalaphyllia jardinei. The sequence goes on along the minus strand of CM042746.1, from coordinate 25,345,159 downwards.
AACTAGTTTTCTTTTTGAAGACAGAAAAGAGTCTGACTGAGTCCAACCCTGATCAAATAGTGACTAACCAATCTAAACTTATACTTTTGACTCAAATGTTGAAAAAACTCAATTTGTACTCACTTCTTTTTAAATGGATTTTCTCTTAAAATGGCTTCATCTTTACTATCATCTCCCTCACATAATTATGCTTGTATCATGATTGTTCAGTCTTGTACTGGGCATTCCTCTTCAACTAAGCTTGTCGTTATTACAATGTCTGAATCAGAAGAGTGCTGTCATGTTCCAATTTTTCCAGTTCTTCATTATCATAATCTACAGAAACATACTTGTGGTCTCTTCCACAGCTTCTATCAAATGTAAACTCCTACAAAAAGGAGGGGTAGGATGAGTACATGACCAAGGTAATGCCCACATGGTGTGCAGTAAAAACCTGCATAAAAGAACCAGTGGATTAAGAACACAGGCTAAAATATGGTCAAAAAAGCACCATTCAGCCCAAAAAAATGAAAATTGTCCTTATATAAAAAACTGGCTAGCTAATTTATGTAACTAAGTGACTCTTACCTTCTGTCAATTGTTTATTTGCTGCAGAAAGAACATGCATCCTCGGAAACCCAGGGGCGGTTAGTTGGGGCGAGAGGAAATAAATCGGGCAAAGAACTGAAGCGTCGCAGGTTTACAAGTAAGGCGGAAA
>CM042746.1:25294990-25342490 GCA_022496165.2 Catalaphyllia jardinei | reverse complement strand
ATTCTGGAAAAAAATATCCACCATTCTTTTGTTATAGTTTGATACTGAAACAAACCATTTGTCTTAATATACGAGCAAAAAAACGTAACTCGAAAGCAGAACAGAAGTCAAGATTTTTCCGAGATGTAGTTACAGTCGCCATTCATGTAAATTAAAGTAAAGCTATTTGTCCTCAACGAAAACGCCGCAAAACATATATTTACATTTGGATCCCTGCCAGTCACCCAGCCGTGACATGGGCTCTACGCCACGTAAGATTACTCAGCGGTAAAAATAAGCGATCCAAATAAATGAGATGGCAAAGGTAAAACTGACGATCGGAAGGGTATATATTTAGCTATTTAGTTGCAACTGAACCACACATGCCTCAAATTTCTAGTATACAGTTGAACCCCGCTATTTCGAAGTCCAAAGGGAAATGGGAAAAAGGTCGAAATAGCGGGGTTTCAAAATAACCAGGGAAGGTAAAATTCGTAACAATGAAACACTTTTTTAAAAATACAGTACAGTTTGATGAAAGACACTGAATAAAAAAAAAATACAGTAATTATTTGTCGGATAACTTCAGCAGACGCTGTTGCATTGAAAAATCTTTGAGTGCTCTGTTGCAGTTTTTTTCTAATACTTTTGTCGAATGACAACTGGCTTGTTTGCCCTGGAATCTCGGCTCCCTCAACAGCAAACAAACTGTAGCGTGAGAGTCTCGATTCCTTGGCGGACCTCAGTCTTTGTTGGTCGCTTGGGAGTTTCTTCTTGTACTCTGTCGTTGACAAGTTCGAAATGACGGGGTTGACTTAAGGTGTAGGGTGAAGAACGATTTCTTCGAAATAGCGGGGACTTCGAATTAACCGAGTTCGAAATAGCGGGGTTCGACTGTACTTCAGAATTTCCTACGATACCCTCTGAGCTGTTTTTTCTCCCAATAGCTATCTTCAGGATCTTTGAAAGCGTCCTCAATTTGCATTAGATCGGAATCTCGGGCATCTGGAAGCGAATTTATTAGGGAATAAGACGGCAAAAACAGACGCTTTTCACGGACGCTAGAACTCGAGATCTGAACCAAGGACAAAGCTCGTGGCAAAGACGCCGATCCCACAAGTCCTAGCGCGCGGCCTCTTTGCTGGCCGCCGATGACCATTTGCGGGCAAAACGTCGATACCTTGAGGGCATGCAAGCGATCAAATCGAGACTTTTTCCACCTATCTACCGATAATACCTGCATTCTCTCTTCTCCAGTCTTCCTCTATACTAGTAATAGTTATCACTAAAGCTGCCCCCGCTTTCTTTTATTTCTGCCCATTGAAAACAATAAAATTGAACTTAAATTTTATATTTTTTGTTAGCTATATCACACATACTGTTCAAGTAACTCAGGCATCTTATCATAAATATGATCCAAAGAATCAACTAAGTTAACTAAATTAACCAACACATTCTGTTCTCATCCGCTATCACATGATATTCTTTACATGATACTCTCACGAAAAGCATTCTGGAAAAAAAAGATCAAACCACTCTGTTTCTAGTTTGATACTGAAACAAATCATTTGTATTGATATACGAGCAAACGTATCCCGAAAGCAGAACAGAAGACGAGATTCTTTCCGAGATGTCAACAGAAGTATTGCGTTACAGTCGTCATATATGCAAATTAGAGTCAAGCGAAAACGCCACAAAACATTACATTTACATTTGGATCCCTCGTATCAAACTTTGCCTATTGTTATGGTTGGGATTTTTTAAGACAATGAAGCTATTGTTCTCGGTCCGTAGGGATTTTTCTACTCGGTGTCGCAAAATAACACTCGTGTCAAGTCGAATCCAGTCGGCAGATTTTCGGTGATGACATATTTGATCCTAACGGGAAAATACTTGGGAAAAATCAGACAGACTAAAAGAGGGTGAGCTAGTACACGCGCGCTACTTCGATTAACTCTACTGCGCTTTTTATCAGAACGTAGTCAGGTCCTAAGTAAGAAGAATAATTTAGAATCAGGGTGGTGGCGTTCTTTGTGTAGGTTTATTTCTTCATTAGCTCGTGTTCTTGGGAGCAAGTGGCTGGGAGTTATCTGAAAGCGACTGCTCGGAAATTGCAAGCAGCTTTGGAAGCATTATTTTAGTTATGCGATATACGCTTTAATTTGTTTTGCTTCTGACTTACAAAAATTGGAACTGACTTCTGTTTGAATTCACTTCAAGGTTTTAATTGCTCTCTCAATTCGAAGGCTCCTTGCTCGCGCTTTCATGAATTAATGAAACTGCGTCGTCGTTTGAGTTTTCAACTCTTTATTTTCAGCTCTGAATTTCTGAGTGGCACGGTCATAATGTTTGAGAAGTGGCACAGAAATAATATTCGTCGGATGTTCCCGTTCATATGGCCTGACCGCGTCTACACAGTACTTTGCGGGCTTCGGTAAATTACACTTTGAAAGCATTTCTGTAGTGAGTGCTGTCGATTTGAATACCGCCGAAGATTGTGGATTTAACACTTATCGCCTCCGAAGATATTTGAATTTCGCGCTCGGTGAGTTTGCTACGCGTCGGTCATTCCTAGCCTTTGTCTTGCGAGCAATAGAAACCCTTTCCGTCAAACAATAGATAAGGCCATAAAAGGAACAAAAGCTTGTTGCCCAGCCAAAATCCTCACCAAAAGCTTGATACGGCCAGTTACCCAGCCGTCACATGTATGGTGGCTCATTAACGCCATAGCATTTTTAGCACTTTTTTAAAACATTATTGTATTATTTTTTTAATTCTTTATTCAATTAAGTAAATATATATTTTTAAATTTTTATTTCAAACGAGGTATACGGCCCATTGACGCCATAGCAAAAAAAAAAAAACCCCGCTTCATGGCCCATTGACGCCATAGACCATAGTGCAGCTCGGGTAGCCCTCATAGCGAAACCACGGGTCACCCAAGGCATTACTGCAATGACCACAATGCCTTTTCCGGCATATCGAAGTGCAAACTGGCGTGGTATCTACTCAGAACAACTTATAAAATACTTTAATATTACTTCAGTCTCCTTTCATCGTGTCAACGAGAAGAAAACCTGCGCGGGACAACTATAAAGATCATGTAGCTAAGAAGAGAACGCAGAAAGACAAGGGAGCAAATCCGAATTTTACTGATGGACTCACGGTGCAGCGATTGTCAGAGAACGTGGAGGGAAAACGCCAGAAATATTCTCGCATAGGCCCTTTAACGTTAGTGCCATTTCAACAAGATCTCGAACTTACATTAGAAAACATCAAAGCTGCTTGTAAGACTCATTTTTGTATAGAACTCGAATGTGATGTTCTTGCCGGGGTAAGAGGTCCGTCGTGCACTGACGTCAGTCAAATCAAGAATTGGAAGGTTTTACACGTGCGTTTCGTAGAAAGCTTAGTTCATCCCACAAGCACGAAGAAACAGCCTTTTCACCAAAACGAGCCATTAAAGTGCCGCTGTGACAAAAAATAAATTATTTTTTTCCTATGTTAACTAAACACTAAGTGACCCAAGTTTTAATCCTTGATTTAAAAAGGCACCTGTTTATTTTAACTGGAACTTTCCTATTTAATGATCCGCCATTACTAAATTTAAGTTCTTGAGAGAGCTGGATCGAGAAGAAAATGACGTCAAAGGCTCACTAGTTTAAGAATGCGATGCGTGTATACGCTGCAGAATTAATATGCAGCACGGGAGTTTTAGGCTTTCACACTTTTAAACTAGCACTTTGCAGACATAATAAGCTGCGTTCACACGCAGAAATTTTAAGCTGGTGAGCCTTTGACGTCACTTTTGCCGGATCCAACCCTCTGAGGTCAAATCGGCCAGGTTTGAACGTGACTGATGGCAGATCGTGAAATCCAAAACTTACACTTAAAGTAAACGGCCTTTGGATAAAAATGAAAGGTCAGAATTTTGCCAGTCAAGTGTTAAGCAGACACACTTTCAGAATCTCAAGAAAAAAAGGAAGTGATTTTTTTTATCACAGGGGCACTTTAAGAGGGAGTCCTAGAAAAAGTGTCTTCCACATCCCGCCGAAATCGCTATCTGTAGCGAAGTCGTCAGTTGTGCCTTCCATATCTCTAAGTCAGATACTGAAGTTAGGTAACGTCATTGCGGCTCCTGAAGTGGATATTGTAACCCTCAAGCGGGGAGAGTTTTCTTTGACTAACATGGAGTGGCTGAATCCTGTGGAAGTCAAAATTTCGCTTCAGGGGAAACCATTTGCAAAAGGGGCATTCCGTGAAGCTTATATGGCAAAATCCATTGTTGGCCTACCCAAAGGGAACTATGTACTGAAAAAATACCAGGAAAGCGAAAAACAGGGAATCGAGATGTTGTTTGGATCAATTGAGGCCCACACAAGGAAGTCAGTGCAGCTGAATGCATTGGCCCGAAAGTTTGCACAGAATATGGCTATGGAGGTCCCAGTTCTCGAATTTGGTCAGACCTTTAGTTACAATAAGGTATACTTCTCATCTTTGAACAATGAACATGTGACACTGGAAAGCCATCTAGAAAGAACATTCAAGAAGTACATCAACGACACTGGAGAAATGTGTGTGGCACCTGATGATGTCAGTGAAATTAGCCATAAAGCTTAGACATATGTTTACTACACTTATGTTCAATCTCAACAACAACTGATGGTTACAGATATTCAAGGGGTAGACTACACACTGTGTGACCCTGAAGTGGCAAGCTCTGAGCTAAAAGACCCTGATGACAACTCCTTTCGTTTCTGCACTGGCAACCTGTCCTTTCAAGCTATTGATAAGTTCTTGAGTAGTCACGTTTGCAACAATTACTGCAAGATGCTAAAGCTTTCAATTTGATTGATGCAAGTGACCATATTTTGAAACACTCTCATGTTTGCACCCCACTAGCACATGCAGTGCAGCTTCTATCTATGTGCTTACACTACCTATAAGTTTGGTTGCATGTTGTATTTACAAAATGACCAAATTATTATTAACAATATAACTTGTCAAAGATTGTTGTGTTAGTTTTTTGCAAAATACCATGTAAAGTTTCCTAATTGCATTTCCCTCTTAAAACTTTATACACTTTTGTTACTGTGGATAAGAGGAAGTATACAGCATGGCTTTCAGATCTCACCACTGTAAATGTTCTAATTGATTCCAAGTTTCTATCATTGGAAGGTATACATTTTTTCTAAAATAAAACAAAATATATGAAAAGCAATTCTCTTTGTTCATCTTATATTTTTTGGATTAATAATTGTACATTCTACAAAATTTATACACAGCTATTTAAGAATCAATGGTCAGGCTTCTAAATCTGAGAACCAAGTAACTGCAACCTTGTCAGATAAATGAGACTTTCCAACTTTTGGGTTTTGCCACATAACTGCTCAAACCTTAAATCAAACAGTGCTGTCCAAATGAGTCCCAGAAAAAAGCTAGTTTCAGCTCCTCATCTTAGATACAAGATCAAAGAGCTCTTTTTTTCAAACAGTTTTGCTTTTGATTTCCTGTCTTACCTTGTAATACAAGCAGCAGTTGTTTTTTTATTATACTTTTGTCCACATTCATGTGACCAGGGTGGAAGGGGAACATGACATATACTTTAATAAAAGTTCACTTTGTGGACAGTCATCTACAGCATAGCATAGTGGTTACGAGACTTGCTCGGGAATCTGGTGGCCCCAATTCGATCCTTACCCCATGGAAAATTAAACTTTTTTCCTTTTCTTTTCTATTGTTTTTACATGTCTATTTTAATGTTCAAAGTGTATTGAGCGTGCCCACTTCACAAAATACAGAGATTCTTTGCCGTCTTCCCACAATGAATTATCAAATGCTGACCCACTTGATTTCCTTATAAGATCATCGACTTTATATGTCAAAACAGATTTAATTTTTGAGAGCTTGTGCGACACTTAAAACCGAAGATAAACATCACTTCGTCCCTTTTAAGATTCTCAACATCGTTTTTCAGTGGGCGCAGCATGAATATGATAATTGACACAATTTCTACGATAAACCATTTACAGCTGCCCAGCGGTATTCCAACAAAAAACTTCAGCCCAACTACTGACAAACTGAATGAGTACCTTGACCCGTAGTTCAAATAGGAACATAAATAAAACTCACCACCATTTAAATCCTAACAAACTATAGTCACTTTCATATATTTTACATTTTTTTGGTATGTGATGCAATTAGCTCAAACTCTGGTATTTTACTAACATAAGAGTCAGGAGGTCACGTGGCCAGATCCTGACAAATTCCCATCAGTTGGCATGAAGTCACATGGAGGGATATTATTGCAAGGTAGTAGATACGAAACTTTTTACAGCAACGTACTGCTGGGGGATGGGTAAGGTCAAAGGGAAATCAGATGCATGAAAATGCATTGCACATCATCTCTCAGTTTGTTGACTACTACCTAAAACCATTAGTTTGTACTGTTCCGTCTTACGTTAAAGACACTACTGATTTCCTTAACAAACTTGCCAACTTGAACACAATAAACACACTTCCCAACAAAGCCATACTTGCCACGCTTGACGTCACTTCTCTTTATACCAACATCCCTCAGATTGAAGGTATTGAGGTTTGCCACTTTTTCCTTCGCAAATGCAATGATAACCACATCCCCATGAAAACTCTTTGTGACCTCGTACAGATCATCCTCAACATGAACAATTTCACACTTAACAACAAACACTACCTACAAAAACACGGTACTGCTATGGGCACCAAAATGGCTCCTTCATTTGCCAACCTTTTTGCTTGCCAAATTCGAACATGATGCGCTCACTAACGCACCTTACCTACCTCATACATGGCTCAGATTTCCAGACGATATTTTTGTTATTTGGACCAAAGGTTCAGATAAACTGAAAGTATTTGTAAATTATCTCAATAACCTACATCCCACCCATGAATTCACTTGTTCACATTCCCTCAGAAATATTCCATTCCTTGATGGATGGTCTCATACAAACCGACCTTTACACTAAACCCACTGACAAACATCAATATTTACTAATCTCCTCATACCACCCCACCCACACTAAACGTTCCATTCCACATAGCCTTGCACTTCGCCCTCGACGTATATGCTCCGACAATGACACTTACAAACAACGCTGTAAGGAACTTATGGACTACCTCGTCAATCGAGGTTACGAACTTAACTTCCTTAAAACCAAGATATGACGTGCTTCTGACAATTGGTTGGAATACTGTTCGGTTCGTCATTACCTTTAATCCCGCCTTAGCTAACATGTCCCGTATAATCCAAAAACACTCTAACGTGCTTTATTCATATGGTTGCTGTAAAAATGTTTTTACTAATCTCCCTTTAGTAGCCTACAGGCGTTGTAAAAACATTAGTGACATTCTAGTGAGAGCTAAATTGCTGGAAGCTACTAACACTGACCAGTCTAGATCTGGCTCATTTCGGTGCAATGAAACTAGTTGCACTGCCTGTCCTTTTATTGAGGATGGCCGTAATCAATATACTTTTTATAGTGCTGGACAAATGTTTAAAATCAAATCACACATTACTTGTGAAACCTGTAATGTTATTTACATGATTCAATGCACTAAATGTAATCTTCAGTACATTGGAGAGACCAAACGTCATCTTAAAGACCATTTTAATGAACATAGGTGACCAATTATAAACCCCTTTTGTAGTTATACCCCCACTGCAGTTTCTGTTTCTGTTTCTGTTCTTTCAATTCCTGACTAGTGGTCATGCAGAGGATCACATGATACTTGTACTGCTTGAACAACTGCACACTAGTCGTGACTCCATCAGAAAGGCTTGTGAGGCATTCCTCATACACAGAGGAAAAACACTCGAGCCTGCAGGCCTTAACAGAAGAGATGAAATATAACTCAATTTAGCTACCTTTTAATTTTCTTTTGTTTATTTTACCTTGTTATCAAGTACTATTATCTTTCCTCTTTTTTAAGCATTTCCTTTTTTAACTTTTAAGGTGCATGCGCAGCACGAGTTATCGCGAGTTGTGGGGAAGTGTGTCACTCGATGGGCTGTAAATATTATGCAAATGAGGTATGCTTGTGGTTAACTTCTAAATTGCTGTCCATTTTTAATTTTAACGAGTTGTTTTAAGGGTCTAAATTAAAAGATAACTTAAAGAAGACTCGGCCACCGAAAATGAGAACATTGAGAATCATAAAATCGACGAGCAGCACAAGTTCTCACTGGATGCGGACTTCGTAATGATGGATTTTACAGAAACGGAAGTCGCTGAGGTACGGTTTTATGGTATAGTAAATGAGCATATAGCGACGGAAATGATATGAACACAGAGCATTTATTTTTATGTATCGCTAAAAATAACGAAAACAGAAAGGAAAAAAAGAAATTAAAAAATCAGCCCACACCCGGAGTCGATCGCGGTTCATTTGAACAGTAGACATGATCAGTAGACATGATCAGTACCACTGTGCTACGTCTACATTAGGGGGGAAGGGTCAACTTTCTTTGCGCAGCCATGCAATGGCGCGGCCGATTATCTTAGCCATTATGACGTCACAACTGAACCGGTTTATGAGGTTTCAATGGCTGCTAAGAAATGACACCAGAAAAGTTTTTCATCGGATGATTGCTCAAGGAATTTGAAAGAGAGCAATCAACAGACCGCAGGAATAAAAACAACCTGTTAATACCTGTCAAAAAAACTTTGGTTTTTGAAAACTAGATGTCGGAAGGGGCAAAAACAAGCACAATTTTGAGATTGTTCAATTGAAATTGCGATCGAAAAGTGAAGTGCCTTTTCTTGGGCGATATCTGGAGAACAAAACAATGAACTACACGAACACACAAATATGATCTTGATATGGTTTAAGACGTTTGAATAGCGATGAAAACGAATAATTAAATATACACATAAAAATGATCAGTGGGTTTAAACCAACTATTTTGTGAAGGATAGTGTGGGCCTTTGGAGGACCTGCCGATCAAAGTATACTCGAAATCCTTGAAATGTGAGAAAATATTTGGCGGAAAATGCTCCCTTTGAACTATCAAGTCATATGCTGGGTTGCAAAGTTATTTTTCTTCGCTAAATTATAGGCAAAACTTTCGAAGATAACATTTTCTTCTGCGAGGCCAGCCAGCTAAGGCGAACTTCCGACTAGACCTTAAGCTAGCGCTTTGTGTGGATACTTTACATACTAAAATGATATAACATCACTGCATGGGAGACCTACATGAAACGGTTCATATGCACAATAACATGAATGAGACCTCCTGGCAGAAATGTGCTTCATTTCATGTCAAAATGTTTGTCTAAAAGGAGATCGCGGCAGGATCTGTTTCCTCGGGTGTCCGCATACAGTTCAAGGCAGGTATCCTAAACTAGAGCACAGAGGTCTAAACAGGTGCTTAAGGTTCTAATTTTTTTATCATTTCTCACAGTGAGTGCACTTAAACCTGTGTAGACTATTAAAGAAATCTTTGTAGGATGTTATATGAGAAGACCTAAAAAGTACAGAATTTGGTTCCAAGCAGCTAGTAAATTAAATTAAAGAGGAAAGAAAATATGATTAGGGACACTTCCTATGCTAAGCCACTGGCTGGAGTTTTCTAAGGGTACCTGTCATGAGAAACTGTAATAGCTTTACTGCCTCAAGTATGAACTGTAAATAAAGGTAGTTTTACTTTAAGTTTAATTTGACCTATAAAGAAATATACCAGGGAAGAGTATCACAGAGGCTACACTTGTAAAATTAAACCCCAAGCCTGATTTCTTCTCAGGTCCTTCCATCCTAGGCTCCCTGTTACTTTTTCATTGATGAGCTAATAATTGGCTTCAAGAGAATGCATCATGGAAGTGCCAAGCATACATTTTCGACAGATACCCACAAAACACACAAGATTGGATTTTAAATGTTTAATTGACAGTACTATGACAATAAATAGATAGCTTTGCATGGTGGTTGGATGTATTGCCAGAAACAGGACCTGCTTGATTGGTCTTGCAAAGGTAGTGACAGATGCTATTAACAGGATCAAGTAAGTCTCCTATTAATATTTACCACTTGAAGTAAATGTTTATGACCTCCCTTACCTCTTTTGTTTTATATCACCCCTAAATATTTTCAACAGAAAATGTAAACTTAAAGATAATTTTCCTAATGAGGTCTAGCACCAGGAACTCAATGTGTATTTACCATTAAAAATGAAATTTCCAGAATTAAATTATCCAACCCCATCCACCGTTTAACTCATGTCCAAGCAGATACAACAGAATATGAAAAAAGGCTTAGTAATCCTGGAGGGACAACTCCATTCCAGCTAAACACGTGATAATGTTGCCTCATAGGGGTCTGATAAGATTGTCTCCAATACTCATGACCAGACAAATGAGGCCTTGTACTATCTCAGAGAGGCACCCTATGGGAAATTGAATAGGCCTTATCGCTGTGTTCGTCACCATTTTAATGTGTAGGTAAAGCAGTCAGATTACTGTGTTTGTTTGGGAATCCGAAGAGAAATCACTTTTTCCAGAATTGAGTTTTATACAATTTATGAATAATTGCAATGTTAAAATAGGAAGAAGATTGTATTCACCAAGTTTGCCGACGCTCAGTTAATTTTTTTTAACTTTCCATATATTTGTCTGTAAAATTTGGCTGGTTAGATGGACTTCTAGATGCAGTTCGTGGGAAAAAATACAGAAAAAAGTATAGAAAAATTAATTTAACATCTTCTAGCCAAACTACATCCTTCAAACTTGGTGAACAAAATCTTCCTCTCAGTATTTTAACATTTTGATTCACAGATTGTGAGATGCAATTTCCGAAAAAGTTATTTGTCATCAAATTGCCATACAAACACTGTAATTTCTCCTTGTCTACTTGTCTAAATGGGACCAAAACCATGAACTACAAGCCTACATGTAAAGTCAAAGAAGCATGAAAGAGGCCTATGGAGAGGAGAGAGGCCCTTGTATGTTTGTATGGTTAAAGAAAAGTCTTACAAGTCTAGACTGAAAACTAGGGGTTAAATACGTGGACTGCATACTTTTTAGAATATCATATTCCCATTTTCATCACAGCAGTTAACTCTCTATTGAGGAAATGGGAAAAAAATATTCAATGTGTAATTCCAAAAGAATATCCATACCTTCCCCACAGAGGGTTTTTTCCACTTCTCTAGAAATTCCAATTAAGCTTCATACATTTGCATTACAGAAACCCCCATCCCCCAGGAAATTCCTTTCCCTTCTGTGGAGGGAGTATGGATATTTTCTGGAACTGCACAATTCTCAAAAAGTCTAGTCTGCATTTTTATTTTTATCCCTCTGTCTACCTTTTGCACTTTGACCACCATTGTGGCAGTAGACAGGCTATAAATCTTAATTAAATAATTAAGCTTAAGTTCTTGTTTATCAAAGTTATCATTTCCATCTTTGTGGATAATATTTCTGTCTGCCACGTCTGTTTCAGAATATGTGAAAAGGTTTAGTTTTGTGAAAGAATACTCAGAGCACGATGATTTCACAAGGTCGCATATATTTCATACTCAGATGTACTGATCATTTTTCCGACTGATTCTTCAAAATCATCTGCAATTATATTTTTTCCTGGACACATAAGCTATTTTGTGACGAGGGTACAGGTTTTTTTGGGTTACGGATCTTGTAAAAAAGGCAATTTTACAAGACGAATAGTCAAAATTCCCACGTGAGAGTGATGACTGTAATACTTTGAATACACTTTATGCAAAAGTTTTCGCTTATAATTAAAATCTACTTACTTTTCAAGAAAGGGCAATGGTAATTACTTCATGAGATCCAAATACAATACCATTTGAAGCTGGAATGATTGGAGGGATCCGCCTCAAAACGTTGTTTTAGAGTGAGGCGACAACACCATTTTCGAAAATTTTTTTGCATTAGCGCGCTTCTCTTGCCGTGACGTCATAATGGCCATGATCATCGGGTCAGCCAAATCTGACATGTTGACCTCTCCCGCCTGATCAGAAGGAAGGAAATAACACCCGATTCTCGCGAAAGGCACTGGGTATCACCTGGCCAAAAGCTACACATAGTATCGGGCATCACCCTGCATAGTATACTATAGTACATATTGTACGTAACTGGGAAGGCGAAGTATGTATCACAATAACTGTGCTTTAAATTGAGTGTTTAAGGATGTTCATGCCCATTGCTACTGCGCATCTCTAGTGCATACGCCATTCATTGGTCACGAGCGTGCCACGTCATTTTCGAGAGTGCGCACCGAGTCAAAAACTCAACAAAATATAGAGCTCATGACCTTTGCATTAACTTGGTGTGCGAATATTTCTGTTGGATGCTCGGTGACCCCACTTTTTTCGGCAAATCACTCCTTTTCTGATTCTTTCCATCATACTAAAAAACAAAAAAATCTTTGCGTGGGAAGTTTTAATTATTTCTCATATACTGTTCAAATAGGGTCGAATTGGTACAAGGATACAGGTGTGCGTGACTTAGAGGTTGTGGGTTTTATGGCTAATGTTCGCTGATTTAATGACATATGTAGCAAAGATCTATCAAATAGGCTTATACAGGCTGAAAATGCTGTGTTAAACACACAACTTAGAAATTAGAAATGTTTCTTCAAATTAAATGTATGCCGATAGTAATGAATCCGACCAGAATCGCCTCGAATGACTGGAATTCCGAGAAATGCTGTGGTCTCTGCTATGCCTTATCTTCAAAACGAGTTCGGAACCCCCGATTTTTGTTACGTTTTTAATCTAATCCTATCATTTTCTACCTGTAGTCAAAGTTTTGAACAAATCTGTGCGTGAGAAATTTTTGGGCGCCAACGCCCTTAAGCTCATGATCGGCTATGTAGTTGTATTTAGGTTCAATCACGGTCTTTTTTTTGCCAGCTGTCGATATACTACGCTCAGCCCACTCGTCTGCACCTGAGGATCTGAGGATCCACTGATCGCCTTCATAAATATTCTTCACTATTGCATTAATCAATGAGCTGGTGAGTGTTCCACCTTTCTGTTTTTCTTCTTACTTTTTGCCCATTCTTTCTCGCACACATACTTGCACTTCTATTGGCCTCCATCTTTCCTTTTCTAGTAATACGAAAACTGCTCTGCAGTGGCACTGGTCTCGCTCACCGTGATCGGATCTTATCTTCTAACTGTCTACTTTTTTCCCAGAAAGGGCAAGCGTTTCAAGGCAGAAGTCAATGTTAGATTCCACCATGACGATGGCGTTAAGAGAAAAAAGGCGCAGCTGAGTAGTGGTCAAGTTGATATTAGTCGAAGCACCAGTGATTTTAATCCCTCAAATTATATCGATCATGACGACGCCGATCTTTTTTTTGAATCTGCCGATGAAGGAGAAGCAGATGAGGGATTGACAACTCTTCACTATCAAAGACTCCAAAGAGTGGAGGAATCGTGGTCAAAATACGTGAGGCTATGTTATTGAAGACTTTCCAGAATGAGGGTTCCAATAGTAATGTTTTGGTCTGCTTATTATTCAGTTTGTGTGGTATACGAAAACAATTATTGACCTCACTGTGATTGAAAGTGGTGGATACTATTATCGCCGCTACACGGTCAATATCCACCACTTAATTCATCTCCATTTCATTGTATATCTGTTGACTATTTTGCATTTAGCTTCCACGTTTTGTTGTTATTTAACAACAGTTCTCATACAGTTGTGATGCTTATTCATAGGAGTGTAAGATGTATTTTCCCCTAAAAATAAAAAAAAAACACTAAAAAGCAGTGATCATCAGTGCACTAATGGAGTGCATTTACGTACAGTAATGATTGTACACTTAAGAGGTAAGGCATTACTTCATATGGAAATTCCATTCCAGCTACTCTTCTGCTCAAATTCCCTGCTGCTGCTAATAGTATCATTACTGATATTAATTTATAAATAATATTTAATTGAATAAAAGGATTAAACAAAACTAGAAATAAAATCACTGCCTCCATTGGAGATTAATAAGCCCAATAGACTAACGTTGCTTTACTTTTTATTCCTGTAATAATCAAGTTTTACAGCTGCTTTCCAACTATACACTTGCATGTACGCTTGCACTAATATCCTAGCTTGCTCTTCTATTTTATTGTAATAATGTTATAATGATAATGTATGTACAGTTTATGTGTATGAATGTGTATTTATAATATTGTCCCGATTAGTTTGATTCCCAGTGGATTCAACCATGAGCAATATAAATATTTATTGTTATTTGGCATTGTATGGATTATTACTAAATTTAATAAAGACAACAATCCAATGACAATTTCAGTTTAGCCATACAGGTATCACACATCATATTTAACAACAAACGTAATTTTTTTATTCTATTTTTGCCTGAACAGAGAAAAGTTTACAGCTCTATTTGTGTTATAAATCTCTTCAGGGCTTCAAAAAGAGGTGCAAGTCCAATTTTCTGGTTGTGAAGTTGCTTTTCTGTGGCTTCTTCGTTTTATTCTTTGGGGTGCAACACCCACAACACCAGGAGTAAAGTTGGCATTCTCTATAAACTTGATGGATCTTCTTCACACCTTAAATCTTGAATGTCAAGTGGCTGTTAAGGACTTTTGTGATGCACTTCAGACTATGGCAAATGATGTAATTGTTTTTTCAGTAGGGACCATTTTGTAACTTTTCTGTGATTTCATATTTTGATTCTTCTGTCTTTAGATACTTTCAAATCTCCTTTCTGATTCAGAAACATTTCTTTTAATAGTAGTACATGTACATCAAGACTTTGCCCATACTGGATGCAGATTTTTAACAGCACATTATTTATATTCAAAGGAGAAAACATATAACACTCTTTTTCACTTGTGTAGGTTAATACTTAATAAGGGTTATTGTAACTCAGGTAATAGATCAATTCCGAGGGTGTAAATTCTTAATCTCACAGGGAGGAGGCCAAAGAATATTGACAGACAGGTGGGTGATTGTTTTATAGGGGCATTGACATGTAATATTTCAAAATTTTTATCTAAAGGGGCCAACCAAGAGAAAATCAAGGATTTGTGGTAACTGTTAATTCTTATATACATGTTATTTAAAATTGTAGAATCAAAGAAAACTTTATCCTGTCAAAATGGATAGCCTTGAAGAATTCAGGTTTGCATTGTTTTTCTTTTCATTAATAAAAGATTGAAAAACATTTTACAAGAAATACTAACACAAGAAGATGATGTTTCAGTGTCACATCCTATCACCATTATCAATATTGCAAATCATTAAGGTTTTAGGTTAGAATTATAGCGGTCATTATATATAAATTAAATTGTTAAACGTCTTTTCTTTGTCAAGGATCTATCATCATAAACTCACCACGCTGAAGTGTGCTGTAACTAGCAGTAGCCTTGATGATGGCAGTGTATGCCCTGCTTGCCCTAAGGTATGCACTGTTAACAGGATGTTAGAGGCCTCAAGAACAGTAAAAACCCTGTTACTTTTTGTATTAATATTTAACTTCATGTTTTCATGTTTCATGGTATTGCATCCTAATTGATGCCTGTCGATGATATTATATTGTTTATAGAGCCAAGGTACTCTTCTTGAATCAATGGATGCCTTGTTTATTGGACCCAAAAAGACTGCAGGAGAAAGTGTTCGAAGTCCTCTCTTTGGGAACATCCTGTTTGGCAATAAGGACAAAGTGGAACAATTTGTTGAGCAACATCCATCAAGAAGTGGAGAAAGAACAAATGGGGTGTAATTGTTATTATCTCTTGGAATAATTATTCTTGTTATTATAAGTGATATGTGAAATGAGTTTGAAATGTCATGCCTTTTTCATACTGTGGGAAACAGGTGATTTGTAAATATTGCACTACTCAGGGTTTAATTTAGCATCTTGAGTAAAAGAACAGTATGATGTGAGCTTGTGCTTGCACTTGCCCAATGATGGGTAGTTATTATTATCAGGCCAGTCATTAAAGGGGGAGGGGCGTGGGGTTTACTTTAACTTGCGTTAATTATTTCTGTATATGCACATAAAAATCTAGTTCAAGTTTCAGCTGCATTACCATGCATTTAAATTGTTTTAACTCTTCTTGTACTTTAATTTGCAGGTTTTATTTTAATGCT
The DNA here is from genome assembly GCA_022496165.2 of Catalaphyllia jardinei. NCBI lineage: Eukaryota > Metazoa > Cnidaria > Anthozoa > Scleractinia > Caryophylliidae > Catalaphyllia > Catalaphyllia jardinei. Next base: position 25,326,402 of record CM042746.1, on the reverse strand, counting down.
ATTTTAGCAAAGAGTTAATATACATGTAATGGGCATGTGATGAGCTGATTGGCTAAAATGTTGTGAAGTTTTACGAATCAGGTATATTTACTAAGTAAAGTTATTTGTTGAAAATTATTACAAACTGGTTGATGTTAATTTATGCAAATAATATATTTCTTCATAACTAAGGCTTGTGCTGACTTTCTGGCTGGAAGCATGATTCGTTCCAAATCCCGTTATTGTGCCCTCAGTGAAACTCCCATCTTTGGAAGGGCCTGTCGACATGAATTTCCAAAAAGGTTTATTAACATGAAACATGGCGAAAGGTATTCTTATAAGCTATTTACATTCTTACTGTTTTGTCATTGTTAAAAGAACAATGGAAGTAGTTACCACAAAATTCTTGAAAGTATTTTAATGACCTTCTTGTACCTTCAGAATTAGCTGCCTTCCTTTTGAGTGTCATTACTCTCAGGCAAGGAGGGGTGGGAATCTCTATCCAGACCTCCTTTTGAATTTGAATCCACAAACCCTCAGGTACACTCCTTCACAGAAAATGTTAATAACAAGCAAGCCTCAACATAGGAGGTCCATGATTCATGGACTTATTTTCAATTCCGAAAAATCTGATTTGCTGTTAATACAAAACGGGTACTCCTGCCAACCAGAAATCTTGATCCTAGGCACAGACCAAATGCATCACAGGCTCTGGGGACAAGAATGGTCACAAAGCTTGCCATTTTCAGGGTGTTCTGCACTTTGAAATTTAACATTAATTGTAATAATGGATTAATTTATATATTTATTTTCAAGTTGTTCATTTTTCAAATACATCGTGTACAGTATAGGTAAACACATATCAATGTTCATGATTTATAGTATTGTAACTCAATAATCTCATAGGTACTACATGCATGTACATGTTAAGAAGAAAATTGACAGGAAAGCCTCCACTGGGCCTGCATAGGGGAGGTCTTCTCTTTTTGTACAAGTGCAGTGTTTTTAGTAAGCAAGAAGATAGTTTTACTACTCTTAAAACAAGTCAATGTCATACTTAGAATCCAAAAGTTAAACAGGATATTCTGTTTGTTTTTTCATCAGATGAAAGACAGTCTGAGGAGGTTACATGGTTTTGGACTCACTGATGGTGAAGTGCTAAAAAAGCTTTGGTCATTTTTGAGACGGTTCGGAAAAATGCCAAAAGAGATAAGGCCAAATCACAGGGGGAATGTTCTCACAGATGCTCTTTTGTTTTATGCAAAGAAAAGATCAGCCAGCCTGGGTTCAGTACTCAAATTAGGCTTTTACTGCTAGAATAAGTGAAAACAGTCAAGCCTTTCATAAGCGTACACCCTTAGTGCCAAGCACAACTGCCCACCTACAGGTGGTGCATGCATGCTTATGAGAGTTTGAAAACATTAACACAAAACACAATGGTAAGGAGGGTGGCAGTCGTGCCTTTTATTCAGTGTTAGACTCATTCTGTACTTGTAGAATTCATGTTATTGTTGTATTGTTTAATATAATGACAGTAATATCGTTCCTGAGAGATTTCATTTGAAAGTAACTAAAGTACTTTCAAGCCAGCAAACTTGCTGCTCTGCCATTTTCTCTTGAATGGTACATTTTTAAAAGGGAGGTGACTTTAGCTCTGTACCTCAAAATTTGTGTCAGCATCCACTTACAAGAGGTCTCCCCTAACAGGAAGTTAAAGGTGTATAGCTTTAGTAGAGAAATTGCAGGGACTGCATATCAGTGTCCACTTACACCGTATGAGAGGTCTCCATTTATGAGAGGTGTCTGCTAGCAGAGATTTGACTTTTTTCCAGTTACATGGAAGTGACTTAGTAACTAATTGGCTTATGTTGTGATGCGTCGTTAGGGAGACTCCTGTCTGAGAGCATGAAAAAGGCAAACAACTCAATTTAAAATGGCCAAGAGGAGTTGACAAAATTGTTGACAGCCTTGCAGATATTTATGTGAAGTGTTAAATATTTTGTCGTTTAACACCATTTAACTAGAACATTCAACTGGTTTTCGTGCTGTCACATTAAAACAGAATTCTACTTCATTGTTTTATTTTAAATCATACGTTCAGTGATTTGTTAATTTTAAGGATATATAATTCTAGTGGCGTGAAGTAGTTGCCGTACGATAAAATAAAATGGATATTGATAATAGAGTTAAAGTGTTGTTGTTGTATTTTCTCTAACGGATTTTTTTGACTAATTATTAGACTTTTCATGTTTGAGAGTTAGCTTGAACAGTTACATCCAAGTGTTAATATTGAGATGATATCTAGAATTTGTATTTTCTTTGTTTTGAGATCAGTTGTAGTGTAAGTTCCAATTACCTACAATTACCTACATTGGATTGCTTCTTTGACAATTACAGGTGTTGCAAAAAAATGATTTTTCATGAGTACAATTTGTAGTCTTAAAATCTCACATTCTTATACATATTGTGTTGTGGTTCAACTTTTTCCTTGGTTCAAATGTTATTATCCTTTGATTTAAACTCATTATCATACATTACCATAGCCAAACACAAAGGAAAGCAAGAAAATATAAAATCTTGTAAATTTCAGATTTAATTTTAAGGCCAAAAAATGCCAACTGAAACTAACTCCTAAATATTGCACCAATGCAGAAAGTAATACGCATTCATAAAAAGGAGATTTGTATTACCTGCAAGATCACCCGAAGTTTGAGTGAGTTTGCCTCTCGTTGAATATCACATTTTTAGGCTCACCGCTGTACATGTAAGGTAAAACAAGAGTATTACAAGGCTCCGACGGAGAATATCGAGAGTTGCTGGAGACGCTCGAAAATCGAAAATGTTTTAATAGTCAAAAGGTGCTGAAAGTATCATAACTACAGCACAACATTTAAGAGTACCATTTATAGAATGCAGAAATGCAACGCTCTTATTGACAATTAAGTAACGCTTCAGCTAAGACGGAAAGAGAAATCGGCACAGGAATGCAAAGAATGAATTAAGCAAACAGACCATAATTGGATTAAGCAATTAAAATGGGGAAATTTGATTGCTTAAAAAGCTTTTCTCGTCGTCTTTTCTAGGAATTTTGCCGATGGCAACCACAAAACTTTTGTATATGACATTGTTTTGTTGCGATCCATTGTCTTGTCATTTTTCGGGACATTGGTATGTGCGCGAAAAACGTTATGAGGGTTTGAGGGTCGTGTCTCATATTTCATAGCCCATGCGCGCATTGAGTTTTCATGGAAGCCATCTTTGCGCTTGCTTTGATTTGAAAAACTCACTGTTATGTATCCACGTGGATGCTCTAAAATTGTATATAGATTGTAAATAAGTTTGCGTATAGTATCTCGAAATGTAGATTTTTCCTAATATTGAGCTTTGGTGCATTTGTATCGGTTGTGATGCCCTTTCAAGCGGTTTGTTGTCCGTGGCATGACGAGTGGAAGCATGGCAAAGTGACCCGTCAGCAGCTACAATCCTGCACCCGGGAAGAGACTAGTTTCTTCAATCTTAACACTGAAGATACCAAGAGCAAGGGGAGGAAAAGGAAAGTTTGTATCTCCTGCCGCTCAAGGCTAGAAGTCGAAGCAAAGTGTCAAAAGCACGAGGTAAGGTGGTAGACTGTTGTTGTTTCAGAAATTCTCAATTCAAAGCTTGTTATATACCTGTCCTAGCCATTTGATTTTGTTGTTTGTCTTTAGCTGGTGAAGTGTATCCCCAATCTGGCGATGTTTATCCGGGCGATATGTTTATGTGACACTTTGTAACTTGAAGTCTTATTTCCACATGATTTGTGAAAAAAATTGATTTCTTGTTTTTAAGAAACTAAGAAATCACTATTGAATATGCCAGTCTGTCATTCCGAGGCATTTTTTTCTTACTTGTATTAGGCTGTAATAATATACATACAAAAGTTTCTGCATTCTGATTGACTTTGCAGTAGAGTGGAACACTCTGAATTTTGTGTTTCCTTTGTTATCTGGAGTGAAGAGAAATTATATTAGATTCCGTAGAAAGTGTTAGAATAGTGAAACGGCAGTGCAAGATTTGAACTGGAAGGAAATCAGTTGTTATGACAGTAATCACCCAATAGTTAACATTGAATGTGTGTGCGTACAGTCTGGATTTCAACTTGTACATGTATATAGTCACATCCATAAATACAGAAATGTTAACTCTTGTGCTTTTATTTATTTCACGCCAAACAAAAATTAATGCAGTTACATGTATGTGATAACAATTGCGTTGCTTTCGGTTTTCTCCATAATACATTTTGATAGTACTGACGCCTGTCATTCACTGTTTCTCATTTGTAGGAAATTTGTGCAAGACAATGTGAGGATGACACTACAATACATAATCATGTGGAAGAATCATATGTGGATCATCGTGATGAAAGGGAGACTCTATTGGAGACTGCACCAGAAGAATTAGTGAGTGTTCTGGATCCATCTAGCAAAGAGCAAGGTTAAAAACATGTGATAACAGAACACAGAATCCTCCATTGCTTCTGGTTCCTTTCAAAGACATGGCTGAAAGGAAGCAAAGACTTATTAGAGAACTTTTTTGTGATGCCCTTTCAAGCGGTTTGTTGTCCGTGGCATGACGAGTGGAAGCATAGCAAAGTGACCCGTCAGCAGTTACAATCCTGCACCCGGGAAGAGACTAGTTTCTTCGATCTTAACACTGAAGATACCAAGAGAACCAAATTGATAAAAGCTTCAGCAATGAAAATGGTCCATTTTGTACCTGGTGATGACTTTATTCATGGAGGAGTTACTCCAAAACAAGAAATTCTGTTCAACTTTTTGGCTTAGCTCAGAGAACAAAGACATCACCTGCAACCCAGCGATTCAGGCTCTGGTCAAGGAGTATCAGAGTTCTGTTGACAAAGAAAAGAAGCAAGAAGTTAGAAGAAGAGCATCAAATCAGAAGAGCAAGGTTTGCATTGGCAATTCGTTGAAGAACTCTCGTGCCACTCTTACGGGGGAGAAAACACCAGAGCATTTCAAGGATAGGGTTACTGCTGCCAGTTCTCTTGGAAGGCTAACCTGCTATGCAGATGAAAGACGGCGACTGCTGTCGATTGTTGCATTTGACTATCCCTACAGTGTTCTGCAAAAACTGTTTGACTGTGCTTCAAAGACAGTAGCAGCTGCCAAGGTCCATTCCATTCTTTTTGGTCGAGGTGGAACCCCACCTGCTCAGTTCAAGTTTAAAAGGCAATGTGTCAGTCCTGATGTTCTGATAGAACTTTCTGAGTTCTTCCAGCAAGACCGTGTTTCAAGACCTTCATCTTGCAGAACTGTGGTTGTAGATGGCCAGGAAACACCAATCAGGTAGTGGAAGGACAGTGTGAAGGAACTTGTCAACCAGTACCTGCTTGAATATCCGAATGGTGCAAAACGCACCTACATTTACACCCATCTTCCATCTTATTTCCGATACAACACCATGTTGGCAGGTCTCTGCAACTTGTGTGATGAGTTTGGGTACTCAAATTTCGAAAATTTGTATCGTTTCTGGCAAATGTGGAAACAGCCACTAATGTTTCAATGAAAGAGATGAGAACGAAAGTTTTGCAGCACCAACGCTACATGAAAACTCAGTTTCCCAAACAAGCAGAGAGGCATTCACCTTGTTTAGAACTGTGTATGAATAATGCATTCGGCTCTTGCACTCAGCCTCATGATAGGGTTTGTCCTGAGGCATCTAAGTTGTTTGATGTTGGAAAGGATCTTCAGGAACTATTGATTAATGTTGCTGGTGCCAATGAACGCAGAAGTCTCACAAAGCAACTTGATAGTATGATTCACATTTACACTCAGTATACTGGTCATCTTCATGGCACGAAACACCAAGGGGAGTACTATAAGTTAATTCATCCAGGACAATCTTCAACCAGGTGAGGCCACTGTAATCATAGATTACAAAATGAAATTGGAATTGGGTGTGAGGACCCGTGAAACGCAAAAAGATTGGTACGGAAAACAGGGTATTTCCCTACATGGTTTCCTCATCATGGCTCAAGTGAGTGAAAGTGAAAGAACTAAAGTGATTGACCTCTGGAGTGAGGATACTAAACAGGATGCATGGTTTAGCCAAAGTGCTATGGATGTAGGATTCAAATGGATGGCATAGGAGTTCCCAGGTGTTCGGCTGTATTTATTTTCTGGCAAGCAGAAAGTTAGTTACCGGATTATCACAATTAATAGTTTGCAGCACCAAAAAATTTAAAATAATTTCATTTCAAGTTCATTCATTCCCCTATTCTTGCTCTTGATTTTATTAGATCTATACAAATTTTTAACAATTAATTTCTCAATTACACTGTACTGTATAATTTCCTGGTAGCCTTCAATTAGAATTAGATGATAGTTTGCCTTATTTTAAAATTGATTGCTTACATACTCTGTGGTTTCCTCTCTTGAGTTTGTGGGTAAATCCTACATGTATCCTTACCTTACAATATCAGAATGACAAACTGCATATAACTCAACCATTACTGATGAAATCAGAAAATTTCAGGCTACTGTCCAGAGCACATTTGCACTTTATTAACCAGCTGTGGTATAAACACATGCACGTGTGTGCACGTGTTTATACCCAAAACATAGTTTTCAACACAAACATTTTGCTTGGTTGAAGGTATATAAATACATGTGTAAATCAAAGTAGGGTCCTGGAAAATCCTTAACCATATGTACAATTGTCAATAGAGGCAATTCATGAGAATTTCAATTCTGATTTTTTTATTGATCATCATATTAAAAAGTGTTTATCCCTGGAGAGATAACGTCAATCCATACTTTCCATCTGACTGAAACATCCAGAACGTTACTTCTTTCACTGTCCAGTATCAGATTACAACTGACTTATTACCACCTAATTCAAGCTCATAATCTTCCCTTAAGTATTACTTCAATTATGTGTTACAAGCAAGGCGGCTCGTAAGCCATACATGTATGCATTGGGGACCTATTTTTATTGTTGTTTGGGGGAGGGTGGGTGGGAGATCATAGACAGTCTAACAATGGCTCCTGTTCCTGTGGTATGTTGGTTTTGTTTTAGCATATGTTGTCTTATTAAGATAAACATTTTCCTTTTCTTTAAAGTCCATGGAAGCAGCAGGAGCAAAGATCCTGTATCAACGATCTGTGAAACTGCGGTACATACCATTCATAGGAGATGGTGACAGTATAGCATATACTGCTGTCAAGCAAGAACAACTGTATGACCCTGCTGTTTCCATCCCAAAACAAGAGTGTGTGTCGCATGTGACCAAGAGGATGGGAACAGGCCTGAGAGCAGTAGTGTTTGGGTGCTGTGTACATGTCTATTGGACCTGTTGCTATATTGGCAGAAGCTTTCAAGCTAATATGGGTTGAAATGGGAGCAACAAGCAGGACAGAAGCTTTCAAGCCTAATATAGGTTGAAATGGGAGCAACAAGCAGTCTTTGCATCTGCTCAAGGATGCATGTTTTATTTGCCACTCTGTACCTAAATCAAGAGGGACTGTTTGTTGCAAGGTGTTGTGGCGTTTTTTAGCCTTGTTACTTTTTATTTTAGTGCAGAATGCATATGGTTTGTTATTTTGGCACCGGGGGGGGGCACTCCCTTATTTGGGCTATATGGGGACGTGCCGCTGGATAGGGTATGGTTTTTTGGCCTTGCTGTCCTAAACAGGATATACAATTTGACTTGCTTTCGTCATAAACAGGTTTAAAACCTGTCCTAAACAGGGTATGGTATTACGAGCCGAGAGACTTTAACCCAGACTTTGGGCAGTCTCTTTTTTTTTAAGCCTGCGACCTGGAGCTTGCGAGAAGTTGAAAAAACATGTGATTCAGCGGCTGACAAGCGACGCGTTTCTTTCCCTGATTTGCATAATGTCAACTGAGTAAAGCGACTGTTAACCGGACATTACATTGTCATCAATCAATATCAGATCACTTCTGGACAAGAATGCTATTGTTGTCGGTATCTTAATGTAAAATATTTTTCCACTTAGCAGTATAGTATAACGCATGCGCATTGACAGAACAGATCGTACTGGTAGGTCTAGTTTCTCTGTCTTGGATAACGTGATGAATGAAAGATGTCACTGTGTCGCACAGGCATGAGGGATCCGGCTGGTATATATATATTGTTCAGGGATTTTTTCTCTGTAAAAGTTCTATTAGTGCCTTAATCAAAGTAAAATTGACCTCAAAAATATAAGTTCCAGTTATTCATTATACAGTAATTGAAGAAATCACTCCTATTTTATTTGCTATTAAAAAAAACCCACCTTTCTATAGATGCAATGACGACATTTTGCTATGCTAATTGAGAGCTTAATGCTTGATGGCTTTTTGTTTAGTTCAAGTGTAGAGACACAACAACTCAGCTGAAAACTGAGGTTTAGACACATCGAGCATAATTTATCTGATTTGAATGACTTCTTAAACAGTTTAAATTCCTGCAAAACCAGAGAGTGTGCATTTTATCACTTGTCTTAAACAGGGTCTTGAAATGGAGGCTGTTGTCCTACACAGGGTAGGGTTTTTAACGTATTTTTGTCCTAAACAGGATCAGGATTTCAAAACCTCAGACAGCTTTTTTTTAGTTAATACTGCATTTTCTTAGTGATTATTAACTTAGTGATTCTTCACCTGATCTGGCTTATCCCAGTCTTGGTACCATGAAGTGACTAGGGAGTATTTTTTCCAGGATTCTAGCCCACTGCAGGCAATTAAACTGCCTGATACCCATTTATACTCTTAGGTGGATAGAGAAAATATGTTATTCTGCAGATCACCTTTTCCCAACCTGTACCAGGACACCCCATAACTGGCATTCCCTTTATCTTTAGGAAAAAAGCTAGCTTATGGTAAAGGATTGGGTGGCACAGGGATATTAACTAATGCAAGAATTGACACCATCCAGAATTTCTATGGGAGGTCCATAAGGGTAATGCCAAGGCAATAGCAAGGGCAACACAGGCGTTATTGAAGCACTACTTGAGTAGCATTGAAAATCCATGGCATGAAGACTGCTCAGAAGGTCCCTCTTCATGGTGTAGTTACCAATGTGATGTTGCTAATGAAACAACTTTACACAAGCTCATAAAGAACCCACTCCCTGATGCTGTTGTTGAAGTGATTCAGCCACTATTCGATCGACTGGGTGCCAAGACTTTCTTAGCTGGATCTGAAGAGTGCTACACACAGAATAGAAATGAATGCTTGCACCATGTGATATGGGGCATGGCTTTGAAAGAAGTATACAACTCACCACAGGAGATCAGCATCACCATTAGTCTTGGAGTTAACTGGGGCTACAGTGCCACATCTGCAGATCTTCTTCCATGCCTTGGTACCCAGGTTCTTCCACAGATGCGAGAAACATGGACAAAAATGGATGCTGAGAGGATATACCAGTCTGATTATAGAAGTTCCTCAGATGTCAAGCAGCGACGAAAACAGAAGCGAAAAGAAAAAATGAAGAAGGCATCACATACCAATCACAGGCCTTTCATGGTGGGGAAGAAAATGCTGGGAAAAAGGGAAAGAAAAGAAGGAAACCACCAATAAAGCCAAAGGCGAAGCAGAAAAGAAGATCTCGCACCAATAAATGACACTCATAATATGCAACTAAGACTAGTACATTAGAATAAGTGAGATACACACATGCTACACATCCTGACTTTCTTTCTTCATATTTAGTTGGTGTTTGTTTTCAACATTTTGCCTTAGTAGGCTTTCTCAAAGAGCATTGCCCCAGTGGGTGGGCAAACAGTCTACATTGCAATAGACCATTTTACAGTTGTCTGCTCAATGTACTGGTAGCAAGGCTGGAGGTCACCTTGTTTTGGTACAGACTTCACTGCTTTTTGTCATGTAAATCAAGTTGTTCTGATGCTATTAAAAACTGTATAACCACAGAAACGATGCGATTGCCGGATCTTAAGTAGACCTGGATCAGTAGAAATTTTAAAATACAACATATAGACAGCACACTGATCCCAACAGTGGATGTGACTAAATGACTAAATTATAATAATTTAGTCATTTAGTCCATTTTAATAAAAACAGACTAAATGAGTAAATAAAACAATTTAGTCATTTAGTCGCGTTGGGATCAGCGTGCTGTCTATATTTTGTTCTGATGCTAACTGGTTTGCATTTACATGAGAAAAGCAGAGAGGTTTGTTTCAGTGCAAGATCAATTCCAACCTCGCTACCATTCAAAGGCCAGGTCACTGAGAAGACAACTGTAAAATGGGATTTGAGCCTTTTAACTTGGTGCTTAGAAGGGAGAGTGGCTACTGGGACCCCAGTTTATACCTAAGCCAAATTATGCTTTTTCACTATTAAGACATAATTATTTGGACATAACAGTGGTGAATGAACACTTTTTATTTGGTTTTTGTTTACAGTTTCCCTGAGTCATTGTGACTTTGTAAGCACCCTGGAAGTTAAAAATAAAGTCTTTTTTAATACATTTATGTAACATGTAACAGACAACTGGTTATACGATGGTTTGTAGATTGGATTATTATTTGCATAAAATACCACAATTTCTATTTTATTCTCGCATTGGTTTTTCTAAAATTGTTCTTCTTGGCTTGAAGCCAGTGTATTGACGAGAACATTGTTTCATATAAATAAACAGCAAAATACCTAATTTCTCCTTTGATGTCACCAGGGACCACCTGACGTATGAAGGCCAACATGGCAGTGGTAAAAGAAATCCGCCTCTGGTGAACCAATCTCTTTCTGCTGATGTAATGATTATGAGACAAAAATTAGACTGAAAAAAAACAGTGAGGCCCTAATGGGGGGATACAGGATATTGAGGTAAAAACTATAGGGATATGGGGTATTTTGGGGAAAAATTAATGGGATACAGGATATTTAAAAAAGAGATTATGGGATATCGATCGATAATATCTATCGATAATAGTTGAGGAAACAAACCACTGGAATTAACAGGTTAGGGCATACTTGGACCCCCCACCCCTCCCAATGGGCCCTTGATAATGCTTTTTGCCCATTACTTACCAAGGTACGACATGAAGCTGAAGCATGAAGCATAATGACCCAGTTAAAGAGCAATATCAATTCCACTTTGCAAGGCAACTTTTGGGTCAGGTCGGGTGTAGTGGAGTGCGAGCTAAACATACATGTGCAGCGTGGTCTACGCACCCTCCGTGATACTATTCGTAGTAACTAAATTGGTACAAATGTCTCGACTAAACGCTACAAAACCATTTTAAAAGTGAGCTCTTCACTGTTCCCTGTCACAGCGATGGCTATTTTAATTACGTGATTGTTCATTGCACGAGGGTATGAAATGAAAACACAATACATACTAATATTGTGTGCCCCCAGTTACAATAGTGAAGATAGTGGTTTCTTCTTGGAGGTTTTCCTCGTTTTATTTTGTCTTCCACGCTGATTTCCAATGAAGAGGCAAAATGACTCCCGTCGTAACTAAAACAAAGTACATCATGATCAGGAAGGCTGAAAGATGCTTATAGAAACCTCATCATAAAAGAGCTAGGCTGCTGAAAACAACTATGCCCTGTTGAACTCGACGATCATCTTAGAGAATGTTGCGACCAAGATTATGCAAAGCTGGCTATTTAGCTTTCGGTTTACGGGAAAGGGAAATGTGGGAGAGAATTGCTTTAGTGCAAATTTGCTGCTGTTGATTTCATCTCCATTGTTCACCAGCAATTGATATTCGCTCAGCATTTTTAGAAATGCTTAGACTCGACCAAGCAAAAAAAAGTATTTACTTGTCATAACAGTGACATGAAAAATAAGACGGGTCACGAAAGCAAAATTTATTCACATTCCTTTTGCTAACTTTGTATAAACTGAATAGGATCCAAGCTAAACAAAAATACTTGATCAGTGGAGAAAATATTGTTATAAACTGTTTACTTGTTTGTTAAGTGGGTAAATGATGCATTGCAAATCTGTTCAACGAGCTAAACAACTCACCATATCGAGGTCTACTTTCTACATGTATCAGTTGTGAGCTTGACAGCTTTGATACGACAGCTTTATTCCTGAACAGGAGTAGATGACAAAAATGTTTAATCTGGGTCCCTTAAGTGATGAATGCTGATTTTGTTTATGTTAGGAATGGTACATGTATAATGGTTTGGCAAGGGTCTACCTGCCTACACTCTGATTATATGGCATCATATCATCATGTTAAGTTTAGTCAATAGTTGGAATTGTAGAATTAGCAAACGTTAACTTACAAATTAATTGTTCCAAAATTAGATGCAGCACTGTTAGGGTGGCGATGACAGAGGTAGATAAGTTGCAAACACAAAACACGTTATTATCATTACTTATGATGACTATTACACTGTATTTGCTATTGTTACTGTTATTGCTACTGTTAATGTTGTTTTTTCCATGGAGTGTTTCTACATTTATAGACTAAAAGGTATTTCCGCATACGACCTGAAAAATAAGTCATTTAAAAAATACACTCGGTTAAAAGGCTTTTCATAGTAGAGTAAAATGGCTTTTTTCTTTTTGTGATATCTTTTTTTGTTCCAGAGATATTCAAGGTTTTCAAATTAAGAAGCATTGCTATTGAAACTTGGCAGGGATGTTGCACGTTACGAAATATACCAGATAGTACACATTTTGGCTTGATTTATATTTTGTAGGGTGCAACATCCCTACCAAGTTGCAATAGCATTGCTTCATTATTGGCCGAGATATTCTTAATTCTGTGTCACACCACTGTACTTGCACAATCGATGACAACATCAGTGACTAAATTTGCATAATAGGAAAACTTGAATATCTCTGAAATTCTGGCAGGAGGTTACCTTCTTACCACATGGTCAATAAATTTGCGTGTCATGCACCCGTCACGGACAGTTGACCTTTGCACCACTAAACCCTGACATGTCTATACTCTTGGAATTTACTTGCGTGTGACTGACTGAGATAAGTAATCAAAAGTCAGGTTTGTCGCCCTCTCAGATGACAGCTTTAGACTGGTGGGTTACTTTTTTTTAGCAAGTAGAGTCTTTTAATCAAAAGTTACTCTACACTCATGGGGTGATTGCATGATCATAAAAATAGTTTGGAAAATATTTTCTACATTTCTGGTTCTTGTGGAGGTAAACCATCACCTATTTATAAACTCGATTTTCTAGGGAGTCTGTTTTCTAGGGGGTCTTCATTTTCTAGGGGGTCTTCGTTTTCTAGGGGTCTTTGTTTTTGGGTCTTAGGTCTTAGGTCTTCGTTTTCTAGACACCAATCTGGAGATCTATCAAAGGCAAAATTAACACTAAGTGTCGTGCTAGCAAGTTCGCCTGTATTTGTGTAGTGTAAGGATATATTAACAAATGTAATATTTCGCGTCGTTTTGTCAAGTGTAAGCGTTAGGAACTTGTAAGAATTTGGTCAGTTGTTGAATAAATGGCTCATTCAGTGTTAATTTTTGGAAAGGAAACTTGAATTAGAGATCTGCAACAACATTTGCAGTAACAATAAATGAAAGTGCTGTTTGCTTCAATAATCTAACATTGGATGGCCTTGGTTACAGTTCTTTTCTTCCGTTGGTGTGCATGTGGTTGCCTGCGAATGGACTTCGGTTGTTGTTTTCTGCTGTGTGAAACAATGACCACAAATGCATTCCCAGGTTATTGAAATGGCGGAAAATCTGATACATAGCCTTGGACCAATTTCAAAACTAAGTACTTAAATTAATAACTCCTTTCCTTTCGTTAGGAAAGTCATACACTGCAAAGTATCTCGCCAAAAGCGAGTAGAAGCACCTGGTTTCAATTGCAATGTAAACAGCACAGTCCAGCTTGTCATGTGAGTCCTCGGGAAAAGCCCACTTGTCGCAAGAGTTTGATGATAGTTTTTATTTACAATTAAAGGTTCTGTGCTGCGAAATGAGACTTTCAGGTTTTCTAGTTTTTATCAAAGAACTGCACTGGTTCGCTTGGCATTTGTCCCATTTGTCGAGTAGTAGAAATCGTTGATCATTATCTATTTGACAAGGGTCAGATATTTGGACATGTTAGCTGTTGTTACACAACACATGATGTTCTTTGATTGTATTGAAAGTCACTGTTCCGTAAGTACTTCAAACATTTTTGCTTTCTTTATAGATTGATCATAAAATATTGAGATGAGTATTTTAGAAGTCTGAGTTGCGATTTGGTGTTACACAATTGAGGGAGTTGAACAAACTATGGGTTTTTCACTTAGCGTTTGTTGCGTTCGTCAAGTAGTAGAAATCATTGATCGTTATCTGTGTGATCACTGTTATGTTTGTTTGATTATAAGCTTAATAATATACATGAAAAAATTACTCGATTCTGATTTGCTGAAAGCAGTGCAGTTCAGGCGTAACACCAGTGCAAAAAGTGTAACACCCGTGCAAAAAGTGTAACACCCGTGCAAATTACACATCGTAATTCTGGATTATGATTGACTGAAAGACAAAAGGGAATTTTCTAAGACAATGATATCACGTAAAATTATGACGAAAAGTTTGTGCAGAAGCTACGAATGACAAAAATGGCTTCAAGAAAGATCTTCCAGCACTTCCTCTGTTGGGAATTGTATTCAGCGAGTTGCTTGTACACTAACCACGTAATCCGGAACATACAGTAAACAGCGAATCTTAATGCCTAAAAACGGTGAAGAAACTAGACTCAAATCTCCAAAAACTGCAGCAAGGCTGACCTAAATTCTCAAACCCGCCAAGAAAATAAAACAAAGATGAAAATCTGGAAAATTATGACAGCGAAGTTCAAATGCACGCGCGAGCACATTCTGCGTCATGATTGGCTAATTAAAATCACTTGAGATTAAGCCGCACACAAAACTGAGAGTTGAGTTCAGAGTTCGTAAAGTTTAAGACATCCTCCACGCAAATTTTTTCATGTTTATATTATTAATAAGTAATCATACGGTTTTTCTCGTTCAATTTGGAATTAATTTGCACTTGTGAGTTTTCAAAAAGCAAATTGCACTCGCCGAAGCGGCTCGTGCAATTTCAGCTATTTGAAAACTCACGCGTGCAAATTAATTCCAAATTCACACTCGAAACAGTATGATTACCTATACTAATTAATTTTATATCATTTGTACTATCTGAGAAATCGTTTTATTAAAAATGCTATCCGTTCAAACATTTTGATAACCCATTTAAACTTTTGCTATCTGTCTCAAAATTTTACCTAGTCGTTCAAACGATTCTGAAAACCATTTAAAGGCTTGTCAAAGCCATTTTAATGCTTTAACCAGTCCATTTGATTTTTTCCTAAGCATTCAAACAATCTGGGAAACTGTTTAAACGCTTTTGATAGCCATTTGTTATCTGTTTACTATCCATTTTTTAACCTTTTAACGGATATCCGTAAATGTACTTTTTCCCAAATCAGGTCACATATTAGCAAAGCCAAAATTTGACACCAGATTCATGATGTTATTTTCCCACCAAAAATGTCAAAATCGTATAAACAAAAAACATAGGATTTTAGATTTTAGTTCTTCCATGGTGTCAAGTTTTAGAATAATTGAATAAAACCTTAAAAAGTTGATATACCCTTGCCGGATTTGGCTTCCTTTGTACCTAATGTGATACATGATGAGTAATTTTAATTAAACCGTTTATGGAGTCACAAAGTGTATTCTGCAGTTTTAGGAGGGATTTGCAAATGGTTTTCAGTCAAAAATGCGAAACACATTGTTGTGCTGGGCCCGACTGGTATTTTGATTTCACACGAGCTGATCACATGCTAGTCTAAGACAGTCTTAGGCAGTGTGGTGCAAGGTCCATTATAGCTTTGAGGGGATAGGTTGGGTAATTTTAGCTTCTCAGGGAAGGACCATGTCTTTGAGGGAATGGGTTGGGTTTTCAATTACCTGCACAGCAAAAACTGCCAAAAAGATGTCAACACCACAGGGAAAAGTTGAGCATGTACTTTGCAATGTTAAGTTGATTTTTGATGGTTTAAAACCCATTCTTCCATGAGCACACTGCCAAAAAAAATGAAATCTTATATATAACCTGGGGTGTGAAAAAAAATTCCCCAGCCCCCTTCCCTCTAAAAAATTTATTATTCCATCCCTTAGGGCTGTACTACTGAGTTTTGTTTACCCCTGGGAAATATATTGATTTAATGTTGTCAGCGTACCACAAAAAGCGTTGCTTACATTTGGAACTCTGAAGGCATTTCTGTGGACGTGTACATCGATGATTTTTACGGCGCCAAATCCTCTGATTTATCTGAATTCTCTTTTTAACAGATGAACTCCTTATTTGCAGAATTGGGTTTAATGGACGCCCCTGAGAAAGATACTCCACCATCTCACGAAATCCTTTGTTTGGGCATTTGAATCAACACATTAGACATGACTTTGTCCGTCCCTGCTTTCCGTGTTAAGAAACTGCAGCTTGACCACGTTGCTCAACAAACGATCTTTTACAAAGCGCGAGCTTCAACAGCTTCTTGAAAAGCTGTCCTACGTTTCTGTTTGTGTTCAACCAGGCAGGGCCTTCATGAGTCGTCTTTTAAATGCCCTCTGTTCGTGCTCTTCATCGCCTGAGCGCACCGTTCATCCAGTCTCTGATGATGTTCACGCGGACATCATCTGGTGGCTGTATTTTCTCTCACACTACAATAGTGTTTCTGTGTTCCCTCTGATGTCATTATTTCCAATCCCGAACTTTTTGCTACTGACGCATGTCTCACCGGTTGCGGGGCGGTTTGCTTCTGTGAGTGTTTTCATAGAGAGTTTCCGGACTTCATTCTAACTCGAGTTGGAACTGCTCACACTAGTTATTTCTACCACTTGCGTGTCAGTCATATATTCTCAACACTCTCCTAATGTTTTCATGCAGCGCTGCTTGCGAGAACTCTGGTTGCTCCTCACATTGTATAATATCAAGCTCATTGTCTGTTCAGTTTGCGGGTGTGATAATTGATTAGCTGATTCCCTCAGCAGATTTCACACTGGCAAGTATCGTCACCGTCCGTTTTAAGTCTCTCGCAGAAGCTCGCTCCCTTACAGAGTGCACATTGCCTGACAGTTTCTTCACCTTTACGCTAGAGTAGCCGGAACTTTTGTACCATTTTACCATTACTTGTTTGTCTTCCAGAGAACGCTGCTAAGCTGTTTGATTACGCTAACACCATTCAGTCCTTCACTTTTCAAGAATCCACCAAGAGGAATATGAGAACACTGAACTCTTATCTTTTATTTTGCGATTACTACGCTTTTAGTCCGCTCCCTGTTTCTAAGCAGTCTTATTTAGCTTTCCTTTCGAAATCGTTATCTTGTTACCGTTCTTTAGTAAACTATGTCAACATTCTCAAGCATATCAACAAGTCACTGGGAGCGGATTTCTCTTTCATGCATGATTATGATGCTTTTCTCAGGCAATGGGTACTTCGTTGTATTATAGGTGACTCTGTTTGCGTTACTCACCCAGTGACTGACATTTTTTTGAATGTTTTTCAACATTTTTATTGGTCTAATCAGTTGCATATTTGCATGCATACCCTTTTTCTAATCGCTTTTTTCTCCTTCCTCCGGATTTCTAATTTAGTACCCTATGCCTTAGCCGGCTGTCATTCCGAAAACACTTACTTTCTCAGGCGCCAAGATGTCTCTTTTAGTGCGTCAGAAGCGGTTCTTAGGGTATACGGAACCAAAACTATTCAATTTAAACAGCGTGTACTAGAAATTCCGTTGCCTTTTATTCCTTATTCTGTATTGTGTCCTGTTACAGCTCTCAATAATTATTTTTGCACAGTGCCTACCCTTCCTAGCTCGTCATTTATTTTAATCGATTTTTGAAAGCATGTATTACCACAGTAGGCCTTACAACCAGATAATTTTTCGTCTCGCAGTTTTCGTCAGGGTGGTGTCACTTTTGCTTTCAATCGCGGCGCGCCCTCCGAATTTATTAAGATTGTCACCACGATGTGTATTTAGTTTACTGTAAAATAATCGACCAAGAAGAAACTTGACATTTTTCAGGCGATTTCCGCTCGTCTCTCCAATTTAGCCCCTTAATTTCTCTCTCTCTCTCTCTCTCTCTCTCTCTCTCTCTCTCTCTCTCTCTCTCTCTCTCTCTCTCTCTCTCTCTCTAGATTGTTACCTGCGTATTTACTACCCTTTCTCCTTTTCGTTTTTTTAATACTTCACAAAACTTTAAAATGTGTTTTGTTGATGTACAGCTTAACTTTACACCTCGTTTTTCACAGCATAACTGAAATGCACCGAATGTTAAGAATTGTGAAGGAAATATCGCGCGTTTTGCCCGACTAACGTAGCAAATACTCAGTCGTAGGTACAAAGACCCAAAAAAACCACTAAATTTTCTATTTTTGCAGATTCCGAAGGTCACTTACGAATAAATAGTTTCCACCCAAGTCCCCGCCAATCTGAAATATTTTTAAATTCTTTTACAGGTCAATTTTTGCAAAAAGCCTGTCTTAGGCTACGAAGTAAACTCGACCTTAAAGTTGAAGATTTTTTTGAAGGTGCCCGAATCTTTTTTTTCGTCATAAAACTCCTTCTCTTCTTTTTAACAAATTATTTTTTCTTCCTGTGGTTTGCGCTTTGAAAGACGAACCACCTCCATCTTCGAATAATTCCATTTAGGACTTTTTTCACGATTTATTTAGGGAAACGTATTTCGTAGCAAATACGCACTTCCAGGTTTTGGTGGCGAAGTGTTATTTTTTTGGCAAAACACGATAAATTGATGACATTTAAACTCATAAGAGGATAGATCTAACAAGTAATATGCCCTGAAAGAACAAAGAAATTATCTTTCTCTGATTTTGTTATATTTAGTCTCATATTAAATGTAACCGAAGTCACGCGTAGTCGTCGTGCACCAATCCTTTATTTTAACTTGCACTCGTACGGTACTACATATAAACGAGAAAAATAGAGAAATTAGTAATAGAAAACAATAGGTAACCAAAAATAACAAACAAGACGGAACGGATAGTACGAAGAAAGGTTTACCTTAACGGTGTCTTGACTTTACGAGATAAAAAACTTGCTGCTTGAAAACTTAAAAGGTGGCTTAAAAAACGAAGACCTAGGTCCTATTTATTCTAAAAAATGCTTCACAAGTGGTTACGTTATTACACGAAGTAATGAGAAATAAGCGTTCCTACAAACAATAAAGGGGACAATAACGAATACTAACGACTAATGAACTAGTGCTAAATACCAAAAAACAGGAAAACAGTTAACTAAAGGAAAACAAAGGGAAACAAACCATAAAAAACCTAAATTGAATGTTTCGCTGTAACATTAAACCTTTTGTCTTTTTCTTTTGTAAGCTAAACGTAAGGCGATTCCGTAGGAAAAAAACCCGCCATAGATTTCCGATGAAACTTGGTATGTTGTTGTTACAAGACAAGGAGATATTAAAAATGTAATAAAAAGAGGGGGTCGCCGTACTTGTTTTCATGCCTCAATGCTTACAAATAGGTTATTAAGGTGACTTTTGGTGATCTCCATGGGCAAGAAATAAGCGCGATTATATTCTAATGCGGTGTGCTATATCATACAGAGTTTGACTTTCTTTTTATTGTTTATTCATCTACGTCCCAGCAAAAATGTTTTCAAATACCCTGCATTATTAACTAATATTTTTATCCTTTAAAGGAAACATAACTTGCACTGTTACATCATCTCTATCTGTAGCATTTATTTCATTTGCCAAAAAAGTAGCCATAGATTTTTGTCAATTTTTTCCTTAGTTATTGCGGATATTGTTCTCATTGAATTTATGAAATAAAGAGTGGGGTCACCTTGCTCATTTAAGAGAAAAGAAGCATATATCTTGCTATCGAGCTTAGTTTGAGGGAAATCTCTTACGTTTTGAACGCGCACGCGCTCATGTACGCGCGCAAATGATGAAAAAATCGTGCGCAGTAGGGATGCGAAATGCAAAACGTACAGGCGTTGTTTCATAAAGTCTTCGGTCATTTATGTTCTGTTTGCTATATTTAGTTAATTATTTACAGTGTCCCCAATTAGTACTACAGTGCTAAATACACTCGACACTTAAATAAAGTTAATACTATTTATTATTATCACACGTATGTGGCTAAGACAGAGAAGGCGCAGCCCGCGCACTATTTACACATACAGGGTTCATTTTTTAACCGCATAGCTTTCGAAGAAGTTACGCATTTCATTTACACATCGCCGATCGAGACCACTTCTGAAACCGGCCCATTTTCAACACGTTGTCAAACGAGGAGCGTTTTCAAAATGATTCGGTTCCGTTCGCTGTTTAAACGAGGAAACAGCTTCGTTTTGAAAACGGTTTGACGCACCAAGTTAGGTTCTTGATCGATTGCTTAATGAGGTGCTACCTCATTTTCTCGTTCATTCTTAAGGAATACTTGAGCTACAAGATCTACACTTAGAACATAATAATTTGTTTTTATATTTGTGCACATGTCCATTGTTATAGTTACTGTAGTTATAGCTTATAGTTACAACTTTAACTTACAGACGTTCGCGCCCAAAATTTCCCACGTACAGATTTTTTTTAAAAACTTTGACTGCAGGTAGAAAATGATAAGATTAGATTAAAAAGGAAAAAATTCCAGGATTGCCGAACTGGTGTTGAAGATAAGGCGTATCACAGACCACAGCATTTCTTGGATTTCCAGTCACTCGAGAGGATTCTGGCCGGATTCATTACTATCGGCATATATTTAAGTTGAAAAATCATATCTAAGTTATGTGTGTTTAACACAGCATATATAGGCCTATTTGATAGATCTTTGCTACATATGTAATTAAATCGGGTAGAGTTAGTAGCCTTAAAAACTGCAACTTCTAAGTCACGCACACCTGTATTCATACACCAATTCGACCCTGTTTGAATAGTATATGAGAAATAATCAAAACTTGCCAATTACAGATTTTTTTTAGTATAATGAAAAGAATCAGAAAAGAAAGTGATCTGCCGTAAAAACAGTTGGGGTCACCAAATTAACACAAAGGTCATTAGCTCTATATTTTGTTGAGTTTTGACTCGGTGCGTACGCTTGAAATACGTGACGTGGCACCCGCGTGCCTAATGAATAGGGTGCGCACTAGAGATGCTCAGGCGCGAACGTCCTTAAACTAAGAATTTGTTTATGCTCAGCGTGCGTATATCGAGTTATGGATGCACGCGGGAAGTTTGGAGAGCACGAAGGAAGCGTAAGAGTCGCTCGAGGCGCAATAGGAATTAGATAGGACTAGCGTGCGCGCTATGTTATAAGCGTATTTGTCAGTTGCACCGGTGGGCACTACATTTGTCGCACTTAAAAGAAAAGTACAGAAAAGCAAAGCAACGCAAAGCAAAGCACATCACTCATTATAAAGGACACTCAATTTTAATGAAATTTCCCCGAGAAGTCAAAAAAGTAAGTTGAGAGATCAACACTCTGTGTTCTTCAACAAAAGCCGACATTCTTTTGCTAAACTTTGTTTGACAATATCTCCTTGCGCAACGTACGAATTACAGCATGACAGTCAACAAAAGCGCCAAAAATACAAAAAAATGTCAATAGTATTAATTTTATGGGGACGCGTGGAACAACTACAGTTTCCGTTCCCGACAACGGCTCCAGTGAATAAGGAGAGGAGAAATTAAATGACCAGATATATGAATATATCTTTTTTAATTCTGCCAGTTAAATTAAACGTTTGTAACTATCAAGTAAATACTTAAAAGTTATCGTTTTCAACTATATAAATATATCACAAAATTGATGTCTTACACCCGAAGAAAATAAATGGAAAGTGACGTGTTTTAAATGTAACGGGTAATGTCGTGTTTTCTCATACAGAGAAATTCTTCGATGCGAATAAGGAGAGGGGAATGATCATGATTAATTACGTTTTATATCAGGAAGATGTAAGAGAAAAGTCATCCGATAAAAATGTGTATTATTTATTAACAACTTTTTCTTAAGATAAGCCTAAAAAAGAACACCAAGGTATAATCACAATGTGCAATAATATACAAGACATAAAATACATACTACAAGTCAGTTTTTAGTACATAATATACTAAAAGGTAATTAAGTATTGTTTTAACATAAACCTTGGAAAGGACTCCAAGGCCAGACAGTCAGAATTTGTATAATCATAATGTCCAATGATGTACAAAACGTACTAAACATCAACTACATATTAAAACTAAATTTTTGTACATAACGTACTAAAAGTTAACTATGCTTAACTATATTGTTAACATAACTTTACAGGTTAACTAGGTATACTAAAAGTCAACTATTGCTTTTTCAGTGATTAAAAGTTGTGGGAAAATAAGGTGCGCGTTCATTTATGACATTTTCAGCAAAAGAAGAGAATATTCTGGCCTTACGATTGTGTTAAAGTTACACTCGTTATTTAGTTTCGTTTTAAGAACTGTAAAGTACGTTTCGTTAATCGTGTAGACAGTCTAATGCGCACTCACTGAACGACGTTGTCAGTTATTGTGGCTATAGAAAGGACTTTTAAATTCACAAATTCACTGTACGTGTACAACCGAAGTGATCTACGACACAGGCCTATTTAACTGCGTACGCCTTTACTCTAGTTCTGCATTTTATAGTTTATTTGATCTATTGCTCAAGGTCACACTCATTATTAATTTTTGGTATAATGTAATGATCAATAGTTGTGTGGGAGATATGGTGAGCTTTTATTAACGTCGCTCTCAGAGAACTAAAAAGGTCTTTAAACTCAATGTTAACAATTGGAATAACGGTCAATTAACGCCGAATTAACCAACGTTGTAGGCCTTTCTTCTAGTTGCCAAGAACATAGTTTTGGATCTATTACGCCTTCTTACTGATAACATCATTATTAAAACCGTCATTTAGCTGCGTTAAACCTGCCTGCTTGCAGCTAGTTTGAGCCAGTCCTCGGTGAGTACGTATCGCCGTCCGTGGATTATGTTCAAAGATTTTGAGCACATAGATTTTCGGCTCGATCACGTTCGATTTCCAGTTAATTCCGCCACATTAGCTCTCTTTGTGGCATATTTGTACGAAAAAAGTTATTCACCTACCACCGTTTTGACATATATCTCAGCAATCGGCTATGTTCATAAGCTGGTGGGTTGTCCGGACCCCTCGAAATCGGATCGTGTACAACTCATTTTGAGAGGCTATTCTAAAATACGTCCGGCCGGCGCCGACTCTAGATTGCCGGTTACGTTACCCTTGTTAGAGAGAATAGTAGCAGCCTTAGACCTAGCCCAACCTTCAAGATTCTAAAGGAAATTGGCTCAAGCTATGTGTTCCTTAGCCTTTTTTGCAGCTTTAAGAGTAGATGAAATTACTACCCGTCCTGGTGCATCTCAAAGTAATTTAATTCAAATTCATCAAGTGACTTTTATGCACTACCTAAACGAGAACACGAAGCAGTGAAATTGTCATTTACTCACTACAAGCATAGCGATCCTTCGCGCCCAGTGGACTTACTCGTCTACCGGGAAAAACCAGTTTGCCCCATATCGCGTCTGCTGGAATATTTAGCACTGCGAGGCTGCTCTTCCGATCCTTTATTTTGTTGGCCGGACAACACTCCAGTAAACAGAGAGTATTTCATACGCTCACTTAAAGGGGCATTACAGTTTTGTGATCTAGACCACACACGGTATAAATCACACAGCTTTCGTATAGGTGCGGCTTCGTGGGCAGCCGCCAACGGCATGTCGGACGCGCAAATTAGGTTGTTTGGTCGATGGAAGTCTAATGCCTTCCAACGTTACATTAGAACGCCCACCATCGGAAAACTAACATGAAAAACTCAGCGCCTGTCGATTAAGGTCAATTTCTGGGTGCCCAAAGGGTCCGTTAGTACAACAAGCTATATTCATTTGACAAGTTTCTGTATACGCCAAGGTATATGCAGGAGCTATACCTCTCGTAACAGTATCTAGTCATATATATATGAGGGTATATGCAGGGGCTATACCTCTCGTAATAGCATATAATATAGCTATATTCATTTGATCAGTTTCTCTATACGCCGAGTTACAGGAGCCATACCTCTCGTAATATCATTTAGTAATATTAGTAAGATTACCCTGGGGTATACGCAGAGGCTATACTTTCAGCTATATATGCGGCTGTTACAGTTACAGTCGCATAGACCACTCACTAAGTACAGCATTTACTTGACCGGTTTTAAACCCGTTACACCGTTGTAGTATTAAGTATCCCACGCGCTGTCCATAAGTGCGTTATCGCCTCGGACATAGCGTGATAGTTGTCGGCTAATCTTCTTATCTTGCGGAGACTGCGGTCAAGGCTTCCCCATATCTAAATTGTTGCTGTACAATCGATGTTTTGCTCTCTCTGCTCGTTCCTGTTGATTTCGGGTGGGGGCGTCCGCGTCACGCTTGCTTCGTGCTCGGACTCTGGCGGGTATACCCTCACCTCAGTGTCGTACAGATTTAAACACTGTTCGTTTTGGTTAGATGTGTTACCAATACTTAACGGGCACTTGCCAGAGAGTGTCACGTCATTTAGTTCCCCAGCAAACGGAGCTCAACCAACGCAACGAGTGAGAGTTGGACATGCCTTGTAGAAATAATAGGGCATAAAACCGTCATTTAGCTGTGCTTGGTTCTATTAAGTGTAAAGTACGTTTTAATAATAGGCAATCGTTCAGAAGACAACATGCGCAATCATTGACGACGCTGTCAGGTAACAATTAAAAATCGACTCTCACTCTCTGTTAATGATTTCCCAATCAAAGCAGGAGAAGCCTACAATATATAGGTTACTTAACTGTGCACGCTTTTGCTCTTAACACTATTTAAAGGGATACGCTGTAGCGTGTTTCAGTGATCAACAATGGTGTAGACCTGATGCACATTCATCAATGCTATGTTGTGCTATGTTGCGCCATGTTGTCCCTTGTTGTACATTTTTGTACAATGTTATGCTACGTTGCGCTATGTTGTACTATGTTATGATACGTTGCGCTGTTGTACTATGTTATGCTACTTTGTGCTATGTTGTACTATGTTATGCTACTTTGTGCTATGTTGTACTATGTTATACCATGTTGCGCTATGTTCTGCCAGTTTGTGCGATGCTGTGCTATGTTGTGCCTTGTTTCCCTAAGTTATGTTATTTTGCGCTATGCTGTGCTATGTTTTGAAATTGTTTGCTAGGTTGTGCTATGTTGTGCTATGCTGAGAACATCACTATTAAAACTGTCATTTAGCTGCGTTTGGTTCTAGTAAGTGTAAAGTACTTTTTAATGATAGACAATCGTGTGGAAGATAACATGCACAAGCTTAACGGCGTTTTCAGGTAACAATTAAAAATCGACTCTCACTTTCTGTTAATGTTTTCCCAATCAACGCAGAAGTAGCCTACAATATATGGGCTATTTAACTGTACACGCCTATGCTCTTAACACTATCTAAAAAGGGTTACACTGTAGCGTGTTTTAGTGATCAACAATGGTGTAGATCTGATGAGCATTCGTCAATATAATGATACTGTTAAGTAACTAGAAAAAGGACTTTTAACTCACTGTTAAAGATAAGCCGATAAAACGGAACATAAAGT
This sequence comes from Catalaphyllia jardinei, assembly GCA_022496165.2. Taxonomy (NCBI): domain Eukaryota; kingdom Metazoa; phylum Cnidaria; class Anthozoa; order Scleractinia; family Caryophylliidae; genus Catalaphyllia; species Catalaphyllia jardinei. The sequence continues at coordinate 25,300,798 of CM042746.1, read as the reverse complement.
GAAGAGTGATCATCGCAGTAAATTTTCCAATTTAAGCAATTGGAAAGAAGAAGCCTGAAAAAAAAAAATCAGGGCTTCAACGGGATTCGAACCCGTGACCTCCGCGATACCGGTTTTTAGCTTTTGAAATGAGTTTATTTACAATAAACTACTAATGTACATACTAAAAAGTGCAAAGCACATGGGCCTGGCCCCTCACATAGAAATGCCGTATTAAAATAAAAACCTAGAGTATTACTTTAGATTCACACGTGAGTCAACTGTCAAATATAATGTTCAAGAATGTCTCTGTACGTTAACAAGCAAAAACTATAAAATTGACTAAACTAGAGAAGAACATGAAAAGAAGATTCGGCAACATCACAAAGTGTAGATTCCCAGGCGGATGCAAAATCGGACTGCGATAAGCGAAAGTGATCTAACGAAATTCTTTTCCGGATATCTGTTTTAATGTAACGAATAATAGCCTGAGAATCTTCATGACCGTTATGAAAAGTGGCTTTATTTCGGAATTTCCAAATTCCATAAAGAGTTGTTTTAATCAGAAATCTGGCCAAGCGTGCACTCTTAGCGTCTGCTTGAGGCCATTGGAAAAAGAAGACGGAAATGCAGTTAGGGAGAAATGTCACACCAAGAAGAGTAGACAAAAAGGGCGAGAAGTGTGACCAAACGGCCTTCACGCGGGCGCAATTAAGGAAACAATGATCGATTGTTTCCTTTCGAGAGCACGACGCACAGCGATCGGAGTCAATGTAGCCCCAATTTTTCAATGCATCGCGAACCTTAACCGCACGTAATACAATTAACCAAAGTAGATCATTTTTGAAATTTTCACAAAAGTCATCACGAACAAGTGACCAATGCCGATCCAGGTCAAAACCAATAGTTAAAAACGAGACCCAATATCGGTGAATAACGGGTGAGGATGACTTCTCCCTAAGTAGAGTGTAATAACATTTTTTTGAAGTAAAAACAAAATTGCGCCAGTCTCGGCAAGACAAGATCTTACGGAGACTGGTCAAAACAGAAAGGCAATTCGAATAAAAGGGTGTTAGAAGTTGAGCACTCGGAGAGGAGTTATCCTGAAGGAAACGCCACTCCGGTCGAATAGAAGATAGCTTAGCCCCGAACAAATACTTAATAAGATAAAAAGACTTTGAATCGGCATTGGAGCAATTAGAAACTACGGATGCTAACTTTAAGGCGTCTGCCTTGATCTTAAAGTTAATGATACCTAGACCCCCTTTTAGGAGGGGCTGATGGCACGACTGTCGGCTGACGGTCTCCATACGGCAACCCCATAGGAAAGGCCAGATCAAATTATTTATCTCCGAAATAACCCATTTAGGGACAGGAAGAATAGTAGCTAGATACAGGAGTTTGCTAATTCCTATTGTATTCACAATCAGGGACTTGCCCACTAGGGATAAAGAGCGGGATTTCCAAAAATTAAGATGATTTTCTAACTTCTTAAGCTTTGGCCGCCAATTGTCAGACTCTGCGTTCTGTCCGAAAACAACCCCTAGAATTTTCATTTTTGTTACCCATGTGAGGCCAAACGGCTGGTCAGCGCGAGAGCGCCACGCGCCCAGCCACATGGCCTCTGTTTTGGATACATTGAGTTTCGCTCCGGACCCCCTCTCGTACACGTTGATTACGCGAAAGAGGACTGCAAGAGAATGAACAGATTTGACTAGACTAGTCGTGTCATCAGCATAAATACCTACTTTATATTGAGACCCTTTAGCACCAGGTAAGAGAAAGCCTTCAATTTCGGAGCATGAACGAATTTGACATGCGAGAGTTTCAACGCAAAGAATATATAGCATGGGGGAAAGGGAATCCCCCTGGCGAACGCCGCGAGACAAAGGGATCGGCTCTGTGAGCCATTCATTCACAATAACGCGCATATTAGCACCTTTATAAAAAGTGTTAACCCAGTTACAAAAAGAGCGGCCAAAACCAAAACGAGTTAGCAAATTCTGTAGAAAAGAACGGTTTACGCGATCAAAGGCTTTCTCCTGATCAAGACTTACTAAAATACCAATTTCCCCTGTGCGATCAATATAATCTAAAATATCCCTAAGAGTATGAAGATTCGATGAAATCTTCCGCCCAGGAACAGAGCATGTTTGGTCAGGATCAACAATGAATTCCAGGACTTTAGAAAGGCGAACAGAGATAGCCTTAGAGCAGATTTTATAATCAACATTGAGAAGGGAGATCGGTCTCCAATTTTTAAGAGATTTCCGATCCCCCTTTTTATAGATCACGCGAGTATTACTTGTTTTCATGGATTCACACATCTCACCAGCTTCAAAACAGGAGTTGAAAACAAGAACTAAATGAGGAGCTAATATATCCCAAAATTTACGATAAAATTCAACGGTTAAACCATCGGGCCCGGGAGATTTGTTCGTGTTCATGTTCTTAACTGCAAAGGAAATTTCATCAATCGTCATTGTGCCCTCGCACAATGACGACTGATGAGGCGACAGCTGGCGAGAAAGTGAAGACAAAAGATCATCCTGGAAAACCATATCAACCGGTTCTTCCGAAAACAAGGAAGAATAGAAATCAACATGTGCCTGCTCAATTTCATCTTGAGACGAAACCTCAACGCCGGACGAATTATATATCGATGATATTTTGCTTCTCTGCACATTAGAAGAGTGCAGCTGAAAAAAATACCGAGTTGGGCGCTCGCCCTCCTCAAGCCATTCCGCTCGACTGCGGACTAAAATTCCTTCGATCTCTTTAGTGTAGATGGCCCTTAAGCGGCATTCTATATCTTGAATAGAATCAACAACGAAATTGTCACCGTTGACCAGGCGTTGACGAAGACTAATTAATTTATTCGTTAGAAAAACACGATCTCGACACAATTGTCGGCGCTTTTGGCGGGAAAAGGAAATCGCTTCTTCCTTGATAGAAACTTTTAAGAATTCCCACCAATCTTGAGGAGACGGAAATGAAGCAAAATACGAAACGTGACTTTGAATTAGATTACGAATAATATCACAGAAGTTTTTTTCATCGAGGAGCGAGTTATTTAATTTCCACACCCCTGGGCCGCGTTTAGCGGCATCAGGGATATCAAAAACAAAGGAAACAAAATCATGATCAGAAAGCGGACAAGGTGAGATTTCACACTGGCAATCAGATGTAAACAAATCCTTTGAAACAAGGAACTTGTCTAAGCGACTAGCAATTGAGTAATCATGGTTGAACCAGGTGAATTCGCGCGCGCTAGGGTGTAACTTACGCCACGCATCAACCAAAACAAAATCAGATTTTAGAGATTTACATTCACCACCGACTGAAACATTCCCGCCAAATTTATCAAGTGCATTTTCATAACAATTGAAATCGCCACCGATCACGAGAGCGGACGCAGGAACAAAGTATTCATGAAGGGATTCGTAAAAAGATTTTCGATCAGTACGATTGGTGGGAGCATAAATATTGACGAAGTTAAGATCTACACCGTCGATTCTAATCAGAATACTAATTATACGCCCATTAGAGTCCTTTTTCCAAGACACTACTTCATCGGAGCACTTGGGAGAAATTAAAACGGCAACACCTCCCTGTTTGCCAATTGAGGGGGACCAATAACTACGGCCTAGCCATCTACGGGAAAGAACTTTGATATTTGCCTCAGAACTAACTAAAGTTTCCTGAACAAAACAAATATCACATGCAGATTTCTCAATGAGATCAAAGAGGAGGTTATTATTAAGGGGACTCCCCAAACCCCTCGCATTAATAGTCAAAACCTTAAAATTGTCTTGGAAAAAGGACTCGAAAAAACAGGTAAGAAAAGTAAATCTATCTACTTCCTGCCTTTTTTCTTCTTCTCCCGCCTCTCCTTGGGGGGAGCGTCGGCCTGGGCTTGAGCCTTGCGTTTTAGGTCTACCGTAGTCTCCATGGGCGTAGAAGAGGCAGCGGGAGTCTGCGGCTCTCCAGAGACAACAGGTAGAGTAGTCTTGCGGAGGGCGGCTGCTTCTAGAGCTTCAGGAGCCACAGCGAAGGTACGGCGGGTAAGTCTAGGAACACGGACGGGAACACGGCTTTTACATTTGGGACTAGCTGAAGAATGAAGCGCAATAGGAGGATCAGATGGCTGACTGAGGTCATCAATTACTAAGACTGGGGGCTTTATGAAGCCCTGAGAATCTAGTACCCCATCAGGTTGATGGTCGACCGCGGAGGCATGGTTCTCGGCAGTTTGATTTGGTTGGCCATCAGGCAGAGATTCTGTAGGCAGTACGGGAGTTTCAGGAATAAAAGTAGCCACATTTGCAGTCGACGACACAGCAACTAATAAATCGGTGCCAGACGGCCCAACAGCTGTCGACTCAGTGGTCGATGGTTCAGTGGCAGCTCGCTCATTTTCAGATGGCTCAAAGAAGGCCGGATCAGCGGGCAGCGTATTCACGGGCAAAGCCGCAGCAAGAGGTTGCGCCTCGGCATCTCTAAAATCATCATCATCATCTTCATCCTCATCTAAGAGGTCCGAATCATCGGCCCATTTAAATGAGTCTCCCGAGCGGGTCTTGAAGGAGGCCTCACTATCTTCCCCATCGGAACGATCCACATTAACAGAGGCTAACTCATCTGTTGTGGTACCCCTGATTAATGGCGAAACCCAAGAATAGCTGCATTCCCAGCTAGTATGGCCATCTTCCTTGCAAAAATGACATAAAGGTGGCGCCGGACACGAACCAGACTCATGTCCAATGTTTTCGCAATTAAAACAAACCTTCAGGTTGCAATCATTGCTAAAATGACCAGCGAGGTTACAGCGCCGACAGGTTGGTACCTGGCCGTCATGCTTCAAAAAAATCTGGTATTTACCAAACCGGATAAAACTTGGGACAGGCTTGGTTACCCTCACGCGGTAATGACGTAGGCCATTGTAGACTCCTGGCATAAAATCGAATTTGCCCCGGCGATAATGCATAACCTCACAAAAGGGCGTTAGCCGCCTGATAATAGCCAAATCGCTCAGTTCAAAAGGAGCGTCATATATTGTCAAAAAGGTCATAGGGCGATCAATGTCTTGCGTTGCGTAGCTGTGCCCTCCAACGGTGAGAGCGTTTAAACGAAGAAATTTTTCCTTAACATCCGCTGACTTGAAAGTTATTACAACCTCACTGTTCATCTTTCGTTGCATGCACTGGATATCCGAGGCGTCAATATTTGCCATACTCAAGGCTTCAAAGACAGATTTCGCCGATGTGGAACGTGATGGCGTAAATACAGCAGTTCTGGGGCGTTTCGGCATATCATTAGCAGCTGAGTGCGTAGGACGCCGCCAGGTTGGTTTATCAGAAGAAACACGACCAGCCGTTCTGGCCGCTCTCGAGGCATAAGAATCTCCATTTACATACAATCGGGTTTCATTCGGGCCATCAGCAGCTTGTGAAGCCCCATTATCATCAGTGGGAGTCGTGTTTACATCATTAACACTCGCAAGACTCTCTCCAGGGACATTATCCACAGCACCATCAGTTCCCTCCGGGACAGTTTTGGCGCCAAACGAACTTTCCATATTCAAATTCGCAACGCCTTTACTTTCCACACAACTTTCCATCATCCAAATTTCGAAATTAAACGGCTAGGTCGAAGCGATGCCACTTATAATCTCGAAGCAAAAAGTGGCCAAAAGACCTCTTACAATCTGACAAAACCAGGAAACAAGAAAGCAAACCTCAAAGGCGAAAACGATCCAAAATCACGCAGCTCTCAGAAACGTTACCGGTGCGATGCTCTACCAACTGAGCTATGAAGCCACACATTGGG